>CM024583.1:4342416-4754577 GCA_014182395.1 Eucalyptus sp. ANBG9806169
TTATAAATCCGTCGCTTGTTTTTTTTTTTTTTTTTTTTTTTTTTTTTGCAAGTGAAACATATTATTTTCACTGCTCATTGAACCCACGAGGCGATTATTTAATTCATAGTCGCTAGGGGGCCTTAAAAAAATTCAGAAGCCAAGTAATTGCCTGCAAGAGACCACGTTCTTCTGGTTCTACCAAAAAAAAAAAAAAAGGGACGATTTAGTCTTGAGTCGCACCCAACCCATTCAGTGTCATCAAATATTCATTTCGCACGAATTTCACTTGCACTTGCTTCGGTCCAACTTATTAGTTTTCTGTGTCTGGGGTGAAAACGTTTTTAGGCTAAGAGGTTTTGATGGAATGTAAATAGCATTTGGGAACCACTATGAAGTTGTATTGGCCTTTTTTGGCCTTCGAATAGTTCCGTTCTCTGCCGCTATGTCTATTTTCCGTTATCTCCATGATTGTCCTATTATTCTTTGATGGATGAACAGAAATCTGAGATGCGTTGCTTTTGCGGAACGCAGTGATGATGCAAATGGCAAGTTGAAGGATAATGGACCGATTCCTTCGTACCAAACAAACCATGACTACCTTAACTGAGGAATTTATACCACCAATCCTGGCTGGAGCAGAGAATTTGTACAATGATACAAAAGTCAGAGACCTGTATGGAATTGCATCGCCTTGAGCAATCTTTCTTCGAGCACTAATGAACAGACCGCTCCTTTAAGCTTTTTCTTTTGTGAGTTTTATGAGGGAATCGGTTGTTTGGATGAACGAACACTGGTCTTTTTACTTTTTTCTTAATTGTTGCTTCGCAATTTGATTTTTATTGCTGAATTTGATTCCTAGGACACGCCAGGGCATTTTACTCGAAGTCAAGAGGGCATAGTCACCCACGGAGAGATGGCTGAGCGTCTGCACCACGAGATGTGGAGGCAGAGGAGGCAGAGACTGGAAGCATTTTTAATCAGGGCGGACCTGATCCAGCAACAGCACGATCCTCCACAACCCGACAATATTTTGGATCCCCAGCTATTCTCGGCCGCAAAGGAAGGGGCCGTGGACAAGTTCATCGAAGCGCTGGAGGATCATTGTGCCAAAGAAAGAGTGTCCTTGCCTGTACTTCTCGGGCGACGCAGCCCCTTAGGAAATACACTGCTTCACGCCGCGGCAGGTATATTGAAAAAGGGTGGGACGATGCGTTATTTAAAATTACCGAACTCTTGCACTCAAATTAACCTGACATGAATGGAATACAGAGAGTGATGATAATGTCCGAGCGCTCATCGAATTCGTCCCTGAGCACCTGATCGACTGTGAAAACTCCAGAGGAGAGACACCGCTTCACATTGCAGCTAGAGCTGGGAAAGCTGGTGCGGTGGAGCTTCTCCTTCCCCAAAGGGCGCCAACACACACTGACCGTTGTGGCAACTCTGCTTTACATGAGGCCGTGAGGAATCGCCATCGCGAGGTGATCTGTCATCTGGTGAGTAAATACCCCAGCCTGCTGTATTGTCAAAATAAGGAAAGCAAGTCTCCATTGTGCATAGCAGTCGAAACAGGGGACTTGAAGGTTCTCGAGCTCTTGTTGGAAGCGCTAAACGATGGCGAAGACTGGACGAGATCCGAGAGTCAAACAAGCTTGGGCATGTCACCCGTTCATGTTGCCATTATACGCAAGGAAAAGGGTAATCCCTACTTTTGTGCTCTCGCTTATCTTCTGGGTCACCACTCTCTTGTGTTCTCCATTTTGGTTTCCACTGGTGGTGGAAAAATCCAGTCTCACAAGCGAAGTCTAGGTTAATGAGGCACATGTAACATATGGTATGATAGCTTGCTATCTTATGGGGCAAAACTCCTGACACTTTGGATCATCTTGAATGGGATCAACTTCTCTTGAAAATTACAGGCATCGTATTCATCCCAATGCTTGCGTTATATTCAGATGTCCTGATCAAGATGTGGGAAAAGAAGCCGTGGCTATTTCAATTGAGAGATGCAGGAGACGGCACTCCACTCCACTTGGCAGCATACACAGATTATCTCGATGGAGTCAAGTTCTTGATGGAGAAGTGCCCAACAAGTGCCCTGGAGCAAGATAGCACGGACGGGTATTCTCCTGTTCATGTTGCTTGCGTGATGGGTCATATCAAGATCGTCAATGAGCTACTTCAACAATGGCCAGACCCCAAGGAGTTTCTAACTGGGCTGGGAGAAAATATTCTTCACGTGTCAGCGAAGTACGGACATATTGTAACTGTCAGATCCATACTGAAAAATCCTAAATTCGATCACTCATTAATGCGAGAGATTTCAACGGAAATACACCTCTACATCTGGCCGCGTTGCACTGCCAACCTTCAGTCGTCCTTCTTGCTGAACACAAAAGAGTTGATCGTAAGCTGGTAAATGTGAATAACATGACGGCTCTCGACGTGGTAGAGCATGACATCAAAGAATTTAATGCTCCACTCCGGAAGGTATGACCTTTTATATTTTTCTCACAGGCAATTATACATTGTCAAATGTATACCAATCAGAGAAAGAACTAGAACATAAAATTAGTGAGGCATGTCAATTAGTGTACTCTCAACCCATATCTGTAATTTAGTTGCCAAAATCATAATGTCTTGATTTCTTTGTTTATTCTTTGATTCACTACTTGCAGAGGCTAACGAGCACAATTTTGCGATCTGTTGGAACATCGAAAAGTGGAGAATTAGTTATCTGCAAGCCAATCGGTCGAAGCCCACCAAAACGATTGAAACCGCAGCAACTGGATGTATTTAAGGACAAAGTGAATACTCGCATGGTTGTGGCGGCACTTATGGCCTCTGTCACTTTCACTTCTGGTTATTCAGTCCCTGGAGGATATAATGGTTCTAACCCAGATGCTGAAATCCCCATATTGCTCCACAAAGCCATGTACAATGTCTATGTGATTAGCAACTCCGTGGCCATGTATAGCTCCACCATGGCACTCGTGATCCTCTTGTGGACACATATTAATGATCCTTACGTGAGGGAATATGCCATTCACATAGTAAACGGCACATTGTTGATAGCTCTTGCCGCAATGCTTTCGGCATTCATGGCAGGCATCTACGTGACTGTAACCAAAGTCGCTTGGCTATCGATTTTTACCTTGGCCTTGGGAGCCGCCGCCCTCCTCTATATCATGGAATTCTTCATTTTGATGTGTCTACCGTTTGGGTGCAGCCATCCTCTCATCCATGGCTTCACCAGGCTAATTATTATGGCGGTCCTTATGATAGCGAGGGAAGATGTTAAAGGGAGTGGGACTGCGGGACGTGCAGCTACATCCATCCAGGGCCCTGGTGACGATAACCTCCGCCCCCACTTGGAAGAATGATTTAAGCCTGCATGTTCCAGAAAGATGGCGTCTAATCCAGCCTTGAATTTATTATCTTCTCGTTATTTATGTATCGATATCCGTACCTTTGGCTACTTCTTAGTCACATCAGCTGTTGCTGTTTCGATTCAGTGATCCACAATACTTTGTGCTTGGCTACTCAATGATATCTATAAATAACAGCTAAGGAGTTTAGTAACCGAGTTCTCGCGATCTCTTTTTTCTGCACCCGCGATTAGGTAGGGGCGTTGGCGGAGGCTAATGGTTTGGCTAAATTTGTTAGGCCCGGATTCTCCCAAGTCCACCAATTCACGACTTTAATAATCTAAGTATTTAACCCGTAAGTTAATTTTTAAAACGGAGTCGCTACTAATCAATTTGGGGTGGGTTGATTAGAAACCCATGCGAAGTATTGAGAGAAATACTCACTCCTGCACAACTAGAGAAATTAGGATCGAGGATTTGATTACACTAGTTAATCACTAATGCCATTTCGGTATTTAATCTTGTTTAAACCCCGAGGCTTTTTGGATGTTTTAGGGATTTTCCATACATTTTTAGGGAGGAAAACATTTTTTTGGGTCTTTTTCTATTTTTTGACATAAAAGGGACTTTTTGGATTTTTTTGGTATTTTTTAGAAAATACAAGTCTTTTTGGCTTTTTATGATTTTTTTGGCATTTTATGATTTTTTGGCATTTTTTGGAAATTATGAAATATTTTTGATTTTTTTTTTGGAAAATAAAATATTTTTTGATATTTTTGAAAATAAAATATTTTTTGATATTTTTGGAAAATAAAGTATTTTTGATATTTTTGGAAAATAAAGTATTTTTGAATAAAATATTTTTTACTATTTTTTAATATTTTTTGAAAATAAACCTTTTTTAAATTATTTATTTTTATTTATTTATTAAAACATTATTTAAAAATTTTAAAAATCGACCCGAAACGCAGACGGTAGGCCCGGCTCTTTTTTTTTTTTTTTTTAATCAAAACAACCCGTCGTTTTGGGGAAGAACCGGCGAAACCCTACTTGGTTCTTCGACCCGGTCCGACCCAATGACTCGAGCCATGACTTGAAAAATCGAGAACCCTAGGGTTCCCGATTCACGGTGCCGAGGGGGAAAGGGGCGAAATGACGCCGGGGCAACGGCGGCAACAACTATGATGGCGGTGGTGGTGGCGATTGCGGCCAAGGCTCCATGGCCGAGGTCGAGCTCCAAGTGGTGGATGGGGTTTGAGAGAGAGGGGTGCGACGACGGTGACGGGGTGAGCGAAACCCGTCGTTACCTCCGTCACAGCAACGGCGACGGCCTAGCCTCAATTTGCGTGACAGCGAGGCGTGAGGACGGCGGCTCGGCGAGATCTAGCACAGCGGCGACATCGTGGCGTGAGACCTCCTCTCGATCTCCTCCTCTCTTCAGCCCCTCTTCGCGGATCCAGAACCCTCTCCTCTCTTTCGGCCTCGATTGCTTGCGGATCTGGGTTTTGCTTGCTGCCGGCCTCCCCTGATGTCTCTCGGTGGGAGGTCATCTAGCTTGCGACCCGACCCTTCGTGCTCACCCTTCGATTCCTCCCCTGAAGTCTCTCAAGGTGAAGCTCTCGGAGTTCGCTGCTGCCTTGACGGAGGTTCGTGCCCTCCTATTTATAGGCGAGGGGGTGGCCGGTTGATGGAACTTCGGCCGCCGATCCCCCTCGCGCACCGAGTGGCCCCTGACGGCTGAACCGGTGTCCCATCCAACGCCAGCTGCTCCCCCCACGTTGTTGTTCGTCCGCTCATCCGACGTCGCACCCTCTGCTCGTGCGTTGCAGAGGCGGACGAAGGAGGGGGGAAGGGTTGAGTCGCGCGGGCTGGGCCGTGAGGGCCCACACGAGGGAGAGAGGAGGGGTTGGGCTCGAAGGCCCAGCCCGATGGGCTGTTTTTTTTTTTGCTTTTTTCTGTTTTTTTCTGTTTTTGTTTGTTTTGTTTTGTTATTTTTTGTTTTTATTATTTATTATCTGAAAAAGGCAAAAATAGATAATTAAAAGAACCTAATTAATTAAAAAAATTGAAATTTAGGCATCACAGCTGCCCCTCTTTGAAGGTGAGTTCGCAGAGGTTACATTAAAAGACAAACTGATGCCTAAATTTTCTTGATGCATGCGTAGCAGATTATATTTTATTTGGGACTTATTATTCTATGCAGAAAAAAAGTAATATAACTTTACATATACTAAGATGATAAGAAGATACCGGAATTACTTATCGAGAGTGAGTGAGATAGGGTGTGAACTCCGAGTTTTGGCAAGTATCAAGGCATCATCCTACCCGGTGATATGAGAAGGTTGTTTTTCTAGGACCCGAACCATTCTTCGGTCGCTTTGACGGGAAATTGCTTTTCTAGGACCCGAACCTTTCTTCGGTCGCCTGTCAAAGCAGTAAGTGGTTTGTCTCAGATCCAAACCTTTCTTCAGTTGCTATGATGGGAGATGCGCCGACCTTTCTCAGGGCATCTATCTATGGGTGCCTGATTTGTATCGAGGACACCAGTTGGTACCCAACCTTTCTCTAGAGATGCGCCGACCTTTCTTAGGGCATCGATTTGTGGGGTGCCTAATCTCAGTCAAGGATACCAGTTGGAACCCGACCTTTTTCGGGAGGATGCACCGACCTTTCTCAGGGCATCGATTTGTGAGGTGCCTGATCTCAGTCAAGGACACCAATTAGAACCCGACCTTTTTCGGGAGGATGCATCGACCTTTCTCAGGGCATCGATTTGTGAGGTGCCTGATCTCAATCAAGCACACCAGTTGGAACCCAACCTTTTTCGAGAGGATGCACCAACCTTTCTCGGGGCATCGATTTGTGAGGTGCCTGATATGTGTCAAGGACATCAGTTGGTACCCGACCTTTCTCGGGAGATGCGCCGACCTTCCTCAGGGTATCAATTTGTTGAAGATACCTGGACATTCACAGGCATTGAAAAAGTACCTGGATATTCATAAGTACTAACTTGAAGGATATTTGGGCCTTTGCAGGCGTCAAAGGGGTACCTGGATGATCACAAGTACAAACTCTTAGAGGATACCTAGATGTTTGCAGATATCGAAGGGGTACCTGGCAGACGGAATATCAAGGATGGGTCTCGCATATTCGTGGAGGTCTCTCACCTCCTGGAAATTGGGAATATCGAGGACGTACCTCGCATATTCACGAAGGTCTCCCACCTCCTGGCAATTGGGGAATATCGAGGACGTACCTCGCATATTCGTGAAGGTCTCCCACCTCCTGGCAATCGGGGAATATCGAGGACGTACCTGGGATATTCGTGAAGGTCTCTCACATTCTGGAAATTAGGGAATATTGAGGAATATTAAGGACATACCTCGCATATTCGTGAAGGCCTCCCATCTCCTAGAAATTGGGGAATATCGAGGACGTACCTGGGATATTCGTGAATATCTCTCACATTCTGGAAATTAGGGAATATCGAGGACATACCTGGGATATTCGTGAATGTCTCTCACCTCCTGGAAATTGAGGAATATTAAGGACGTACCTCGCATATTCGCGAAGGTCTCCCACCTCCTGGAAATTGGGGAATATCTAGGACGTATCTCGCATATTCCTGAAGGTCTCCCACCTCCTGGAAATTGGGGAATATCGAGGACGTACCTCACATATTCCTGAAGGTCTCCTACCTCCTGGAAATTGGGAATATCGAGGACATGCCCCGTATATTCATGAAGGTCTCTCACCTCCTGGTAATTGGGAAATATCGAGGACGTACCTGAGATATTCGTGAAGGTCTCTCACCTCCTGGTAATGGGAATATCGAGGACGTACCTTGGATATTCGTGAAGGTCTCTCACCTCTTGGTATAGGGAATATCGATGACGTACCTTGGATATTCGTGAAGGTCTCCCACCTTATGGCAATTGGAAATATCGAGGACGTACCTCGCATATTCATGAAGGTCTCCCACCTCTTGGAAATTGGGAATATCAAGGACATGCCCCGTATATTCATGAAGGTCTCTCACCTCCTGATAGTTGAGAATTTGAATGTAGCATAAGGCTTACCTAGATGGCCGTAGGCACACAGGTGTACAAAGTAGAGGAATATTTGGATGAACACAAATATTTAATGATATGATCAGGAACCACTCAATTGGTCCAAGTGTAAGAAAGCATACCTGGGTAATTGCAGGCGCATAATGTGGTGGAATACTTAAGTAGCTACTAGTATTCAATGGCGTAATTTTGAGGACAACTCGGATAGGTCGAGTGTCACGGAAACTAAAAGATAAGAGGATATTCGAGCATCCAAACTTTAAGGACAACTCGAACAGGTCGAGTGTCAATTGAGGGAGCACCTGAGTAACGACAGGCACTCAAAAACAAGGGGAAATCTGGACAGTCGCAAATATCAATACTCTGGGGACAACTCGAACAGGTCGAGTGTCGATAAGAGGGAGTACTCGGCACATGGAAGGTACTTAAAAACAAGGGGATACTTAGACCGTTGCAAGCACCCAAACTTAAGGGACGACTCGAATATGTTGAGTGACTACTAGTATTCAATGGCGTAATTTTGAGGACAACTCGGATAGGTCGAGTGTCACGGAAACTAAAAGATAAGAGGATATTCGAGCATCCAAACTTTAAGGACAACTCGAACAGGTCGAGTGTCAATTGAGGGAGCACCCGAGTAACGATGGCACTCAAAAACAGGGGGAAATCTGGACGGTCGCAAATATCAATACTGGGACAACTCGAACAGGTCGAGTGTCGATAAGAGGGAGTACTCGGCACATGGAAGGTACTTAAAAACAAGGGGATACTTAGACCGTTGCAAGCACCCAAACTTAAGGGACGACTCGAATATGTTGAGTGACAAGAAGAGAGTATCTGGACAGTGGTAGGTACTTTAAGACATATAGGGATATGCTTACCTAGCAATATCTCTGATTACTAAGAGTATGTTTGTTATTTGCACATTATGCGCACATGATTGTATGTGTTGTAAATTCGTGAGTTCAAATGTGATTTATGTATGACAATTTCGTCAGTTTTGTATCATCCGAATTCCACTGGGGAAGATTTTCAAAGACAACCCTCATTTAGAATGTAGATGTCTTGAATATGCTAGATGAGGGACTTTCAGTCTGAAAGGACTCACTCTCATGGAAAGGCTGTTTTATCCTGACCATTGATGCATGATTTATAAGGATCACACTTCTCACTGTCATCATGTCAGCAAGGGTTTGAGTATTCTCGCAAGTGGCACGACTTTACCAATGTGTGAGAGGTCTTTGTTGAAATTGTAATGAAGACTTGGTCAGCAGATCATCAAAGGGGACCATCAAGGTCGAAGCCGATGGGCGAAAATGTTGCACGATCATCTTTGGGTTTACAAGTCCTGTGAAAAGAGATAGAGTAATCTTGCTCGTACTTCTTCGAGCGATACTTATGCACATATGAAATCCTACGTTAATTGAAGTGCCCCTAGTCTGAAGAGACTTTTACAATGGGACACAATGTAGGCTTGACTCATGTAAAATGGTGAGAGCTGGTGATTGCCTTGGCATTTGTTACTAGTCTTTCTTCTCACTATCAGAAGGGGGCTCTATCAATCGAACCACAACAACAACTTCTCTCGAGAATACAATTGACTAAATTTTTTGCTGGGGGCATTGGCCTTACTTTTACTAGGCACACTGCTTTTTCATACCCCTATTTCTCATTCCATTTTTTTTTTTATTTATGGGCATTGACCTTGCTTTTACCAGGTACACTGCTTTTTTATGCCTCTAGTTTTTTTCTTTTTTGTTGCTTGAGGAACTGATCTAGGCGAGTCCAATCGAAGCACCATTATTGTGACAGCCTGAATTTTTAAATTAGTTTTCGATTAAATAAATCGGGCTTTTTGTCGACGTGTCTATAGTGCTATTCTCTGAGTTGGCCACTCACGAGATAACTGGTCTATATGGGGAAGCAATTAAGGAATATAAATGCAATGGACTTGAGAATTCAACCAGGAATCGACTGCTCGACCGTGTCGATCTACAAGGGTCATTACGACACTGTCATAAATCAATCAGAGATCAGAGATAGGTCGATTCGACTGAGATATGTGATTAGAGTGTGGGTGATTCCACCTGATTGCAAAATACTCGTCGATCAACATTAGACCGATTTTTCTATCGTTTTGGTACCCGGTGCCCGTATTTGAAACCTCGAGATTTTCACGACAACTGAGAGTCGCTAATGTGTCGAAGATATACTATGTGACTCGAGATAAATCAATCACGGGTCAATTGCACAAAAAATTTCTAAAAACTACCCAGTAGACTAGGTCACGCTAAAAGCGTGCCGGATTAAAATTAACAGCTTATTTGAACCCGATTTCAGAAATTGAAAGTTCTGTGATGTCACAATATATTTCAGGACCGTCGACTCATCCTCCGAAGAATTTTCGGAGATTCTGAGATTTTTACGGAAAACTGTTTCGGACGCCGCGGAATATTAGCGGAAATTCGTACAAGCCGAATTGAAGAGATTTTCAACTTGCAAGTTAAGCTATATGGTATTGGGGACTTATAGAAAATTATTTTAGATTTTTCTAACGTGAAATTGGACCTCAATTTGGAGAATTGAGTGAAGAAATTGAAAACAAAAATAAAAATGGAAAAATTCGGAACCATGAGAGGGCAACATTATTTTGGGCTTCAATTTGGTTTGTTTGTGAATATTAAGGTTGGAAAGTATTAGGAGACAAAGCATTAAATGGAAGGGCTAAGCATGAAGACTTTCAAGGTTAAGTCATGATGATTTTTTGATAATTCTTGTAGATATTTCTTCCTTTGCTCCTGCGGATCGTCCCATTTTGCCGTCTTCTTCCGCACGCTCGAGCATTTCTATTTTTTCTTTCATTATGATCGTCGAAGCTTCAGTGTCCACCGAAATCACCCAACAAACGGCCGCCCTCTCCACTAATATTTGTTTCCTCTGGTCAAACTTTCAAGTTCACCAAGGCTTTTGTTGACCCAACTTCCTTGCCCAAATCCCATCGAGCAGTTCGGCCAGCGAAGCCCTCGATTCAACCACCGAAGCTCTTCCATCTTGCCCCTCGTGTCTTCATCTCCACGCTCGTGTCTTCTTCAGTCAATCTTCAGGCGGAGTCTTCAAGCGACACCACACGACCGAAGCTGCCACGCCAAAGTCTTCATTCGGTTCGGTCATCAAGCAGGTGTCCCTCTCCATGCGTCCAAGTCTCCTCTTGTTCGGTCAACAGCCGGTGGAACTCTCCCTTTGTTGACCCCGCATCCGTGAATTCCTCTGCCCGCACGTCCACGTTTCCTCCGCCAGCTTGAAGACCCCAGCGCATGCCAGCCCGCGCGTCTTCAGCAGCTCCTCAGTCACACGTCTCGTAGCTGCAGTCTCCCTCCACGCGGCCAGCGAAGTCCACGAGCCAGAATTCGGCCTAGCAGTGTTGGGCCCGTATCCAGCCCGCATCAAGAGCCCGCGAGTTCATCTGCAAGCCCATCCTCAGCTCAGTGAGTTTCAATAGCCCAGCAAGCAGCCCATTCCAGCGAATTTGGTCCAACGAAGCCCATAAAGTTTCTATTTTCAGTCAAGCCCAGTCTTGGAAGCCCGCAAAGTCAGCCCAGTTTTTGAAGCCCAGCCCAGGTTGAAAACAAATCTCAATTTGGGCTGAGATTTGTGAGGCCCGTTTTAGGCCCGGTCCGAGAGTTCGCCGACGCCGCCGAAAATTCAGATTTCGGCCGCCGTCGCGTTGTCGTCGCGGTAGACCGGTTTTCGCGATACACCGGTGAGTTTATACTCTAAACTCTTCTTAGTAGGTTTTGAGGCTAAGGGTGTTTAGATTTATTTAATTAGGAATTAGGTGGTTAGTTAGATTAAATTAATTATTTAATTGAGCATGTTAGGTGGTTAGCATGGTTTAGCTAAGGCCTAATTAAGCTGTATTATTTATCTAGAAGGGTTCGGGAATTTTCCGGGTCCGTATTGGTATTTAATTTAATAATTTTGGCATAGGTTAGTATTTTTAGAAATTAAATTGAATTAATTAATTAATTTTCGAAATTAATTATTTATTAATTATTTTTCCGGAAATTAGGCCGGGATGGCCGGTGACCGGAATTTCGTGCTGATTGCAATGGTGTGGTTAGTTTCTGCAATTGAGTGTTAAATTATGCAAATTGAGTGATTATTGGATTTTTGGTATTTAATTCCAAAAATTGTGGATTTTCAATATTTACTCAGAAAATTCCGGGTGTCGGATTTTAACACCGAAAATGGTTTTATGTACTATATAAAATAGTGGGATTTTAAAAAGAAAGAATGTCAATTTTTCTGGGTCGAGTTAACCGTGTACCCACACACGACTATTTTCATGCGTATTTCTAATACGAAGAAAAAAGCCGGGTTCACCTTTTTAATTGAAGCATTTGAGTGCAATGCACGGTGCCCTGGGCCATATTTGAGTGATCGTGTGATGACATTGAGAAATCGTCCCGGGCTGTTGAGCTGGACGTTATCCCTATTTGGGATACCCCTTGATAAAGGGAAGCCGGTCGCAGTAGATTCTGGACCCTATGCTCATTCGGGAAAGACGTCGACGAAGTGACGTGCCATGCTTAATGGGGTGAGACGAAGCCTGGCAATGCCAGAAGACCGTCGAACTGAGAGTAGGCCATGCTATATGCCGAGATCAAAACTAGGAACGCATGTTAATTCGAGTATTGTGTTCCAATTAATTGAGCTTGAGCGATGCTCTGATTTGTGATATGATCTATACCGACCTGCAGGGTGGAACTGAGACGAGGTAAGTCTCATTGATTGTATGATTGCATGCTTAGAACGCTTCTTAGTGTATTTTCCTCTTAGTCGCAGTTTAGAGCTTAGACTTGTTGAGATGTTGTCTTACTGGTTATTGTATAACCACTTTCAGGGTCATCAAGTGAAGGACCTGGAGCTGAGAGGAGGTGATTTGAAGCATAGGTCGGATAGGACCACTTCTTTTTGGAGAACAGTCTTTTGTAGTCTTTTGACCATAGACTCTTGCATTTGACTCAGCATATGTTTATAAAGGCATGTTTGTTTGTGAAATTGTTGTCCTGCTTTTCTATCCCGAGATAGTTACTGTCAGGGGATTTGTTTTCGCTTCCGCATGTGCAATAAAGTAAAAGGGTCGGCGACTAGTCTTGGAAAGTCGCAAAATTTTATCGACTAGAGAGGGATGGGTACGCGCTCGGGGTTCGGGGCGTGACAATTATTTAGACTTTTGAGTCTTCGTCTTAGCCGGTGCTTTAGGCTATGGCAATGACTTTTGCTTTGTCTCAATGTGAGGGTAAAATTACAGACTCACTTGGGTTGTACAATGTATGCAAATGCATAGAAAATGAATTGCTCTTCGTCATTCTAAGGCATTTAAATTAACGCGAGTGTTCATATGCAATAAAGATACTCGAAGATTGATGCAAGTGCAAGCAAGAAAATTTCTATCCCTTTTCTCACCTTGTGATGCTAATTTTCCTTGTCTTCGACATGCCCTAGTGTGGGGTGATTCTTGCTGAGAGAAGCTTCACCAGTGTATGGGGCTCAAAAGGGAGTGAGCAATGAAATGCCTCTCACTATTTTGGTTATCATACCATTCGTGAGAGAATTCTTTACCCTGCAGTCATGGAATCTTCTGCACTCATCTCACAAGTATATAGATGGGGGACTGTGTGTAGAACATGGCTTGCCTGTCATCATTCTGACGCGCCTTATCCAGCATGCTCAATCAATCTTGTATTCTTCACTTAGCTGTCTATTCTGATAATTCTCAATGGAATCAGTGATTTAGACAGACAAAATCATCATGCAAAAATCCATTTGGAGAAGACATGCAGCATCAGAGAGTTTGTACTCTTAAAACAAATGAATGGTTTTTACTTAAGAAACCCTATTGACAACTTTAGGGGTGTTTACTTGGTGAAATTGTATTTACAAATATGTTTTTTTTTTTTTTTTTTTTTGGTAAGGTAAATGGTATTATAACTTTGAACAAATTTACATGAAAACTCGACTGGCTCCTAATCTTGCACTCTCGATACAAATGCAGGGAGAGTGGAAGGGAGCACAATCAAGAAACAGGAAAAGAAGAACAACACGGACTAAACAGAGCAAAGACCAAAGGTCCAAGAGAGACAACAAAGAGCTAAGACTAGCAAAGACCCTTCGCTGCCAAAAGAGAAGCCAACGTTCGGACACCGAAGAGGCGGGATGTTGAAGGACGTCGATCTAAGCATGCTCCTGTCGATTGCTGAAGATAGCTGGGTGGAAGCTCCAACTCCGCTGGAGATGTCTATTCCTCGGGATATTAGGGATATTAGAAAAACTTGCAGCTTTGTCCTTCACACATTTGATAATGTGATTTTTTTATTGAAGTAAGGACGACCGACTCTCCACAGAAGATAATAGCATTCATTTTCTTCCAAATGATATAGCACATAGCAGCAAAAGAATGTCGTGCTATAATGTGAACAAATTCTTTGCCTTTGAGGAACCGCATAGCCCAGAGGAGGTTATCCTTCTAAGGCCTAGGACGCTAGGGAAGATTGCAGCGAGTGGCCCAGAAGTAAGCGATAGAAGCCGTTAGATGGCAATAAAAAAATAAGTGGTCAGTGGAATCAGGGACCTCATTGCAAAAAGCACAGGTGGTGTAGTCAATTCTACCATATGATAGAAGGAGTTGCTGCGTAGGTAGACAATTTTTAGCAATCAACCAGAGAATGAATTGGAACTTGGGAGTAATGTCTCTTGCCCAAATGAGAGAAGCCCAAGGAGCAGGGGGTCTCTTCCTTCTGAGGCGGTCCCATGCGGACCCAATGGTGAAGCGACCCGAAGGGTGCCATCTCCAGGAAAAGCAGTCCGGAGAGGAGTTAGGTGCCAGAGAAGAGAGACCCCAGCTCAATAGTAGGAGGCGCGTGGAACAACCCAGGGGCGAAAGAAGATCCGCCACCACTGCATTTTCTGGAAGCATGGATCTCCGGATGATTGGTTCCGGTAATAGGATGTGAAGAGGCCCTTTCGAATGCTAGTGGTCATACCACAGGGAAACTGAGAGGCCATTCCCAATTTTCCAAAGGAAGGATAGGTGAGACTCGCTTCTTAATTGCAAAATCTTCTTCCAAGCCCAAGAACAAACTGTGGGAGTGGTGGCGATCCAAAAGTTTTGCCACTTTAAGAAGTTGGAATGAATCCAACAACCCCACAGGGATACCTTGTTTGTGAAAAGGATCCAGATATACTTCATCATAGCTGCTTTGTTATAGTCTCTTAATTTTTGGATGCTGAGACCTCCTTCATTTTTTGGCAAACAAATGTCTTCCCAAGAGACCTTTGCCCCTCCCTTAACGAGATCAGCACATTTCCATAAGAATTGGCGCAACACTTGTTCAATGTCGTTTAGGACCGAGATTGGTAAGGTGAAAACACTCGACCCGAAAGCCTGAATTGAATGTAGGACTGACCTGATTAGTTGAAGTCTTCCAGCATAGAAGAGTAGGCGATGGGCCCAAGACTTGGCTCTAGAAGTAATCCAGGAATTCATAAAATACCCTCTCTTATACTCCGCTTAAAAGCATAATAATATATATCCATACTATAATAGTATTCTTGCAATGCACGTGGCATGAATGACGGTAGTTGTTAATACAGCTATATAAAGATGGGACCCACGAAGGGACAATTTGAAGCAATAGTGAGTGGTAATGACTTTGTTTATCATACAGACTTTATATCTTCTTTATTGAAAATTTTCTCACCCTAATGATGGACGTGGCAGATAAGGAGAATATAATTGTTAGCCATGCTTCAAGAATTATTGAAGACAAAAACAACCCCAGCAACCTTTGATGTGGAGTGAACATTAGTGCGTGCAATTGGTGCAATCATTTCAAATAAGTGATATCTCTTTTGATCTCCACTTCTATTTAATTGTGGTCAATTGATACAATGAACAAAATCAGCTATGTGGAAACGGAAGAAAACTTCGGTTTGACTATTAAATAAGAATTGATGAGCGGCGCGAGGGTGAGTTATCTATTAAACTTTGCGCAAAAAAAAAGGACTTTTTTTATTGAAAAGTAATAAAGCGAAAAAAATCGATAGACTTGCTTTTTGAAAACTCACGAGCATCATGCTTTCTCTCTTTTCTTTACAATTGGTTACAAGACTTTTATCGTGTCGTATGTAGCCGTTACTTTTGAGCTAAAAAAAGGGTGTAACATTGGATAGTCTCATTAGTGCGTCGTTAAGAATGTTGAAAACAATGATTATACTTTATATACGAAATGCATGTTGTAAATTGAACAGAAAATAGGAATTATAAATTCCTATCAGCACATAACCAAATTTTTACCTTAATCAAACCAGTTGTTTTCTAATTCTTGATAAGTAATCAGTAAATCCGAATTGATCTATTCTGATAAATATTTTAACAACGTAACTACATGAGATTATATTAATATACTGATTATTCGCCGAAATGGTATATTTTTACCCAAAAGAACAAATCAGTGGGTTTATTCGACTAGTAAATTCTTGCTCCATTCAATTTTTCACCTCCAATAACTAGCGATTAGCAAAGAAACATGCGATCCCATGAAAGCACAATGATGATGCAAATAACGGTAGACATCCATTGATTCGACAAGACCACAACACAGAGAAGGGTGGGCATCAGCTGTACACGAATTGTTTTATAGCGAATGGATTTTTGTCATGTCCAGGGATCTCATGTTCTATTACCATTAGAATGGTACCCGTTCTTTTCGAGAGCCAATGCGCGACTGACAAGATGATGGAGCTGACGTGAATCTTTACCACCACCGATCACACCCTCTGAAGTGAACACTTAAATGGAATTAGTCTCCTAAATCACTAGAAATGCTTTAAAACAGAGGTTTTATGTAAAAATATCATCAACAAAGCCTAAATTAAGTCACAAACTTTAGACGTATTTTCAAATTCTTACATGGCTGAATCATTTCATGAAATAAATAATTGATATAAGAAAAGTATCTCATATGACAATGACGTATCACACAAGGTTATCGTTGATCTAGTCATGAACGACCACATGTTTTGTTGTGCAAATCTGAAAAAATCCTTATTTAAAGCTAAAATGTATAAATTTTGCAATAGTTTATGTACAAAGTAGTTACATAAAACATCCTCTCCTATACTCCGTTGAAAAGCAAGATCATGTACTATAATTGTATTCTTGCAATGCACTTGGCAAGAATAACTATAGTGCTTTATAATAAATTTAAGCTAGTACAGCTATATAAAGATGGGATTTATGTAGGGACAATTTGAAGCCACGGTGGGTCCTAATGACTTTCTTTTTTGAAAATTTCATCTCCCTGATTGACGGGGCACGATACTTTCAGTTGCCTTGTCCTATAGAAAAACTCAAGTCAAGCACGCAACAAATGCACGCAAGTCAAGAAATTGAAGGAGTTGGACCCAAACTGAAGTTCCATTCCATCATTAGTGGAGTCATGTCCAACCCTTCTCAATTGATGACCCCCTTTATTGACCTACACATACAGCACTTCTCGGAAGTTTCCACCCATTGAAAATTCAAAAGATTTTGCTTCACATAAGATCCTTCTTTCTCCATGTTTCTTCCACTCTCTCCACGTAAACGTTGGTTCCACGTTCCGTCAACGGACAAATCCACCACTCTCGCCTAATACGCTCTCCTTCTTCTTGTTCTCTTCTTCATTTTTTTTTTCCTCCTCCCTTCTTCATCTCCATCTTCTTTCTTCGCCCCATGAGTCACGATCATAGGAAAATTGATTTATAGTTTCAAGGAACAATATCATGAATAAAAACTAGCTATCCTCAAAAGCTCTTTCTCCATGTCATGACACAAGACATCAATTTTGACGTAGTATCATGAATCCATCTTATACAGGTCCATTGTTCTCTTCTTTCAGATTGAACAATAATTTCGTTGAACCACCGACCGTGGTGGCTCCGCTGGATAGGCTTCAGTGATCCCTTGGGGAGGGGGGAGGGGTTCGAATCCCGGCGTGAGTAGCTAGGTGTATTAAGCGTGACGCCGTGGTGGTGGGTCCTGCGCTAGCGTCACCAGGGGGTTTACGGCGCGGCTGTCGGCTGCAAGCTGGTTCCTCCTGTCTTCCAAAAAAAAAAAAACAATAATTCCGTTGATTGTTTGATAAGTCCAAGGATTTGTTCTTGTGTGCAATGATTTCTTATACTTTTTGGACACTCACGATACAATAATTGCAAAAATATACTATCATAAAATGAAATAAAACAAGAATTCATATATAGTTAGAGCAGAAAATAGGCTAGCATAAGGACTCACTAAATGGGCACAAAGGGTTTCGCGCCCCAGCTGTTATTTGAGAAAATATCCATAACATTATACGGTTAATTAAGAACTTATGCACATGAGCGGGGCATGATCTTTCGATACTATTTTAATGCTTTGTTTGGGAGAGGGAGGAAAGAGGAAAAAGGAGGGGGGTGAAGAAAAATTTTCCTTTTTCCTCCAATTCACTCTTGAAGAAAATTTAGACTTTTCAAAATTAGTTATTCTTCATGTCACTACATAGCACATCAGATTTGACATGATACCATAAAACCATGTCAGCATGCATCCGAATAATTTGTTCGAATTTCTTCTCCAAAGACATTTATTTATAGAATGTGGAAATTCCATGTAGAATTACCAAATATAGGATAATACTTAAGAAACGCAATAGAATGAGGCCACACACTAAGAATATCAATGTTCAAACTTAAATATGATGAGTTTGCATAACTCAATGATTGCTGCAATCTCGCATATTAGGAATTCATACCTTGCTATGGCTATATTCCACAGTCAAAGCAGTACGACCACTTCATCTTAAGATGTCTTGCAATTCGTCATTCCGAAGCATAACCTGTGTCAAGTCACATAGGAGAAAGAATGAAGTTGCGAATGGCACCTATTATGAGATGATGCCCCTTCTTTGCATATCACTTGAGGATAATGGATCCTCAGTTTTATTGACTATGAATATGTCCGGAGGTGACGACGGTCAATGTGCATGGACAAATGTCCAAACCTGAAAACACTGGACACTCTATGTAGTGATCTACAGTGTTTTTACAATCTACAGTGGTAAAGCCAATCTGAGTATCAATGCACACTGGACCATTAGTTAAAGAAGGCACCTCTTTAGCTGTCAATTAGACGAGATTTAAGTGATGTCTAATCTAAGATTTAATATCGATAGGTATGTTCAACTTCCCAATGGCTTGATCATCAAGTTGGTCTAGTTGCTTTAACGCGTGGGATCTTTTGATAAGTCATTCAAAATCCCCTTGATGAGTTTACCCAAAGAAATAACGACCATCCAAGTGATGGGATAAGGAAGCAACCTGAATACACAACCCTTATTTTAAAGACTAGACCATAAAGATTGAGTGATGTAATTGTAGATTCCGTGCTCTTTCATCAGTTGCAGGACATATATTAGCCCCCTTGGAAGCACAACTCCGTAGAGGATTCCCGTCCAACTTTATTTTTGGGTGCTTTTCTTCCCTCAACTTATGACTCTTAAGGGAACGCCTTAAAGAAAAACCTCAAAAAATCTTGAGAAGTCAGCGGGTTTGCTTTAACCTTCCCGTCAAAAGTTAAAAGTACTACTCGAATAATTTATGAAAAATTATGAAATGATTTTATGTGAAATTGCATGTCAATGTTTGTAGGCGATGAAAATTTAAGGTATTTAGAGTTTAAAAAATTGAAACTATGTGCACCGTAGAATTAGATTAAGTAATGTTAGATATTTAGATATCTTGTAAAATGTAAAAGGTGTAAAGTTAATCTCCCTACTGCAATTATCTTATGGCCAAACCAAAGAAGAACAAGCTAGATATTTTCTTCTGCGATACGGCTTGTGAGTAGTTAAGGAAAAAACCGTTGGCCATCGCGTTATGGAGTTGCTTGTTTGGTGCAAGCATACAATCATGACATGCCTATGTCGTCATGGATGATGGTGCCAGATTCCTCAATAACCGATGAGTTTTCATCCATCACAGCCCATGAATACCCACTCATTTTAGATATCTTAGACGATACGTCCGACGAGTATGCTCCTTCGATATATAAAGGAGAAAGCAATGGGTCTTCAGCACTTCACAAAGACCATTGAATTGACCAGAAACATGATAAACTCTCGTAACCAAAGTTCGAGTTCGTTAATGAATAACTAGGGAGGGAAAAGCAATTGGCCCTTTGCAATCCCACGTCGAACACGAGGGTATCACCAAAATTGACGGTGTCAATTATTTTTATAGATGGATTTGAAAAAGTAGTTCGTATGATTATTTTCACACGCTCAAGTCTTGAGTCGCCACAACCTTTCACATCAGTATTTATTTGAAAGGGACAGGTCATCTTGGAAACTTCACTGCAGGAGAGGCTGAACAAGGTCGTTCAGTTGGGGCATTAGTGTCCCCAGTAGCACGGCAAGAAAGACCAATGACACGAGGCACACGGGTCTAGAATTGCAAGGAAAAGTCTTGAGTCACCACAACCTTTCATATCACTCTTCGTTTGAAAGGGACAGGTCATCTTGGAAACTTCACTGCAAGAGAGGCTGAACAGGGTCGTTCAGTCGGGGCATTACTCTTCCCGTGGGAGAGAGACGGAGTTAACGGAGAGACAGGGCGCTGACAGGTGGGCGCAAAATCGCCACGTGTCGACTTTTGTATGGTGGTCAGGTCATCTTGGAAAGGGACAGGTCATCTTGGAAACTTCACTGCAGGAGAGGCTGAACAGGGTCGTTCAGTTGGGGCATTAGTGTCCCCAGTAGCACTGCAAGAAAGACCAATGACACGAGGCACACGGGTCTAGAATTGTGAGGAAAAGTCTTGAGTCGCCACAACCTTTCATATCACTCTTCGTTTGAAAGGGACGGGTCATCTTGGAAACTTCACTGCAAGAGAGGCTGAACAGGGTCGTTCAGTCGGGGCATTACTCTTCCCGTGGGAGAGAGACGGAGTTAACGGAGAGACAGGGCGCTGACAGGTGGGCGCAAAATCGCCACGTGTCGACTTTGTATGGTGGTATATTTTGCCTACATAGAGTGTTAAACCCACCCAATATTTTCTCGAGAAAGTGGTTACAGAGTGAAAGAGAAGGACGGGCCGTGGGCCCTCTCCTCGTCTATAACCACTCCACTTCCCTCTCCTCGTCTATAATTCTTTCTCTCTTACTCCTTCGTCAACGTCAACGTCAACGTCAACGAGAGGAAAGAGTAGGACGAGCCGTGGGCCCTCTCCATGTCTATAACTACTCAACTTCCCTCTCGACTTTGGTTTCAGGATAGAGAAAGTGGTTACTGAGCGAAAGAGAGAGGGAGAGAGAGCGAGGGTGGAGAGAGGCAGAGGAAGGCCTTGTGTTGGTTCCCAAGAGGGTGGTGAGTGGCTTTGTTTTGGTTTGATTAGCTTTTTTCATGTGATTTATGGGTTATTTTTCTGTTCATGGCGATGTAGTTCAGCTGTAGAAATTTGTTGGTTCTGGTCCTGTTGGCGTGAAGAAGGTCATCATTTTTGTCGGGTATTATTTGTGGGTGCGATACTCTTTGGGCAATATTTCACCGTGGGATGATTCTATTCTCTCACTTGTATGCTCGTGTGTTGAAGAAGGATCTATTATTTTTGGTGATTCAAATCTTGTCTAGATAAATTCTTTTGTTTAATTTAAATATTGCGCTTGAAGCTTGCACAATATACAAGTTTAAGGGTTTTGGTTATACAAAAAAAGTGTGGATATTAATGTCATAGGAGGCATAGTTTAAGGTTATTAGTGGCATTTCTTTTACTTCTTTTTAATTTGTTTCTTCTCAATTTTATTTTATAAGGTTCTAAAATATCTTTTAAAATTTATTGACACGTACAACGACAGAATTTTTTTTTTTTCTAAGTTTTAAATTTTGGAATACTTTTTAAAATTTTGAAGAGAAGGTGGACAAGTAACTTCGTTCAAAAGAAAACAGATTTACCCTCAATACCGACGAAGTCGTAAAAAATTAATTGCATCCAACGCGTTTGTTTGTTCCAGATCTCTTTTACTATTGGATTACTTAGAGGGGAAAAAATTAATTCGGTGTAAACTCCACATGGGCAAAGTGTATATTGCCATTTCCTAAATTTTTTTCGGCTTTCTTATAAAGAAGAAAAAAAGAGATGAATATGCGTATTGGAGACCAATTTAACACAACAATATAATGTGGGGTTGGCGAGGTTCATTAAGGCCAATCTGGTTGAACTCGACCTGGTCACTAATCGCTATAACTCTGCTGAATTTGATTCTTAGGACACCAAGGCATTTCACTCAAGGCGTTAAGAGATAGACCCTCCTGGCCCAACCCTAAACATTCTAAGATGCTTTTTCAAACCTCCTCTCATTTCGAGATCTCATTGCACTGATTAGGGGCGTCCATAGTAATTGAGGGGGCCAAAGATAAAAAAGTAAGTTATTTATCATCCAAGCATTCTTCCCATGGCTAGATCCATTCTCCTAATCCCTACATAAAGAAAAAAGAATTTCACATTCTTTCTTACTCTAACAAGTAAGCAAAGTCACAGGCATAGTCACCCCCGGAGAGATGGAGGCTGAGCGTCTGGAACAGGAGATGTGGAGGCAGAGACTGGAAACGTTATCAACCAAGTACGACCACATCCAGCAACAACCCGACAATAATTTGAATCCCCAGCTATTCTCGGTCGCAAAGAAAGGGAACGTCGACGAGTTCATCAATGCTCTAGAGAATCAGTGTGACAACGAAACAGTGTCATTGCGCGTCCTTTTCGAGCAACGCAGCCCCTCCAAGAATACACTGCTTCACGCTGCGGCAGGTATATGAGAAAGGGTGGGATAATGCTTTTTAAAATTCTCAATCTTTTGTGCTCAAATTGACTTGACATGAATGGAATACAGAGAGTGATGATAATTTCAAAGTGGTCATCAATTTCGTCCCTGAGCACTTGATCTCCTGTAAGAACTCCAGAGGAGAGATGCCGCTGCACATTGCGGCTAGAACCGGGAAAGCTGATGCAGTGGAACTTCTCCTTCCCCGAGGGATTGTGGTAGACACTGACTGCTGCGGCAACTCTGCTCTGCACGAGGCTGTGAGGAATCGCCATCTCGATGTGATCGATAAGCTAGTGACGAAAGACCCCAATATGTTGTATTGTCAGAATAATGAGAGCAAGTCTCCATTGTGCGTAGCGGTCGAAACAGGGGACTTACAGGTTCTCACGCTCTTGTTGGATGCGCCAAACAATGGCGAGGACCAGAGGAGATCACAGAGTGACGGGATCTTCTGCATGTCCCCCGTTCATCTCGCCATTATATGTGAAGAAAAGGGTAAACCCTACTTCTGTGCTCTCGCTTATTCTTTGATTTTCGTGGTCACTCTCTTGCGTTCTTCATTTTGGTTTCCGCTACTGGTTGAAAAATCGAGTGTCACAAGCAAAGTGTAGTTTAATGAGGCGCGTGTACATGCTGGTATAATAGCTTACTGTCCAATGGGGCAAAATTGTGAATCAACTCCCGATACTATTAAAGAATTACAGACATCATATTTATCCCAATGACTAATTTCTTCCATTATTTTTAGATATGCTGGCTAAAATGAAGGAAAAAAAACCGTCGCTATTTCAATTGAGAGATCTGGGAGATGGCACTCCACTCCACCTCGCAGCATACACAAATTATCTCCAAGGAGTCAAATTCTTGATCAAGAATTTCCCAGCAAGTGCCCTGGAGCAAGATGCCACGGGTTATCTCCCTATACATGTCGCTTGCATGATGGGCCACACTAGGATAGTCAAGACGCTACTTCAGCAGTCGCCAGGCCCTGCAGTGTGGATAGTCAAGACGCTACTTCAGCAGTCGCCAGACCCTGCACAGCAGTCGCCAGACCCTGCACAGCAGTGGTCAGACCCTGCAGAGTTTCTAACTAGGCTGGGACAAAATATTCTTCATGTGTCAGCAAGATACGGATGCATTGCAACTGTCAGATACATACTGAAAAATCCCACATTCGGTCACCTCATAAATACAAGAGATTTTAATGGGAATACGCCTCTGCATATGGCTGCGTTGCATTGCCAACCTTCGGTTGTGCAACTTGCATGTGACAAAAGAGTTAATCTTGGGCTAATCAATAATAATAACATGACGGCTCTCAACGTGGTAGAGCAGGACATTCAAGTAATTGGTGCTCCACTTCCAAAGGTACGACCTTTTAAACTTTTGCTCATAAGCAATCATACATTGCAAATTGTTATACTAATTAGAAAAGATAAGATCAGTAGGAGTGTTATAACTATTGTACGACGCTTACTTAAATATCATAACATTTTTCCACTCACTTAAGTGTCACGTCAGAGTAAAATCGTTTTATGGAGTGCCAATTTTGACAAATCATTCTACATTAATGTTTACTTAATTTTTCATTTCAACTTGTAATTTTTTAAAATAATTGAAATTCTGACATGGAAATTCTTGTCACTTGGAGAGAAATGATGTAATTTCCATGAACCCGTTCTCTCTCTCTCTAGTAGAAACGACGTTGTCCTTCTCTCTTCCTCAAACAACGACATTGTTTCACTCGCACTCCCTTCCTCTTGTTCGTATTTGAATTTCTATACACCTAATCCTGAATTGATCTCTCTTTGTAATCGCAAATTTGGGCTTTGATCTTCATCAACACTTCTTCTCTGGAGCAAATCGAGCTCTCACTCGCACTCTCTTCCTCTTGCTTGTCTCTGAATCTCAGTACACTTAAAATCCCAAATTGATCTCTCTCTCTCTCTCTCTCTAATTGCAAATTGGGGCTACGATCTTTCTCAACACCTTGATCTTCGCTTTCGCTCACTGCCTGTCTATAATAATTGCCTCCATTTGAAGAATTGGAAATCATGGGTTTGGTTAAAGTTAAAGTTCTTGAAGATGAAAATTGGATTTTGCCTTAAATTGTCTAGGGATCTTTAATTAGATGAGTCTTGCGATGTCATTTAACATCTGAATTGCTGATTTCAGCTTGCTGGCATGCCACATCTAATTTTCCGGCAAAGCAAACCGCCGGTGGCACTTTTGTAATTGATTTATAAATTTGTGGTACTTTAAGTGAGCAAAAAAAAAAAAAAAAAAAAAGTTATGACATTTAAGTGGGCGCCGGGCGCCGTACAAAAGTTTTGGCACTTCTACTATTCTTATTCCCCAATTAGGATAGAACTAGAACATAAAATTCGTGAGGTAGGTCAATTAGCATGCTCTCACCTAGATCTGCATTATAGTTGCCAAAATCATAATGTTTTGTTTATTCTTTGACTCACTACGTGCAGAGGTTAACTAAGGCAATTTTGTTATCTGTTAACACACCGAGAAAAAGAGAATTAGCTATCTGCAAGTCAACAGGTCGGAGCCGACGGAAACGACTGGGACCACTGAAATCGGATGAAGTCAAGGACCGAGTGGATAGTCGCATGGTCGTGGCGGCGCTTATGGCCTCAGTCACTTTCACTTCTGGTTTTTCTGTTCCCGGAGGATATAATAGTTCTAACCCAGATGCTGGAATCCCCATATTGCTCCACAAAGCCATGTACCGTGTCTTTGTGATTAGCAACTCCGTGGCCATGTATAGCTCGATCATGGCACTCGTGACCCTTTTCTGGACAAATATTAATGATCCTTACCTGACGGTAGCTGCCCTTAGCCTATCAAATCTCGCATTGTTGGTAACTCTTGCCGCAATGCCTCTGGCATTCATAGCAGGCGTCTACGTGACCGTACACAAACACGCTGGGCTTTCGACTTTTGTCTTGATCTTTGGATCCTTCGCCCTATTCATGATCTTATATATCTTCATTTTGTTGTATTTCCCGCTTTCGTGCAGACTTCCTCTCATTCGTGCCTTCACGCACCGACTTATTTTTAGGGGTCTTGTAATAGTAAGGAGAGAGGCTGCGGGGAGTGAGACTCCAGAGCCTGCAGCTACATCTGTCCAGGGCACTCGTGACAATAACCTACGCCCCCACTTGAAACGATCATTTAGCGAATAGGTTCCAGAGAGATGGCGTCTGATCCAGTCTTGAATCTATTAATCTCTCGCGAATTGGGTGTCGATGTCTGTACCTTTAGCTCTTTGTTAGTTACATCAGCTGCTGCTGTTTCGATTTGGCTAGCCTACCTGTCTGCGGTCAGAATTAGTGATGTCTGCAATTTTAGTAAACCAAAATACTTTGTGATCAACTACTCAATGATATCTATAAAGGATAGCAAAGTTTGGCATAATGGAGTTTTGTAATTGATCGCATCATCACAAAGTTCCATTCCCTTTCACTCTGCTTAACAATATAGTTAGACACATATGTTTGCATTAATTAGAAAAGAAAATGAATCATCACATTCAATTTAATATAATGTTTCTAGGAGAATATATCGGCATGGTTTACCTAACTTATTAATTCGGATGTAATAATGATGTATTGATCAATAAATCTAAACTCACAAATTAGATCTTATCTGTTTTTCTCTTCTATATTATTGGCCTATACTGCTTCTAGTCATAATCAAACAAGGGTTAAGAAAATTGTGCGGGGTAACATCTACTCTCTCTCTCTCTTTAAGCTATCAATTTACCTATAAGTTCATTGATGTACACCTATCACATGATCTCGTATACATATAACAGATATATTTATATAATTACATATAAGGAAAATAGGGTTTTGTTCACTAAACGAGGATCATTAATTAATTTATTTCTATAGCTGTTTTACGGGTGCTATTTTCACTTATAATTTGCTTTTGTGGATGAAGATCGAGAGGTGAAATGAGTTACGAGAACAATTCATGTGTTGCCATCCAGTTATCATGATGCTAGTAGTCTACATAACCATATAGTTTCAGTGAGATATTTTGCATTTACTCACCGTGCCTTTTCTTGTATTTGGTTTTTATTCTCCTTTTCACTCCGATGCTAATAATTTCTTCCATAATTTGAGAAACGCCTGTGTTTTTGCACGTGCTTAGTGATTTACGACCAAAGACTATAGTAAAGAGCAGAAATGTCCGATCGGCAGAAATTCTTTCTAGCATTTTCACTCATGCTCTCTTGAATTGATTTTGTCATTATATCATAAAAATCCATGAAGCAAATAGAAAATTTTCCACAACCTACTATAATGACTTTCATTACTAAATTATAATGATATTAGTATGATATAGAACAACGGGCAAATGTTTATATGGAAACCTTTGAGCGTCAAAAAAGCAAACGGTCTTGCAAATCAAAGAAGATTGCACAATCTTTGAAGTTACAAATGGATCACGATATTTGATCTCAAATTCACACGGTTTCCTTGATTTCCGGAACGTCAAAGATTTCGAATGTGTTTTGCAGATTTTCTAATAGCATTTTGAAAACTTTCGCCTTTATCAATATATTTTCCTTGATTATGTTATTTGATTTTAGTTATTTGATTATTTCCTAAACAGCGATCTCCCTATAAATAGACGCCAAAAATATTGTAATCCATACTTAAGTATTCAAATAAATACTATCTTTTGGAATCATTTTCCAAGCATATCTTCCTTTGCATCATTTTGTATCAAAGCAAATCTCTCTTGTGATGATGGCTAATAACATGAATGAAAATCTGAAAATCTCCCCTTAGCTAAAGACCGTGAGAACGAGCCTATTACATGGGCTAGGTTCAATCAATTTGCTTTCAAGAATTACTTGTCGCCATCTAGTATTTGTTTACCAACCCCATACTTGGTAATCTTTTGGCCAATCATGCTCAGGCCACTCGAGTCCTAGAAGTAGCTATGGAACGTGGGGCAAATTCCCAATAAAGGCGACAAGCCTATATCGAGGACCCAATCTGTTGCAGAGAGCAGCGAGACGGGCATCCTCGTCCTGGCCAGAGTAGTCCATCAGAGGGCATGCGCAGGTAGGAATTCGGAATTGGTAGGTGGGCAGAGTTTATCGCATACAGAACACCTGTGAAACGACAAGTAGAAGGCGAAAGATGGAAGCACGAAGACGAAACTGATGGTCAGGCCTTGTTAATATTGTGGGCGAAGGACAATCCAGGTGAAGTGGCCGTAATTGCGAGATTCAACCAGTCTGAGCAATTGAGAAGAGGTAGGTCCGACAATTGGGGAAATTCATCGTGCATGTAACAGAGGTCGATGAATTGTAGATATTGGGCGGAAACAGCAAAGATGATGTGGGGGGTTCTTGCGGATAAAAGCCTTGACTGAATTGGGGTTAATCTTCGAAAACAATCGAAGAGAGACCAGATTGCGAAGGAAATCTACTGAGGATATGAGGGTTTGGTGGAGGAAGAAGCTACCATGGCGATGGAAGGCTACTGTGTGTATGAGGGTTTGGTGTAAGAAGAACCTACCATGGGGTAGAGAGAAGCTCTACATGTCGAGAGGAAAGCTGCCAATATTAGCAAGTGCATGATTACATGGCTACAAATTTGCATCCACATAGGGGCTTGAGTGAGAATATTTGTAGCAGAAAGTGGACCTGTCCGTAAAATGTGGGTTGCGGAGGTCCATTAGCCAATCAGGTTGAACTCGACTTGTGGCTATAAATATGATAAATTTGAGTCCCTGGGACACCAGGGCTAATTCACTCGAAAGTCAGACATGGTCATAGTCACACGCAGAGAGATGGTTGTGAAGCTGTCTATAGGTGATCCGGAGGAGATTTGGGAGCGGAGATGGCAGAGATTGCAAGCGTAATTGGGGCCGACCCAAGCCAGCGACAGCCCGATCCTACCCAACCCGACAAGATTATGGATCCCCAGCTATTCTCGGTCGCAAAGAAAGAGGACGTCGACAGGTTCATCGAAGCCCTGAAGGATCATTGTGCCGAGGAAAAAGTGTCCTTGCCTGTCCTTCTCGGCGATGCAGCCCCTTAGGGTATACCCTGCTTCATGCTGCGGCAGGTATATTAAAAATGGTGGGACCGTGCATTTTTTAAAATTACCGATCTTTCGCGCTCAAATTAACTTGACATGAATGGAATACAGAGACTAATGATAATGTCAGAACAATCATCGAATTCGTCCCTGAGCACTTGATCTACTGTGGGAATTCCAGAGGAGAGACACCGCTTCACATTGCAGCTAGAGCTGGGAAAGCTGGTGCAGTGGAGCTTCTTCTTCCCCAAGGGGCGCCAACATGCCCTGACCACTACGGCAACTCTGCTCTGCATGAGGCTGTGAGGAATTGCCATTGCGAGGTGATCGATCATCTTGTGAGAAAAGACCCCAGCCTGCTATATTGTCAGAATAATGAAAGCAAGTCTCCATTGTGCGTAGCAGTCGAAACAGGGGACTTGAAGGTTCTTCAACTCTTGTTGGATGCGCTAAATGATGGTGAAGACTGGAGGAGATTAGAGAGTCAATCAGAGAGTCAAAGGATCTTCAGCATGTCACCTGTTCATGTCGCCCTTATACACTCGAAAATGGGTAAGCCCTGCTTTTGTGCTCTTGCTTATTCTTTGATCTTCTTGGTCACTCTCGTGTTCTTCATTTTGATTTCCACTGGTGGTGGAAAAATCAAGTATCACAAGCAAAGTCTAGATTAATGGGGCATGTGGAACATATGGTATGATAACTTGCTATCCTATGGGACAAAATTGTGAGTCAACTCTTGATAATTCGGATCTTCTTGAATAAGATAAACTACTGTTTAAGAATTACAGACATCATATTCATCCCAATAGATAACTTCACATTATATTTAGATATGCTGATTGAGATGTGGGAAAAGAAGCCATGGCTATTTCAATTGAGAGATGCGGGACGCGGTACTCCACTCCACTTGGCAGCATATAACAATTATCTCGATGGAGTCAAGTTCTTGATGGAGAAGTGCCCAACAAGCGCCTTGGAGCAAGACAGCATGGGCTATCTCCCTATCCATGTCGCCTGCATGATAAATAGAGTCAAGATTGTTGAGGCGTTGCTTAGTCAATGGCAAGACCCTGCAGAGTTCTTAACTAGGCTGGGACAAAATATTCTTCACGTGTCAGCGAGGCATGGATGCACTGCAATTGTCAAATACATACTGGAAAATCCCAAATTCGGTCACCTCATAAATGCAAGAGATTTCGATGGGAATACATCTCTGCATCTAGCTGCATTGCACTGCCAACCTTCGGTCTTGCTTCTTGCACGAGACGGAGGAGTTAATCTTAAGTTGGTCAATAAGAATAACATGACCGCTCGTGATGTGGTAGAGCAAGAAATTAAAACACTTTTTCCTCCACTTGGGAAGGTATGACCTTTTACACTTTTCTCACAGGTAGAGGTGTTAAATGGGTCCACAAATCCATTTATAGACCCATGTTTACTTAAATGGGTCGTTAATGGGTCGCACTTATTTCTTAAGGCACTCGTTAGTGGGTTTTAAAAATAGAAAGACTAAATTACGTGGGTCTTAAATGGGTCTATTTTGTACCCATTTAAGATCCATTCCCCAACCCATTGAAGATGAACCAGTAACCCACGGTTCCTTTTCGCTTTCGATTCGCCGCCACTCGCCAGTGCGCCACCTCCATCGCTCGCCGCCGCCTATCGTCGCCTCGTCGCCGCTCGTCGCCACCCATCGTCGCCTCGTCGCCATGATCAGTCTCGCGGATCAACTGGACTAAAACCCTAAAAGCAGCACTTGTCTGCTCGCCGCGAACGGCTCGCGGAACCATCGTCGGAGGACATAGTCGCTTGGTTAAGGTAATTTGTCTGAACACGCATTCGTGGATTTCATTTTGAGTTCAGGCTTGCTGTTTTACGTAATCGAGCGTGCACGTGTGGCGGGATGGTCCCGACGACATGTTTGATCGATCACTGGTTGCTTAGTTTCGTCAATTTGTTTGCGAAAGTGGTGATTTTGCTCAAGTCGAATCGACGGTGGAAGTGGTTTGTTCTATGCTGGGTGGATGTGTGTTGAGCTGTCGTCGTTGAAGAGGGTGTGCGGGTATATAGATGTTCTTGATCGCGGTATGCCTCGTGGGTTTATGACTAGGGAGCGTTTAACTGAATTGTATTTGTGTTTTGCGGGAATATGGATTTGGAACAGAGCACGGTTTAAGAGCATTGCTGATTAGCTAACCTTTGTGCTTATGTTTTATGGACATTGTGTTTCATGGTCGGTATGGTAGAAAGAGAAGATGGGTTTGTTGGGTAGGAGGACAAAATGATGCTGCCTACGTTTTGCCCAATTTTATTGAGATAATCTCGAGGTAGCCTTAGCGAGCAATGCTTAGAGATATTGAGCAGTCTTTCTTGCTTCTGACTTGGCTTCCATGAGTTTTGGTGTTGGACAACCATTTGTTATTTTAATGATTTGAACTTTTGTTCATTTTCTTGAGTGGGAAGTTTGTGCACCTATGTCTTTATTATGTTTGTCTGAGGAAGATTTAGATGAGGAGTCTCTCATCATTGACTTTCAAGACTATTTGCATTAGGTACTTTTTTTCATCTCATTCTTTTTGTTTGCTCATGTGATTTAATACACTTGTCTTCATAATGATGTATTCTTGGTATACTTTGTGGTACTACAACTTCTAATCAAAGTTGATGCTTTTCCTTTTCAGGTTCTAGACTAGTTGTTGGGTCATAATGACTCTAAATTTGTTGTTTCTCAACTGCACACTGATTATATTTCTCAATTGTGGTGCCTATTGGCTGTGCTCCCTATACTGGTTGAGCTCAGTCAGGATAGCTCCAGTATCAGCTCAAGTATGGACTTCAAAAGGACTCTGTAGACAATAGGAGTATAGAGTAGGGAACCTCAGCACTATTGGATGATTTGTGGTTTTCTACCGATAGCTTTTTGCATCAACTTTGCAAGGTAATGGGATAAGGTGATAATCATCCTGTAGTTTTAGCTACTTTTCCATGTTGTGTTTAAATATATTATACCTACAATTGTATTGAGTCTGTAAATTCATGTTGACTCCTTATGGGTTCATGATAAGATTTCCTTGCTCTCTTTGCTTTTGCAGTTTGCTCCAACCATTGAAATGATCTATGACCAACATCTGTAGTGTGGCTGTGATAGCGTGTACATGTGCTTCAGTCTTCTGCTCTACTTCATAATGTAAAAGAATGACTGGCTATAGGATAGGATTTGACAGATCGAGTCGGTAATGGTTGAGGAAAGCGCTGTGTGACATCTTAGAAGCTCCTGAAGACATTTTTTTGTGGAAGTCATGTATATTTGCATTAGATAGTTTGCCCTAGATTTGATGCACTAGTTGAAACATATGTTCTGGAGTCATACTGCAAGGAGTACGAGACCATGAGCCGAATCATGTGTTGAAGCTGCAGCAATTTAATGGTAGTACAATCACAATATCGCCTTTGACGGCCCAAGAAACGAAAGCATTGACATTTTGTTATGGATTTGATGAACAATCCGTATCAAGTTAATTCAGCAATGAACTTTTCTAACTCATGCCTTCATTCCTCGGAATGAATGTGAGCATAAGCAAATTGCATCATAGATTGTTATCTACACGGGAAATTGGAGGCGATAGCAAATCATTTGGGCTTAATTTCACTATTGACGTTGGTGATCAACGTGTCGTCAATTGTATTTGTGTCGAAGTTGATTGATTTCTAGATGTTTAATACCTCCGATTCATAAAATAGGTTGGCCAGCAAACCTCTCTGGATGCATAAGAAAAATAAGAAAAATAAGAAAAATAAGAAATAAAAATAATTTTTTTTTTTTGAAAAAGTACAAAAAATTGAAAAATCTTTGATTAGATTTGTATTGCTTGGAAGTATTTTATTAATATAATCTTTTAAAAAAAACATAAGAATAAATTTTCCTAAATTTGGTTAAATATGAAAGTATTTTATTAATATGGGTCAGGTTGGGTATGAGTCGAAAAATTTATATTAGGCATAAATGGGTTATAAATGGGTTAATGGGTCAATTTGGGTCGGATCATTAATGACCCGACCCAAACCCGACCTGACCCACCCATTTAACACCTCTGGTTGGGTAATTGGGAAAATGCAAGTCTACCACTCGGATAATATAAGTTCTGAACTTCTGCCCAAGATGGGAATGTAACACTTGGCTTCCTAGTGCGATAATAGATTCTTGCTCCGACTGTGTTACTTAAATGACAGGGATCACATTAAGGAAACCCAATCTGACTATCATTAACTCATATCTAATTATAATTGACTTGACTCGTGACGACAACAAAGGTGAATAACACACCTTCATCACCTTTTTTACTAGATAGAGCCGAATGATGCCAACGGTCCAATGGGCCTTCCACGGTAATATCCAATTGGACCTTTCGGTCTAATTCTACCCTGTTAAACCTAATTTCTCGGCCCATCAGGATAATCAAGAGAAAAGAAGAAGGTCAATGCAAGCTCGGCTTCGCACTCGAGACCGGCACCCTCGCCACCCGGCCGCCTTCTACCTTGTCTCTTTCCCAACCGTCACTTTCTTATTTTGTTTTCTTTCATTTTTATCTGGAAAATGATTAACTAACGGTGCTGTCATTTTATGGAGATTGACGGTCTAACTCTCGACCACAAAAGCATTTCCTGGGAATATGATGACTTTTTCATCCGATTTCCACTGAAGTGGCGTTCTTTAAAATAACGTTTTAAGGATTATTTACCCAATATTAGGCACAATTAAACGAAAAGAAAAAAAATTTACTAGATTATAGCCAATCATCTTGTGAGTCAAAAAATATATTATTTTGCCTAATAATTGTTAGATTAGAATTCTTGAGGTTTATCTCATTATTCTTAAATCATTATAATGGGGAAAATTGTCAAAAAAATTTCTCAATTTATTACACTTTTTCTAATTTAGACTTTTTAGTCTCGCCAACTAAGTTTTGAACATTTTCACATTCTGTTAATTGAGTCTATCTAGTTAATTTTAATTAAGAATCACTATTGCAGACGTCTACGTGATAAGACCAACTCCGACGTCGATAATTTTCAATAATATTTTAATATTATTTTCACAATTTTTATTACTTTTTTTTTCTTTATTTTTTCCCTTTATTCTTCTTCATTTTATTGGTGATTGGCCACATATGATGGCTAGGTGGGCTGGCCTTGCTTGGTCGAGGGTCACCGCCACTCATGAGTAGCCGAGGCATTTTCACCGGGTGTCACCTTGCCTAGGTGATGCCTAACAAGGGTCAGCCTAGATCTGGCAAGATCACCTTGGCCTGAGTGAGGGCTAGCTTTGCCGGTAGTGGGCAACAGTGACCCTTGCCCAGGGGAGGCCACCTCACCCGGCCATCGATGGTGGACAGAAGTATGAAAATATAATATTACGTGAATTTCTTGTTCTTTTCATTTTATACATCCGTCGCTTGTTTTTTGCAACGGAAACATATTATTTTCACTGCTCATTGAACCCACAGGGCGATTATTTAATTCATAGTAGCTAGGGGGCTTTTAAAAAAAAAAATTCAGAGCCAAGTAATTGCCTGCAAGAGACCATGTTCTTCTGGTTCTACCAAAAAAAAAGAGACGATTTAGTCTTGAGTCTCGCCAAACCCATTCAGTGTCATCAAATATTCATTTCACACGAATTCACTTGCATTTGCTTCGGTCCAACTTATTAGTTTTCTGTGTCTGGGATGAAAACGTTTTTAGGCTAAAAGGTTTTGATGGAATGCAAATAACATTTGGGAAACACTATGAAGTTGTATTGCCCTTTTATGGCCTTCGAATGGTTCCGTTCTCTGCCGCTATGTCTTTTTTCTGTTACCTCTGATTGTCCATATTATTCTTTGATGGATGAACAGAAATCTGAGATGCGTTGCTTTTGCGGAACGCAGTGATGATGCTAATGGCAACATAATGGACCGATTCCTTCGTACCATACACACCGTGACTACTTTAAATTGCATCGCCTCGAGCAATCTTTCTTCGAGCACTAATGAACAGACCGCTCCTTTAAGCTTTTTCCTTTGTGAGTTTTATGAGGGAATCGGTTGTTCGGATGAACGAACACTGGTCTTTTTACTTTTTTCTTAATTGTTGCTTCGCAATTTGATTTTTATTGCTGAATTTGATTCCTAGGACACACCAGGGCATTTTACTCGAAGTCAGAGGGCATAGTCACCCGCGGAGAGATGGCTGAGCGTCTGCACCAGGAGATGTGGAGGGAGAGGAGGCAGAGACTGGAAGCATTAATCTGGGCGGACCTGATCCAGCAACAGCACGATCCTCCACAACTCGACAATTTTTTGGATCCCCAGCTATTCTCGGCCGCAAAGGAAGGGGCCGTGGACAAGTTCATCGAAGCGCTGGAGGATCATTGTGTCAAGGAAAGAGTGTCCTTGCCTGTCCTTCTCGGGCGACGCAGCCCCTTAGGAAATACACTGCTTCACGCTACGGCAGGTATATTAAAAACGGTGGGACGATGCGTTCTTTAAAATTACCGAACTCTTGCGCTCAAATTAACTTGACATGAATGGAATACAGAGAGTGATGATAATGTCAGAGCGCTCATCGAATTCGTCCCTGAGCACTTGATCTACTGTGAGAACTCCAGAGGAGAGACGCCGCTTCACATTGCAGCTAGAGCCGGGAAAGCTGTTGCGGTGGAGCTTCTCCTTCGCCAAGGGGTGCCGATAAAACTTGACTGCTGCGGCAACTCTGCTCTGCATGAGGCCGTGAGAAATCGCCATCGCAAGGTGATCGGTCATCTGGTGAGTAAAGACCCCAGCCAGCTGTATTGTCAAAATAACGAAAGCAAGTCTCCATTGTGCGTCGCAGTCGAAACAAGGGACTTGGAGATTCTCGAGCTCTTGTTGGAAGCGCTAGACGATGGCGAAGACTGGAGGAGATCAAAGAGTCAAAAGATCTTCGGCATGTCTCCCGTTCATGTCGCCATTATACATAAGGAAAAGGGTAAATCCTACTTTCGTGCTCTCGCTTATTCTTTGATCTTCTTGGTCACCATTCTCTTGTGTTCTAAATTTTGGTTTCCTCTGGTGGTGGAAAAATCTAGCATCACAAGCAAAGTTTAGATTAATGAGGCACATGTAACATATGGTATGATAGCTTGCTATCCAATGGGGCAAAATCGTGAGTGAACTCCGACATTTCGGATCGTCTAAGATGGGATCAACTCCTATTGAAGAATTACTGACATCATATTCGTCCAAATGATTATCTTCTTGCATTATATTTAGATATGCTGACCAAGATGTGGGAAAAGAGGCCATGGATATTTCAATTGAGAGATGCGGGATACGGCACTCCACTCCACCTCGCAGCATACATAAATTATCTCGATGGAGTCAAGTTCTTGATCGAGAAGTTGCCAACAAGTGTCTTGGAGCAAGACAACATGGGCTATCTCCCTATCCATGTCGCCTGCATAAAAGATAACGTCAGGATCGTCAAGGAGCTACTTCAGCAGTGGCCAGACCCCGCAGAGTTTCCAACTGAGCTAGGACAAAATATTCTTCACGTGTCAGCGAGGTACGGAAGCATTAAAATTGTCAAAGACATACTGAAAAATCCCGGATTTGGTCACCTCATGAATGCAAGAGATTTCAACGGGAATACCCCACTACATCTAGCTGCGTTGCACTACCAACCTTCAGTCGTGCTTCTTGCACGAGACCAAAGAGTTGATCTTAAGCTGGTCAATAAAAATAACATGGCGGCTCTCGACGTAGTAGAGTGGGACAGTAAAGGGTTTTCTTTTGGGCAGGTGCGACCTTTTACACTTTTTTCACGGCTAATTATTTGTAATGCCAATTAGGGACATAACTAGATTATAAATTAGTGGGGCATGTCATTTGGTGAGATCTGTAATTTAGTTGCCAAAATCATAATATCTTTTTATCTCTCTGTTTTTTTTTTTTTTTTTTTTTTTTAATACTTTGACTCGCCGCTTGCAGTCATATACGTGGATAACTATGAAATGTGCTGGAGCACCGAGAAGTGGAGATTTAGCTATCTGCAAGTCAACCGGTCGGAGCCCACAAAAACGACGTGAAATGAGCGACTGGGGCGACTGGGAGGAACATAGGAGCCTAGCAGATTCTCACGCAGTCGTGTTGGCGCTTGTGGCTTCTGTCACTTACACATCTGGTTTTTCCGTTCCAGGAGGATATAATGGCGCCGAAAGAGATGCTGGCATCCCCATATTACTCCACAAAGCCATGTACAATGTCTTTGTGATTAACAACTCCCTCGCCATGTACAGCTCCATCACGTCACTCGGGATCCTCCTCTGGTCCTACGTTGAGGATCCTTACGTGGCGCCATTTGTCTTTCTCCTATCAAATGTCCCACTCCTCGTGACTTGTGCCACGATGCCTCTGGCATTTATGGCGGGCGTCTATGTGACCGTATCCAAACTCGTCTGGCTTTCTATTTTTGTCTTGCTCTTGGGACTCGTCCCCCTCCTCATCCTCTGGGGTGTCTTCATGTTTAATACGGTTGTGCTGCTTGGGTACAAACTTCCTCTCATTGGTCGCTTCGCCGACCAACTGCTTATTTGCTTTCTTCGAGCAGTTGGGGGACGCACTGCAGGGAGTGGGACTACGGGGCCTGCAGCTACATCAGTCCGGGGCGCTCGTGACGCCACCGCCCCCACTTGAACAGATGATTTAAGCCTACATGTTACATAAAGATGCCGTCTGTTCCAGTCTTGAATCTATATTATCTTCTCACTAATTATGTACTGATATCCCTACCGTTAGCTTGTTCTAAGTCACATTGCCTGCTGCTGTTTCGATTTAACTAGCCTGTCTGTCAGCTGTGAGAATCAGTGGTCTCCAATTTTGTGCATCCAAAATGTTTTGTGATTAGCTCTCCTCGATTATATCTATAAATAATAGCACAGTTTGGCATAATAAAGTTTTGTAATTGTATCTCATCATCACAAAGTTCCATACCCTTTCGCTTTCCTTAACATTACTTAGATGCATACCTTTGCATTAATTAAAAAAGAAAATTGAATCGTCTCTTTCAATTTATTATAATGTTTCCGGGAGAATATATCAGTATTGGTGTGCCTTACTTATTAATTCGGATGTAATAATGATATAAATCTAAACTCAGCAATTAATGATTTCATCCGTCTTTCTCTTTTATATTATTGATATATAATGCTACTAGTTATAATAAAATAAGGGTCAAAAGAATTGTGCAGGGTAATATCTACTCTCTCTCTCAAGCTATCAATTTACCTATAAATTTATCGATGTACACCTATGATATATGATCTCATATACATATAACATATGTAAATTTATATATACGAAAGAGGGTTTTGTTCACTAAGTATATATTAATTAATTTCTATAGCTGTCTTATGGGTGCTATTTTTATTTCAATTTGCTTTTGTGGACTGACAATTTAGAGGTCAAATGAGTTATGCGAACTATTCATAAGGCGTTGTGGTCCAGTTATCATGCTGACTATTAGTCTACACTGCTATATTGTTTCACTAAGATTTCTCAAACTGTTTTGAGGAGATATCTTGCATATATGTATTTGGTTTTTATACTCCATTTCATTTTGATGGTGATAGTATTTTCCGTAATTTGACGAACATTTGAATCTTTTGCATGTGCTTCGTAGTTTACAATTCTGTTCTCCAAAGACCATCATCGAGAGCAGCAAATGTACAGTTGGCTCCAATTGTCATATAGCATTCCCATAATTACTTGATTTGGTTTTTAAGTCATTTCATCATAAAAACGAATGAAACACAAAAATTCTAAATATAACCTAAAAAAATACTAAGCACGTGCAGTAAACACGGAAAGCGTACGGAGGCGAAAAAGCTTGTTGCAAAAGAGAATAATACAAATATAAATAATCCAAAATTTCTAAAGATAACCTAATAAATATAAATAGAGAATTATTCGGAAACACAAAGAAATTTCTTAGGATATTGTCTAAAGTCCAACAATTTAATGCTAAAATCAAGTTAACACAAAGAAGTATTACATCATATAATTAATTCCTAGGTTTATCAAAATAGAGTATGAAAACCAAATCTTGAAATTCTCTATATCAGGAATTGATCCCATGGCCAAACCTTCTGCACACCGGTTTCGGCAATGTGGAATACCGGAAGTCCAGTCTACTGAAGAAATACCATTCAAATGGGAATAGGCAAGATTTATATATAAAAAAAAATATATCATCGAATCCAATGAAATGAGAGCTGGTTCAGCTAGCTAGCTATGTGTTTCAAGTGATTCTAGGTGTCTGGCTCAAACTCTGTTTGTGCAAGGTGTGCAGCCACAGCCTCTCTCTGTTTATAGAAAGGGGGATTGGGACGGGAATGTTCGGCTAGTGGCCGAGGCATGACGTCCAGATACATCTATCTAAACCATGGAATTCAAGGGATCTTGATGCAATTGGAAGCATACTGAGTGCACAAAACAGATGCATGCTTCCAATCGTCGAGTGGTAAGGTTCCATCCAAAAGTTAAAACTTTTACTAGATTTGGTAGTATCTCCTCAGACTATCTAAACGAGTCAGCCATTTATTCGGCTTCTGAGACTCGACCATAAGCAAAAAAAAAAAAAATAGTTGTTTCATTAATTCCTTTTTGCATTAGAAATCAAATACATTTCTCCATGAGCTTTATAGGCCTACACAGATGACGTTGACACTTGTGTCTTAGCTTCATAGCCCGTGCGTAAGCACAGTAAAAAGATATGTAGAGGATATCACAGCATTGCAACATGTAAATCCAATCGGACCTTTCGGCCCAATTCGAGCCTGTTAAACCTAATTTCTCGGCCCATCAAGATAATAAAGAGAGAAAGAGGAAGACCGATGGAAGCTCGGCCTCACGCAAAACCGGCACCCTCTCCACATGGCCGCCTCCTAGAACTTCCTAATTTGTCTCTTCCCCGACCAATTTTGTCACTTTCTTATTTGGGAATATGATTAACTCACGGCGCTGTCATTTTATCGAGATAGCTGACGGTACAAAATAACCAATTCATGTCGTCAATCTAACAAATGCTCCCTGATTCTCTTCAATCATTGCCTAACCAATGGAGATTATAATATAACATTCCCTCTCTTCTCTCATTGGTGGATCTAATGGGGGTGCACCTTGATTCCCAATCCAAGATATTAACCATAGGATCAATTAGACATTTAATAGTGGAGATTAAACACAAAAAATCTTAAAGCCTTGAACGAGTTTTCCCTCAAATATACACTCATTTTTTCAAATTGCTCCAAGAAAGCCCTCTCTCTCAACTCACTCTGCCTCTCTCTAGGAAAAGCTCACGCCAGAGATTCCCGCACAGGTGTTCCACTCACCGTAACCCCTAGGACATTGCTAGGCTGATGGCACAGTTATTCTCCATGAATAACAGTGCCTTTTCAAACACCAAATAGCCATTGAAGTGATATTGGCAACCAGAAGCATAAAATGGAGATGTAGCAAATTTTAGAAAGAATCTTGACAAAAGTTTCTCAGATTTTGGACAATATTCTTTTTTCAAATAGACAATATTTTTAACAAAAAGGAAATATACTTGATTGTTGTGAACTTTTTAAACAACTTTGAATAATTATCTAAATGTAAAACGCAATTTTTTCATAGTGTACTTGCGACAATATTTTCATATTATTGATATAAAGAAAGGCATATTAGTAACCCACACGTATGTTTCACTAATTGAATGAGATTCCTAAACATTATCGAACAAGTGAAAAATTTTGTACACTACGATGAGTCTTGTTGTGGTATTTGTAGAAGTTAGACACGATATATACTTATCTAGTTAAGATATATTAAATTAAAATTTCACTGACATGGTGAAAATGTTGGGCTATACAAAATATTGAAAAGGGAAGTGAGGCAAAAAATTTAATCAAACAAATTCAATATGCCATAGATTTTTAAATATAGTTTAATTTGGATAGTTACAAAATGATCATGATTTTGGTTTTTGAATTAACTTGGATTGCTTTGACTCAAGTTAAATTTATTGATATTTTAAGTTGTATAAATAAAAACTTGGATGTTAATTTTGGTAATTGTATTCATTTTTTCTAAATGATAATTTTTTTTCATGACTGCAAGTGTGAAAAATGTTTCACATAATAATGTTGTCAATAGAAATAAAAAATTCATTTGTCTTATATTAAAAATGTTTGAATTGATCTTTCTACATGGAATGTAAGATACTTCATGTTGATAATGCTTTCAATAAAACTCTTTTCAATTCCTTAAAATTTTTCTATTTTATTTTTTAATCTAGAGAATCCCATTGAGTGGGATTCACGGTTTTCTTAAGGTTTCCTTGAAAATCCTGTCGCTGGGGGAGCACCCCATCATTATTCTAAACCCCTAAGCCAGTCATTGTCATCAATTAATTTCACTCCTTTAATTTCTACCTACTTGTCTACTACTTATTATTCCTCCCTCTCTCTCTCTCTCTCTCTCTCTCTCTCTCTCTCTCACTTCTTCGTCAACGTCGCAAGAAGAAAAAGAAGCCTCTTCCTTCTTGGCCTGGCTTTCAAGCTAGAAGAGAAAACAGATGCAGGCCTGCAATGGTCGAGTGGTAAAGCTTCCATCCAAAAGTTAAACTATTGCTAGACTGGGCAGCATCCCGTCTAAACGAGTCCACTATTTATTCAGTTACTGAAATTCAACTATTGACATAAAAATTAGCTGCTTTATTAATTCCTGTTACATTAGAAAACAAATACGTTTCTCTATGAGCTTAAGGGCATACAAAATGACGTCGATGTCTCCTAGCTTTATAGCTCGTACATAAACATAGTAAAAAAAAATATGAAAAGGATATCACAGCATTACAACATGCCATGGTCAAGAGATGTATTGAATCATCATCCATGTTACTTTCGAGCATTCCTTTTCATTATTACCCGAGACAATCCGCACCCGCATTATGCCCGTCGGTTGTGTAATTGGGAAAGGCGAGTCTCTCACTCGGATATTGTAAGCTTTGAACTTTTGCTTACCGACTGTGTTGCTTAAATGACAGAGATGACATTAAGGAAGCCCAATCTGACTATTATTAACTCATATCTAATTATAATTGACCCATGACGACAACAAAGATGAATGACACCTTCGTTACCTTTTTTAATAGATAGAACCAATTGATGCCAACGGTCCAATGGGCTTTTCAAGGTAAAATCCAATTGGACCTTTTGGCCCAATTCGAGCCTGTTAAACCTAATTTTTCTCGGCCCATCAAGAGCAAAAGAAGAAAACCAATGCAAGCTCGGGAACGAAGAAGCCGGCTCGGCCTGCAAGCTCGGCCTTACACGCAAGGCCGGCACCCTCCTCCCATGGCCACCTCCTAGAGCTTTCTTTTTGTCTCTTACCCAACCGATTTAGTCACTTTCTTATTTTGTTTTCTTTAATTTTTATCTGGAAAATGAGTAACTAACGGTAACGTCACTTTATGGAGATTGATGGTCTAACTCTCGACCACAAAAGCATTTCCTGGGAGTAGGATGACTTGTTCATCCAGTTTCCATTGACGTGGCGTTCCTTTAAAATAACATTTTGAGAATTATTTACCCAAGATTAGGCATAATTAAAAAAGAAAAAAGAAAAAAACATACTATATTATTGCCAATCCTCCTACGAGTCAAACATACCTGATTTTTGCTTAATAATTGCCAGACTAGAATTCTCAAGATTCATCTCATTGTTCTTAGATCATAATAATGGGGAAAATTATCCAAAAAGTTCTGAATTTATTGCATTTTTGTCAATTCAATCTAAAATCTTTCAATTTTATCAACTAAGTTCTATTTTTATTTTTTTTTTTACTTTTTACCAATTGAGTCCATTTGCTTAATTTTGATAGGAAATCGCTAATATGGACACCGGTCATCGTACGTGCGCATAACCGACGTTGATATGGATAATTTTCAACAATATTTTAATAGTTTTCAAAAAAAAAATTATTGCTTTTTTTTTTTTTCCTTCATTCTTATTCCTCTTGTTGGGATTAGCCACAGGAAATGGTCGGGTGGGCTAGCCATGCCTGAGCAAGAGTCGCCATTGCCATTGGCAAAGCTAGCCCTCACTAGTTGTCGCCTTCTCCTAGATAATGCCAAGCAAGGGTCGACCTCACCCAAGCTAGATTTGGCGAGGTGCCTTATCCTAGGTGAGGGCCAGCCTCGCTCAGCTATGGCTGGTGGACGGCCATTGCCTATCGTCGTTATCGCAAAAAATGAAGGAAAGCAAAAAAAAAAAATATATAATAATAATAATAATAATAATAATAATAATAATAATAATAATAATAATAATTTTAAAATATTATTTAAAACTATACAATCACGTGTTACTTTCCTTGTAAAATAGATCACACCGATCGAGAAACGAAAATATAACGTTACATGAATTTCTTGTTCTTTTTATTTTATGCATCAATCATTCAATCGCTTGTTAATTTGTCAACGGAAACATATTATTATCACCGCTCATTGAACCCACGAGGGCGATTATTTAATTCAATTATATTGTGGTCTCCGACAACAAGGTCTCTGATGATTTTTTAATTTTTTTTTTTTTTTTTTTTTTAAATTTCAAATGCGAGAACTGGACCCGGTCATCTAGAGCCGCACATACTCATAGTCGCCAGGGGGCTTTTAAAAAAATTCAAAAGCCAAGTACTTCCCGGCAAGAGACCACGTCCAACCCAGTCAGTATCATCAATTATTTATTTCACACGAATTCACTGGCATGTGCTTCTTTCCTACTTATTTGTTTTCTCTGTCTGGGTACGCTTCAGAGAGGCTTTGAGAATTGCCGTTACATTTTAAGTAAAGGCTTTTAGGCTAAAAGGTTTCGACTAAATGCATATAGCATTTGGAAAACACTATGAAACTGTCTTGCCCTTTCTGGGCCTTTGAATAATTCTGTTTTCTCCCCCCGTTGCTCATAATCCGCGATCCTTCGAGCCCCCCTCTCTCTGTCTAAATTTTAGTTACCTCCATAATTGCCCATATTATTCTTTGATAGATGACCAGAAAACTGAGATGCGTTGCTTTTGCGGAACGCGATGACGCACATGGAAAGTTTAAAGGATAATGGATCGATTCCTTAGTACCAAACACGCCTTGACACTTTAATTAAGGAATTTATACCACCACAAGTCCCAGTTGGAGAAGAGAATTTGAACAGTAATTGATTAGTCGAGACCTACATTGAAGTGCATTACCTTGGACAATCTTTCTTCGAGCATTAATGGACGAACCGCTGCTTTAAGCCCTTTCTTTTGAAAGTTTTATGAGGGGATTTCGTTGTTTGGGTGAACGGACTCTGGTCTTTTAATGGTTCTTTTTAATTGTTGCTTTGCAATTTGACTTTTATTGAATGTGAAGTATCTAAAACAGTTTTCAAATATACAAATATTGACACATACAACGATTGAATTGTCTTCCCAATTTTTTTATTTTTTGAAATAATATTTGAAACTTTGACGAGAAAGTGGACAAATAACTTTCGATTCAAAAGAGAAAATGAAAAGAAATCCGACTTAGCTTTAATTTCTTTGTTCTGATTCGGATGATGAGCAACATAGTAATAATATTATTAAGTGGAATTTTTTTTTTCTTTCTTATTACTGGTCGTCCTAAGTAAATATTTGTAGCAGGAAGTGGTCCCGTCGGTAAAATGTGGGCTGGGGTGGTCCGTTAAAGCCAGTCAGGTTGAACTCGACTTGTGGCTATAAATCTGCTAAATTTGAGTCCCAGAACACCAGGGCAACTCACTCAAAGTCACATACAGAGTGATGGATGTGGAGCTTTCGATAGATGACCAGGAGGAGATTTAAAGGAAAGATGACAGAGACTGGAAGCGTTAACCGGGGCCAATCCAAGCCAGCGAAAGCACGATCCTGCACAATCCGACAAGATTATGGATCCCCCGCTTTTCTCGGTCGCAAAGGATGCGAACGTCAACAGGTTCATCAAAGCCCTCGAGGATCATTGTGCCAAGGAAAGAGTGTCATTGCCTGTCCTTCTAGGGCTATGCAGCCCATCCAATAATACACTGCTTAACGCTGCCGCAGGTATATTAAAAAGGGTGCGACCATGCATTTTAAAATTCCGTATCTTTTGCGCTCAAATTAACCTGACAGGAAAGGAATACAGAGGGTGATGTTAATGTCAGGGCGATCATCGATTTCGTCCCTAAGCACTTGATCTCCTGTGAGAGACCCCGCTGCACATTGCGGCTTGAGCCGGGAAAATTGGTGCAGTGGAGCTTCTCTTTCCCAAGGGAAACCCAAGAAGCACTGACTGCAATGGCAACTCCACTTTGCATGAAGCTGCGATAAATCACCACCACGCAGTGATCCGTCAGCTGGTGAGTAAAGACCCCTATCTCCATGGTGCCTAGCAGTCGAAGCAGCGGACTTGGAGGTTCTGGAGCTCCTGTTGGAAGCGCCAAACGATGTTGAAGACCAGAGGAGATCAGAGAGTCAAAAGGGTTTGCGGCATGTCACCCGCTCATGTTGCAATTCTGTACCACAAAATGGGTAAACCCTACTTTCGCGCTTTCACTTATTCTTTGATCTTCTTAGGGTGCGCATGATAAAATTTATGGAATATAAATTGATTTCTAGTTAGAAATTGATTTTTCAATTTCTATTTCAGAAATTGAGAAGTTAAAAATTTTAACTTATGATTTCTTCTTCAAATCTATTTCTGAAATAGAAATCTGTTCTGGAAATAGAAAAATCAAATTGCGTTACCAAACGGATTTCTGTTCCAAACCCGTTTCGGGGAACAAAGAAATAGAGAAATAGAGAAGTAGAAATTTTATCATGCACGCCCTTAATCTGTCCATTGTTTCCTTCATTTTGATTTCCACCTGTGGAAAAATCAAGTTTCACAAGCAAAGTTCTACTTTAATGAGGTACATGCGCATATCATAGGATAGCTTACTATCCTAGGGGGCAAGATTGTGAGTTTGACTACCGATACTTTGGATTGTCTAGAACGGGATCAACCCTGTTGAAGAATTACAGACATCATGTTTATCCCAAATGATTAACTTCTCGCGCTATATTTAGATATGTTGACCAAGATGTGGGAAAAGAAGCCGTGGGTATTTCAATTGAGAGATGCTGGAGACGGCACTCCTCTCCACCTCGCAGCATATACGGATTATCTCGATGTAGTCAAGTTCGTGATCAAGAAGTTCCCAACAAGTGCCTTGGAACAAGACAACATGGACTATCTCCCTATCCATGTCGCTTGCATGATGGATCAAGTTAAAATCATAAAGGAACTACTTTAGCAGTGGCCACACCCTGCAGAGTTTCCAACTAGGCTAGGACAGAACATTCTTCACGTGTCAGCGAGGTGCGGAAGCTTTGCAACTATCAAATACATACTGAAAAGCCCCAAATTCAATCGCCTCATTAATGAAAGAGATTTTGACGGGAATACACCTTTGCATCTGGCTGCGTCGCACTGCCAACCTTCATTGGTGCTTCCTACACGAGACAGAAGAGTTGATCTTAAGCTGGCAAATATGAATAACATGACGGCTCTTAGCAGGACACTAAAGTAACTGGTGCTCCACTCCGGTAGGTACTGCCTTTTGCACTTTTCTCACGACTAATAATTTGTTACACCAATCAGGGACAAAACTAGAGCATGAATTAGTGGGGCATGTCATTTAGTGTGCTCTCACCCATGTCTGTAATTTAGTTGCCAAAATCATAATGTGTTTGGTTTCTTTTTTTATTTTTTGACTCATTGCTTGCAGTGGTTCACGTTGAATATTGTGGCATCAGCCGGAACACCTGTTGAGAAGCAAGTGGACGTACAAGTAAAATAATTACTTTATTTTATATAAACAATATTACAAACTCTCTACATACACACCACTCTCACACACATCTCACACGCCTCACCACTACACACTTTTCTACACAAGACCCCTATTAGTCTTCCACTCTACAACTCACATCACCTACTCCACCCACTCCACTTACACTCACGTACACTCCACTCACACGCGCACTTCAAGAGACAACAGCCCCTATTTATAGGAGCCAAAGTCGGTGGAGTCCAAGAACAAAATGGCAGAGAAAAATCTAGAGAGAGGGGGAGAGAAAAGTCTGGAGAGAGGGAGAAAAATCTGGTGCGGTAGAGAGGGAGAGAAATCTGGAGAAATCCAGAGAGAGAGAGGCGGTGCCCTTTTTTTTTTTTTTTTTTTTTTTTTCTTTTTTCTTTTTTCTTTTTTCTGACAACACCAACAAGTGGAGAATTAGCTATGTGCAAGCCAACCGGTCAGTGCCCACAAAAACAACTTGACCCGACAAAATTGGAGACATATAGGAACCGAGCAGATTCTCGCACAGTCATGTTGGTGCGTGTGACCTCTCTCACTTTCACTTCTGGTTTTTTCCGTTCCCGGAGGATATAGTGGTTCTGAAGGAGATGCTGGAATCCCCATATTGCTCCACAAAGCCATGTACAATGTCTATGTGATTTGCACCTCCATCGTCTTTGCACTTGTGATTTACCTCCTCTGGACCCGTGTAAATGATCCTTCTGCGGGGCCAATTGTCGTTTTCCTATCAGATCTCCTATTGTTGGTAACTCTCGCCGCAATGCCTTCGGCATTCGTGTGTCTACGTGACTACAACCAAACTCACTTGGCTATCTATTTTTGTGTTGGTCTTGGGATTTGTTGCAAACAATCCACTGGACATAATATAATAATAAAAATCATAATCAGAAGAACACGCCGGAAAATTTATTATTGAAGTTCACCTAAACCTGAACTACGTCTCTATGTAGAGGCACTCTGTGAATCCACTAGACTTCGAAGAAAGTTGGAATACAACGATGATATTCTCTCAAAATCATGACATAAAAAGATAGAGAACCATCACAAAGAAAAAATTCACTTTTTTCTTTTCTCTTTTTCTCGCCTCTCTATTTTCTTTTTAGCGTTTTGACGGCTAGTGTCTTTATACCGCCAATATAAAGGTATGGCTTTTTAACTTAAAAGCACATCTAATGGAAAAGACAAAAAAACCTCTTAAAAAGATATTTGGCTTGATCTATAACAATCTCCCACCTGAAGACAAATATACCCAATGCACCAAGCAACTTTGCATCCATCTTCTTCAAAAAAATAGTAATTCAAAAACTTGTGCCTCTGCGATACTTATCAACAATCAACATGGAGTAATACCAATGATAGTAGTGCATATGTTTTTCTCTGTTTATTATCTTGGTCAACATGTCAGCTGGATTCTTTGGGTTATCAATCCTCTGTAACTTTAACTCATTATTTTTCAATACTAACATGACAAAATGATAATACTTCTTGATATGTCTAGTCCTTGAGTGATAATCTACATTCTTTTCTAAGAGCACCGTACTTTGACTATCACTCCACAGTGTACTAACTAGTTGTATTCGATGTAACTCCTTCATGTCATCTTGTAATCTTGGAGGCTTTCATGATCGCTACGTATTCCGCTTCTGTCGTCGATAATGCCATTGCTTTTTATAGTTGAGATATCTAGCTCATTGCTATACCTGTAACTGTAAAGACATATCTAGTGGTACTCTTACTACTATCTCAATCACCCGAGTGATCTGCATTTATATAACCCTGCAACTCTATAGATGTACTACCATAACAAATAGAGTTATTTGATGTACCTGCTAGATATCTCTATATCCATTTCACTGCATTCCAATATTCTTTGCTTGAGTTCTACATATATCGACTCACAACTCGCATTGCCTATGCAATGTCTGGTCTCGTGCTCACCATAGCATACATCAAACTCCCTAATGCTAATGCATATGGAACTACTGCCATCTCATCTCTTAAAGCCCAAGTGCTAGGACACATCCTGGGAAACTTTGAAGTGACTTGTTAGAGGAGTCGCAATCGATTTTGCCTTGTCCATGTTAAATCTCTTTAACACATTTTTCACATAATCTTCTTGCGACAGCCATAATTTTTTATTTTTTCTGTACCTAATAATTTTCATGTATAAAATAATCTTGGCCTCTCTCAAGTTTTTCATAGCAAATTGCGATGATAACATCTTCTTCACTTCTATGATTCTCTTCATATTGGAGCTAGCCACCAACATGTCATCCACATATAAAGAGAGATGTACGATATCGCCATCGTCATACTTGCAATAATAAACACAATGATCAAACTCACAGTGTACAATTTTTTATTTTTTTTTGGTAAAGGTAAGAATAGATTAGCTTGAACCAAAAACTATACAAAAGACCGGGACCAAACAATCACTCAAGGAGCATAAAGGTCAAAGAGTGAGAGGGCACTGGTGTAAAAGAAACAACAAAGGAAGAAAAGGCACAACAACCAACAACAAGGAGGACAAAAAACATCAAAGCAGCAACCCTCCAGGACTGCATCAGCAAACGGGATGAGAGAATGGTTGGAGCAGAACAAATGCAGAGACACTCAGATAAGGCAAACAACACTAAGAAGGGGAAGCATCCTCGAAGATGGAAGGGTCAAACCCCCAGGATCTTTGGAGTCTTCTATTCCTTGCGTTGTCCAGCACATTGTGAAATAAGAGAGCTTTGTCTTTAACCACCTTGATGATGTGGTTTTTGATAGTCGAGATTACCAAGGCTTTACCCCGAAATATAATGTTGTTCCTTTTCTTCCAGATGAGATGGCGGATAGCAACAAACGAAAACCGAGCAACACTATGGAAGAAATCCTTACCCGAAATGAACTTCTTCGCCCAAAAGAGGTTGTCCAGCCAAGGCTTATTCCGCCAAGGGAGGTTACATCTAGTGGCCCAAAAGAAAACAATCGTCGCAAAGATATGGCAATAAAAAAACAAGTGGTCAACCGAATCCGGAACTGTATTGCAGAAGGCACAAAGGCCATGATCAATTCTTCCATAAGAAAGAAGAGCCGCCTGAGTGGGTAAACGATTTTTCATTATAAGTCAAAGATGAAATTGAAATCTGGGAGCGAGAGATCTATCCCATATAAAGGATGCCCAATCCACCCGGCACTTTTTAGTACGAATGATCTCCCATGCAGAGCCTACCGCAAAGATACTAGAAGAGTTACCATGCCAATAAAACTGATCCGGGCTAGAAGAGAGAATCGGTAAAGCAAGGTGCCACTCCTGCAATAAAATCCTCGCAACTTAACCCGCAGGTGACAAAAATTCTGCGACAGAAGCATGTCTGGAGAGACCAAATCTTTCAATAATGGAATCCGGCAAGAATAGGTTCAAAGGCCTAGGGGATTCCACCAGTTGAACCACACGGAGATAGAAACACCATTCCCCACTTTCCACCTGAAAAGGGACCGAAATTCCCTCCTCAGTTGAAGGATCTTTTTCCACCCCCAAGAGCAAACCGCAAGCTTGGGGGCAACCCAAAAGTTATTCCATTTTAAGAAATTGCTATGAATCCACTGACACCAGAGCGATTCTTTATCAGTAAACAACACCCAAATGTATTTCAACATTGCCGCTCTGTTGCAATCATGAAGTTTACGAATACCAAGACCACCTTCTACTTTAGGTTGGCACACATCGTCCCATGAGACTTTTGCCCCACCCCGAGTAAGAGATGAGCCTTTCCATAGAAACTGTCTTAAAATCTGCTCTATCCTTTCTAGTACCGAAACAGGTAAAGTGAATACACTAGCCCAATAGACTTGAATGGAATGTAGGACTGACCTTATTAACTGAAGACGCCTTGCGAAAGAAAGAAAACGATGTGTCCAAGATTGGACTCTTGCAGTAATACGGTCTACCAAAATTACAGTCCACTTTACCCAACCTGGAAGAGATAATCGGCACACCTAGATATCAAACCGGCAAATGTCCCTCCTGGAAACCGAAGGCCCATAGGATGTTCCTCCTGAGAGAAGGGGAACCGCCGGAAAGAAAGACTTCACTCTTGCTCTTATTAGGAAACAAACCACTCCAGGAGGAAAAGATATCTAGTGATCTCTTGAGCATCGACACCGAAGGCCAATCCGCTTGGCTAAACAAGAATACATCATCGGCGAATAACAAATGGGATAGCTTAACCGGTTTGCATCTCCAGTAAAACTTAAACTCCTTGCATGAAGTGTGGGCATTCAAAATGCCAGAGAAGATTTCCATTACTAGCGTAAATAGGTAAGGGAACATAGGGTCCCCCTGTCGAATCCCCCGAGCGGAAGGGAAGAAACCATGCAGTTCACCATTAATAGAAATAGAGAACTTGGGTGTTCGTACACAAATCATGATCCTAGTAATGATCCAAGGAGGAAAACCAAAAGCATCGAGGGTGAGCTCCAGAAAGTCCCAGTCGACCGTGTCATACGCCTTCTGAAAATCAACTTTTATAGCACATTTTGGCAGAAAAGGGTCCCGGTGAAAACCGGCAAAAAGCTCCTGGGCGAGCAAAATGTTATCTCTAATGCGCCTACCCTTCACAAATGCATTTTGAGATGGGCTAATCAAAGTATCCAGGACCGAAGCAAGGCGATTGGCCAATATCTTAGTAATAACTTTATATATGGTATTGCAACACGAGATAGGTCTAAAATCAGCAACAGCAGTAGCATTCGGTATTTTAGGCACTAATGCAAGTATTGTGTTGTTTACCTCCTTTAGCAGCCGACTAGATACAAAGAAGTCATGAACAGCTTCCAAGACCGACGGTCCGACAATCTGCCAATTATTATTAAAGAATTCCACCGGAAAACCATCGGGACCAGGCGCCTTGCCATGGGCAAGGGAGAAGAGGGTGTTGCGAATTTCATCATCTGAGACAGGATAAGTAAGGGCATTCGCCTGGTCACTCGAAAGAGGATGACGAATGACATCCATAAGATCCTGAAGTGCCGGTTTGGAGAGCATGGCACTCGAATTAAAAAAGTCCGAATAGAAAGATACAAAGACTTGAGGAACCTGATCAGGATTAGTAATCAAAGAACCTGATGATTCGCGTACCGAGAGTATTCTGTTTCTAACTTGCCTTCTAGAAACCGAATGGTGGAAGAACTTTGTATTTCGATCCCCTTCCTTCAACCACCGCACTCTCGACTTCTGTCTATAAAACGATTCTTCATTTTTCCTCAAATCTACAAAGCAACGGCGTTGAGCCTTTTCAAGATCTGAAAGAGCAACATTACTCGGTTCCAATTCAAGATCCAGCTGGGTGCGACAGAGAGCAATCCTAGCTTCCTCAGTTCTCTTGGAGATATCAGAAAATGCCTCTCTATTTAGATGTTTAAGGTAACTCTTCAAGGTCTTTAGTTTGGAGACGAGCCTGAAAATTGGTACCCCCCGCATGGAACAATTCCAGGCTCGAGAGACAAGGGAATTGGAATCCAGGTGATCGGACCAGTATAAGAAAAATTTGAATGGCCTCTTCCGGCTAACTGGCATAAGAACTATAGTCACCATGGGTGAGTGATCAGAAATGCCCGGATTGAGGAAAGATGCCTCAGCAAAGGAGAAGTCGGACATCCACTTAGAATTAACCAGTACACAATCAATTTTCCTCATCTTCCTCCAGTAGTAGACGAGGTGGACCAAGAATAACGGAGTCCCACATATCTAAGATCCTCCAAGTCAGTTTGATTAAGACAAAGATTAAATTCATCAAAATATGGAATCCATGTGTTAGAACACCCAATATGATTAGACGGATCTTTTATAGCATTAAAATCTCCGGAGACCAACAATGGAACGTCCTGCAGCAGGTGATTCCAATGGAGGAGATCCTCCCAAAGAGGCCGATGCTTTACAAACGTATGTTCCCCGTAAACAAAAGATATACAACACTCAATACCAGAGGAGAGAAACTTGAGGCGACCATGCACGGTCTGCTAATTACTAGCAAAGTTCTCAAAATCAACAATCTCAGGGTCCCAACCCACCCAAATTCTACCACAAGTAGAGTAGTCATAATTAGCCACCCAACATCATCCCCTTAACAGAAGAGTCGAGATGGATTCAAAAAGATGAGGGGGCACCTTTGTCTCTAACAGTCCAACAACACACAAGATATTTGTGGAAACAAATCTCCTTACTTCCCCCCGTCTAACCGGGTTAAGGATACCACGGACATTCCAAGTACCTATATACATATTTACAGGTAAAGATAAGAGTTACCTCTTCTTCTTACGTCGGCTAGGAGCCGAGGTAACATCTTCCGAAGGGGGAGGATCGGGCTTCAGCTTCAGCAGCTTGTCCTACAAGGACTCCGCTGGATGGTGAATAGACGGGGTAGTTCGAACCGGCTCACCAACAGAAAGATCATCAGCATCAGACCCATCATACGCACTTAGCCCAACCATCTCATCATCGGAACCCTCACGAGGTAAGGCCGGAGGGCCAGCAATAGCATCTCCCTGAGAGGTAGAAATTCAGTAATCTTAATAGCTCTTTTCGGGTTCACAAGAGGCTTACGGGGAGCAATAGTCCCAGTGGCTTGATCCTTTAGCTTCAGGGATTGCCCTCCATCCGAAGGAGTAAATCGGAATGAGGCAGCATCCTTGCCCGAGTGGGACTTGGCCATCTTTCCCTTCACCTGCTTCCAACCAGGATCTTCCTGTTGGGGCAATTCAGCAGTAGGGGTTACAATCTTGGTCTTTGCCCGAGCATCCCCCGAGCCTTGACCACTATCACCACCCGAAGGTGGTACAATATTCTCAACCAGAGGTGCCTCAAGCATCCGCGGAGGCAAAGCCCCAAAAGTCATTCCAGCATTTCTATTATCATACAAAGGATTATCAACAAAAGAGACTCCCTGTCGCTGCTGGCCAGTTGATGCCTCAGGGACTGCAGTTGGACTAGAAGGGAGGTTAGTTGAGATTTGAGGTGCTTGAGGAGGAGCAACCTTCTGTTGTTGAGCAACTTCCACCATCGGACGGCCTGAAGAGGGTCGACACCTATGGCCAAGTATGCCACACCCCGGGCAAACTTCAGGTTTCCACTCAAACTCTACACCGACCGTACATGATTCACCCTTGTGGGTGATCTCAATAGACTCATAGGACGGATGGTTCGCATTGAATTCAATACATACACGAGCAAACGAAACCATCTTCAACTGGCTTGTTCTCTGATCAACAAATAAAGGCTTCCCCAAGACACTTGCAATTTTACTGATGGCCTGAGCGGACCAGAACACAAGTGGGAGGTTGGATAACCTAACTCACACTAGCACGGTAAGATGTGCATCTTTTTTCAACTCAAGGGACGGCTTCCATTGTTGGAGCACGAACGGGATTCTGGCAATAGTAATGTGCCCCCCTCCAAAATTCTCCTACGGACATCTCCATCAGGAAAGTGAAGGAAGAAGAACCCATTATCGTTGGACATCACTTCCGCAAGGTCTGGTCCCCATACTTTCTTCAAAGCTAACTCTGTAACCTTAAAGGGCAACCGTTTACCCATAAAGTAGCCAACCAAGCATTCAAGAAGCTTCGGATCAGCCACCTCAACCTCATAATCCGTCATCTCCACAATAGGCTTGCCATTAACCATGGACGGAGGAAAATACTCAAGATCATACCCCTTTTCAATGACTTTCGCCACAGCAACCCACGTGCGCGGGGCTGGTTTCGCAGATTTATTCCTTTGAGGCCTTTGAGATGCGGACCTATCTCTCCTTCTTCCTTGCGGACCCGGAGGATCCGTAGGAAGCCGATTCAGCAGAGGGGCGTCCCTCTCATCAGAGTTCAACTCAACAACACGTTCCCCCTCCAACACCGAAGGGCCAGCTTGAGTCGAGTGGTCACTAGCTAGCAGGAATGGAAGAGCTCGGAGAGCTCAGTCCGACCCCAGCATTTTTTTTTTCTTCCATAAAACCATCAAACTTTAGGTACCATTGTGGCGGAGCTTGTTTCAAGCTATACAAGCTTTTCTTCAAGCGACATACCATGTGCTCTTTACCTTTGACTCAAATCCTTAGGTTGTGCTATGTATAATTCTTCATCTAAGTCACCGTGTAAAAACGTTGTTTTCACATCTAACTGCTCAAAATGAAGATCCTGCACTGCAATTATACTCAGTAGAACTCTAATTGATGTCATTTTCACTACATGTGAAAAAATTTCAGAGTAGTTAATCTCTTCTTTTTGAGAAAAGCCCTTGACTACAAGTCTCGTCTTATATCTCATACTACTATTTGCTTCATTCTTAATCCCATACACCCACTTGTTTAACAAAGCTTTTTTACATGTGGGCAACTTGGTCAACTCTTAAGTTTTGTTTTGAAGTAACGAGTTCATCTCGTCTTTCATAGCATGCTCCCACTGCAAGTGAGACATGTCTATCTTTGCCTTATCATAAGTCTTCGATTCTCCTGAATCTATATATAAGACATGGCTTAGAACAATATTTGCCGATGGATCAAAAATCGCCTTTGGCTTTCTCACACGTGTCGATCTCCTCAAGACATGTACTTCAGGCTTATTAGTTTGCTCCGAATCACTACGTTCCTCTTGAACTGCCTTTTCACTAATAATAGGCTCATCTTGAACCTCTCCTTCAAGTGTACTTTGATCTACTGGAACCATCTTTATGAACATTGTGTCTAATTCAGCATACTCTGGTTCTACTGCATTCTCATGCTCTGTCTGATGATCCTTGTACATCTTTTCTTCATGGAATACCACATTCCGACTGCGGATGAACTTGTTATTCTCATAATCCCAAAGCCTATGGCCATACTCATTGTCACTAAATTTGATAAAGACACACTTTTGAGACTTAGCATCAAGCTTCTTCCTATTCTCTCTGTCAATTAAAGCATATGCAATACAACCAAATACTTTTAAATGTGAATAATTAATCTTTTTACCTGACCACCTCTCTTGTGGTATTTCTCTATTCAACATACTAGATGGACTCCTGTTAATAAGATAAACAGCTGCATCAACTGTGGCAGCCCATAAGTGTGGCAAGAGACCCGCATGTAGCCTCATGCATCTCGCATGTTCTAGAATAGTCATGTTCATCCTTTCAACTACACCATTCTCTTGAGGAATTCTAAGGACAATCTTCAAAACGTGTATGCCTTCTCAGTTCAAGTATTCTGCAAATTCCTTGCTTGTGTATTCACCACTATTATTAGATTTCAGAGCTTTAATCTGATAACCTGTTTCTTTTTCTACCATGATCTTCCACATTCTGAACATCTTGAATATTTCTGATTTTTCTCTAAGAGTATAGACCGAAGTCTTCCTTGTTGCATCATCAATGAATCTGACAAAATATCTCTTACCACCATAAGAGAGTTCTTAAGCTGATCCCCATATATCAGTATGAACCAACTCTAGCTTCTGGCCTTTATTTTGTCGCTCATTCAATTGAAAACTAACAGTCTTCTATTTTCCATAAATGCAATTCTCACAAAAATTTAACTAAGCTTTTTACAAATTCGGAAGTAATTTCTTCGAGTGTAACTGCTTTACACCATTTTCACCAAGATATCCCAAACGATAATGCCAAAGGATAAACGAATTACTTGTATCCACTGCAATTGTAACAGCATCATTGAAATTGTCTCCTTAGAGAAGGTAAAATGTACTTGTACGCTTTTCCTTTGCTACTACTCTTACCCTTGTAGTTACCTTCTACTCTTTGCATCCAAAGGTTGATATCAAACCTTTTTGGTCAAGTTTATTGGTTGAGATAAGATTTTTCTTTAATTTTGGAATATGCCTAGTTTCACGTAAAACTAGACATCTTCCACTTGAGATATTCACAGTCACAATTCTTTTTTGAATAATCGGACACATGTGGCCGTTTCTCACAATTGCTTGCTCGAAAATATGTCTCTTTGTGAGGTGCAATGAAAAGAAGCACCCGAATCAATAAACCACTTGTCTATTGTCAAATCAAACCATGTAGACAAACACAAGTTCTCTAGTAAAGATTCATAGCTAACCATATTAACTCATTGATTGTCATCTTGCTGTTTCTTTTTGTAGGCTTCACACTAAAACTTCCGATGTTCGGTTTATTGACAAAACCAACACTTATCTTTTGCAATCTATCTCTTTTCCCTTGATTGCGACCTGCCACACTTGCTAAATTTTCCTCTACTTTTACTTCTTCTAAGATTCTCCACTGCTAGTGCCGTCGAAGATGTAGATGCCGAAAAATTATCTCCACCTGAGACTTTTCTTTGCATCTTTTCATCCATGATGCTGCACACAGCATCATCCAAAGTCAAATCATTCTTCATGGCGCTCAAAATCTCTTGTATTGCGGTATTATAGCTTTTTAGAAGGGAACATAAAAATAATAAAGCTTGAAGATTCATATCTAAATTTATGCCTTCGAATTCCAATTGACTCTTCACCTGTGTAAAACTATTAATATGTTCTACCACAGAACCTCTATCATATAACTTCATAGTAACCGGTTTTTTCAACAAAAATACCTTATTTGATTTGATGGCTTCTCATAAATATTCGTTAGAATATCCATGGCTTCTTTTGCAGTTTTTGCTTTCACGATGTGGTATCCTGTCTTTTTCGTCAAACCTAGATGAATCTCACCCAATGCCTTTCGATCAAGAATTTTTCATTTGGCTTCTACCGTTGGATCTACTTCCGCCATCTCAGGTTTACAATCCTCAAGTGGTGCATGGAGATCTTTTTGATAAAGATAATCCTCGATTTGGAGTTTCACCATCCGAAATCCTGCCCATCGAACTTATCGATTTTGATTTTATATTCTGTCATACTATTTGTTTTCAATCGAACGTCACCGAAAAACCTTTGATGTTCTCGATTTGCCAAATTAGGCTCTGATACTAGTTGTTGCAAAATTGCACGTCGATTCCAAAATATAACACTCGCAAACAATCCATTAGATAGAATATAATAATAAAGAACAGAATCAGAAGAACATGCCAGAAAATTTGTTATCAAAGTTCACCCAAACCTGGGTTATGTTTCTACACAAAGGCACTCTATGAATCCACTAGACTTTGAAGAAAGTTGGAATATAACAATGATCTTCTTTCAAGATCAAGACACAAAGAGATTGAGAATCCTCACAAAGAAAAAACTCACTTTTTTCTTCTCTCTTTTTCTTGCATCTCTATTTTCTTTTTCAGCGTCTTGATGGCTAGTGTCTTCATATCGCTTCATCTATAACAGCGTTTACCATTTGAGTGCAGACATCCTATTGTTCGTGGCTTCACCAATAGACTTCTTCTTTCGGGTCTTTTTTTAACGAGTAGACAGACTGCAGGGAGTGGGACTGCGGGACCTGCAGCTACATCCGACCGGGGCACTTGTGACGATAACCTATCGCCCTCACTTGAATAGATCATTTGGTGCATAGGTTCTAGAAGGATGGCGTCTGATCCAGCCTTGAATCTATTAATCTCCCGCTAATTGTGTACCGATGTCCGTACCTTGAACTCCTTTTCAGTTACATTAGCTACTGCTGTTTTGATTTGGCTTGCCCAACTATCTATAGTCAGATTTAGTGATGTCTGAAATTTTAGTGTGATCCAAAATACTTTATGATCAGCTACTCAATAATATGTACAAATGATAGCAAAATTTGGCATAATGGAGTTTTGTAACTGAATCGCATCATCACAAAGTTCCATTCCCTTTCACTCTGCTTAACATCAGTTAGACATATATGTTTGCATTAATTAGAAAAGAAAATGAATCGTCTCATTCAATTTAATATAATATTTCCAGGATAATATCGGCATGGTTTACCTTACTTACTAATTCAAATGTAATAATGATGTATTGATCAATAAATCTAAACTCACTAATTAATGATATTATCCGTTTTTCTTTCTTATATTATAGACTTATAATGCTCCTAGTTATGATAAAATAAAGGGTTAAGAGAATTGTGTGGGGGGTAATATCTACTCTTTTTTCTTCAAGCTATCTGTCACGACCTATTTTTTCCGTTCGAGGGAAAAGAAAGAATGGTTTAGGGGTATTTGCCTAAAAGGCGGACCAACGGCCCTAAATTAGGCGCGGGCTCTCCCAAGCCCATACCTCACGCGACATTGGATTTTGTTTTTTAGTTCTTAACAACCTATGTATTTCTAGGAGTCGCCACTAGCCTATTGGGGTCGGCTAGAAATCAATCAAGACACGGGAGTGTTGTCTCAATTCCTACGCAACCCAGAGATTTCTAGGAACGGGGACTTGTTTACGCTAATGTTTCTATTAGCGCCCTTGCGGTACCACTAACTTGAAAAGTTATTTATCTAAATGGCCACACATTCTTGATTACCAATTATAATTTTTATGAAACCACTAAATGGCCATGCAAATGTTTTTGTAGGTTTTTTTTTTTTTATATCTAGACTAATCCTAACATAATCTAGAAAAAGAAATTTACACTCAAATCAATGAAAAGCGGTACATAAGTAAACATCCAAGACATTGAAAGGACTTGAAAGTAATGCGAAAAAGAAAGACCCGATACAAGTCGGGCAAATAATATTACATGGCCTTGTTATCACGCCCGGGACAGGACCCCGTGAGCAAAATGGGAATTTAAATATGCATGGAATTACTCTAGATGCATGCAATTACTCTAATTAATTTTAATCTATGCATAATAGATTGTTTACAAAAATGGTTCTAAAATACCAAAATATCATTTAATTAGGAAAAATGACTTTATAAAATTAGGAAAATCTCCTAGATTTCATTTTTGGCTTAATTTGATAACATCCAACATTTTTTGATATTTTTGAAATTTTCATATTTTGCTTTTTTTTTATTTTTAAAAATATTAATAATAATTCCTTAAACCGATCTATGCTAACATGGAGTAACACAGCACATGAATATCACAATAACCGAGCTCAAATCGACCGTTTCAAGATCGAAACTTGGTTTGCGCATTTCATCGAACACTTGGCGTGCATTAAATCACCCCCAAAACAGCTTCGCGGGCCATGTTTGCGGCCTTCAATCTTCACCCATGAGCAATATTATGTGGAACTAAAGCATCAAGATTATACCACCACATGCAAGGAGCAATATTAGATAGAAATCATAGCCTACAACACACAAAACCCAACTAAAATCGTTCTCAAATACACGGGTTTGAGCTGATTTTGCAAATCTGGGTTTGAACCCAAGTCAAGCAAACATGTTGCATACCCATGTTCAAGCCCCGACACTTATCACATGCAAGATCTAAGGGAAACACTACTTAATCCGAGTGAAAGTAGGTAACATGAGCTTTCAAATGCAACAAAAATCATAGAGAATGGTCCACCGAAAGACATCAAAACGACCTCTCCAAGAAGCACACATGCAAAACTCTTGAAGAGATTCCAACACTTAGAAAAATTTCCACCTCGAAAAATCAGTCCTCTTGACTAGTTTTCCTCTTGATTTTCGTGATCAAAACATATTCAAAATTAAACCAAAATACATCTAGGATGCTTACCTTGCTTCCTAGTTTCCCTTTCAAGTGACTCTTGGCCAAGGAAACCAATAAATTATCCTCTGGGAGCACGTGGAAGTTGGTTCCTTCAAACTGGAAGTGAGATCTGCAGAAGAAAAAATGACAACGAAGGTTTTTGTCGACCTCTAAAATTAGACTTCAAGACCTCTTTTGTTGGAAAAATTAACACCAAACCAAACAAAATATATTCTAGTTTGGGGTAAAAGTCAAGCTTTTCCTCATTTGTCTCTCAGCTTTCTCAAAAACACCCGCTTTCTCTCACTCGTGACCAACCGGGCTCAACACTTAGAAAAATTCAGGCTTTCTTTGGCCCGCCAGGAGGGTAGTTTTTCGGGGGGCTTTAGGAGGTCTTCCCGATCTCCATTTTGGACGTATGACCTATGGTTGGAAAGATATTTGAGTGAAGTTTCACTCTCTAGTTGAAGGTTTTGGCTAATTTTGGCCGCAGGTGGGTGAAAATTTCGTTTTTCTCTCTCAAGGTCGGTCTGGAATTTCTGGGTTTGGCTTTCTGGAGTTGCTTCTGAAGGTGTCTTTGGGGAACGATCCCGAGCTCTCTCCTCTCTCTCGTCTCCTCTCTCTCCTCTCTCAAAAGAGCATGCTTCGTAGATGTTATCCCCGAAATCATCAATCCCTTGGTCAGCTTTTTGTCCACCTGCCAAGCCCACCAACTGAGCAGTCTACCCACTTTCTGACTTAGCCAAAATTTTGAAGTTTTGCAGCTGTTGAGTGTGCGGGTTTTGCTGCGACTTTCCGTGCATTCAGCAGCTTATCCCTGGCCAATTTCCGTCCACTGACACTACTCATTATGGTCTTCAATCACGTGCAAAGATCAGGCTGGATGGGCGGCTGAGTGGGATATGGTGGGGCCACCAAAGTTGCTTACTCAGCAACTCCGAAATGAGACCAATTCGTGGACTAGGTTTTGGTAGCTCGTTTGAGTGCTTTAATCCATCAATTTGGCTGCGATTTTTGATCAATTAGCAAGCTCATGTATAGTAGTTTAAGATCTTGGCTATATTTCATAATTTTACTCACTCAATATTGCAAGAAAATCCCTCAAAGTTGGCCATTTTCTTAGCCGAAAAATACCCATTCCAATGCAAATTTGGTCCTTTTCGCCCGATTTGATTGATTCGAGTTGGCCCAAGTTCAATTTCAACTTAATTGGTGACCAAGATGATGATTTAAGGGTTCGGGCAAAATTTTGCAAAATTTGCGAATTGGTCCCTCAACTTTTGGAAATTGCAATTTGGCCCCAATTTGCCATTTTAATTCAATCTGACCTCCTGGGCTTGGCTAGTCACATTTAGATCATTGGCCCCAACTTTTTTTCTTTTTTAGTTTTTTTTATTTTTTTATTTTTTTATATTTTTTTATATTTTATATATTTTCAATTTTTTTTAAGTAAAAATATCTTTCATTTAAAACACCATATTAAATGCCTAGATAATCTATATGCAAGAATTTAACTTAGAATATTTTTGTGGAAAAACAAATGTTCCCATTTTTTTGGAAATGATTTTTTTGGGCAAAAATTTTGGTGTCAACAGCTGCCCCTCTTTGGAAGGAAGCTCAAAGAGATTTCTTTCAAAGATAAGGTGACACCTAATTTTTTGTTTTTTTTGTTTTTTTTTTACAATAGTAAAATGAGAATGCAAGTGAGCTTAATGTAAAGAGTGTAGTTTAGGGATGTACCTATGAATACTTTGAAAAGTGTGGTTTAAGGATATACCCACAAACCTTGTGGTTTAAGGCAGTACCACTAACCGTGTGGTTTAAGGCAGTTCCACGAACCTTGTGGTTTAAGGCAGTCCCACTAACCGTGTGGTTTAAGGCAGTCCCACGAACCTTGTGGTTTAAGGCAGTCCCACTAACCGTGTGGTTTAAGGCAGTCCCACTAACCTTGTGGTTTAAGGCGGTCCCACGAACCGTGTGGTTTAAGGCAGTTCCACTAACCGTGTGGTTTAAGGCAGTTCCACTAACCGTGTGGTTTAAGGCAGTCCCACTAACCTTGTGGTTTAAGGCAATCCCACTAACCGTGTGGTTTAAGGCAGTTCCACAAACCTTGTGGTTTAAGGCAGTCCCACGAACCTTGTGGTTTAAGGCAGTCCCACTAACCGTGTGGTTTAAGGCAGTCCCACGAACCTTGTGGTTTAAGGCAGTCCCACTAACCGTGTATGGTTTTAAGATGACCAAGAACCTCTTGAAAATGCATGTTTAAAGGCTAACCCATGAATCCTTTGAAATTGTGTCTTGAAAATGCATGGTTTAAGACTAGCCCATGAACCATGCATGGTTTTAGGATGACCAAGAACCTCTTGAAAATGCATGGTTTAAGGCTAACCCATGAACCCTTTGAAATTGCAAGGTTTAAGGATAACCAAGAACTTTTTGAAAATGCATGGTTTAAGGCTAACCCATGAACCCTTTGAAATTGCAAGGTTTAAGGATAACCAAGAACCTTTTGAAAATGCATGGTTTAAGGTCAACCCATAAACCCTTTGGAATTGCATGGTTTAAGGGTAACCAAGAACCTTTTGAAAATGCATGGTTTAAGGCTAACCCATGAACCCTTTGAAATTGCAAGGTTTAAGGATAACCAAGAACTTTTTAAAAATGCATGGTTTAAGGCTGACCCATGAACCCTTTGGAATTGCATGGTTTAAGGGTAACCAAGAACTTTTTGAAAATGCATGGTTTAAGGCTAACCCATGAACCCTTTGAAATTGCAAGGTTTAAGGATAACCAAGAACTTTTTAAAAATGCATGGTTTAAGGCTGACCCATGAACCCTTTGGAATTGCATCTTGAAAATGCATGTTTTAAGGTTAACCCATGAACCCTTTAGAATTGCAAGGTTTAAGGATAACCAAGAACCTTTTGAAAATGCATGGTTTAAGGCTAACCCATGAACCCTTTGAAATTGTGTGGTTTTTTGGAGGAACTGTCATTCGAGAATATTCTAAAATGGATACTGCACATCAAATAGTATTCATTATAACAAGTATTCTAGTAGCGAAAGCATACTAGAAAAGATCAATTTTAGCACATGTCATCAAAACAATATCAAAAGTGTGTTGGTAATGAGAAATCAATGATTGCATAAACAAATCAAGCTAATTCCGACCACTTGACAAACTCGCAAAAACTGTCATCATGCTCGGATGATATCATTAATCGTCAAATTCTCTTGGGAGAAAAGTCCTTGTCGAAATGACCTCGACTTATGAGAAATGTTTGTTAAGTATGCCAAGCAAGGACCCCTAGTCAGAAAGGGCTTCTCGCATATTCTCAAGAAAAGGGCTATTTGATCCCATCTATTCATGTGGGAAATAAACTGAGCACTCAATCTTACTCTTCCAGTGTGCAAGGCTTCGAATCATTCGCAATAAGTACACATTGACCAATCTAAGAGGTCTTTTAGAAGGACCGTAGTGCAGGTTTGGTCATGGTTTTAGCAATGGATAAGCATCATTGGCTATGAAATGAATTAATCAGCGATCGACATCTTCGCCAGGTTTACAAGTCAAGAAACCTTAAGATGAGATAAGACAACCTTGCTCTCACTTCTTCAAGCGGCATCTTCTTTAGAAATCCTAATTTCCACTCGAATTATCCCAATCGAAGAGACTTTGGGAATAGGTTGTAATGTTGGTTCGGTGAAAGGCTCAAAAGGCTTAGATCTTTTTGTAGATGGGGAATTTGAGAGTTGGTGATTATCATGGCATCATTACCATATCATCCGTTTTTTTTTTTTCAAAAGCACTCGACTTTTAAAATTCAAATTGTCTCGAAAGTCCTTTGACTAATCATCTTAACATAATGGCTTTTGCATTTGCAATGATTTTCTTTTCAATGCAGGCATTCTTTTGCCATTTTTGCTTTCATAGAGATATTTCTCTTGATGCAATTGTTTTTCTTCCACTCTCTCTCCCTTTTTTTTTTCTTTTCTTTTTTTTCGGGCATTGGCCTTGCTTTGTTACTAGGCACACTGCTTTTTCATGCCCCTTAATTTTCATTTGAATTTAGCTCTTTTGAACTTTTTAAGCTCTTAGGACTTTCGAGATGCTTTTCATATTCTCATATAAACATCACTTGCCTTGGCAAATCATATGCCTTGCCTCAAATGTGGGGAGATAATCACCACTCGGGTTTTAGAAATGAATAGTTAGGCTCAATATGGTTTAAGCAAAGGGTATCGGTGTTTGGGTAGAGAAAAGAATGCTCTTCTTCACCTTGGGATGCTTCAAGCTTCAATAAGAATTCACCTGAAGTTACCACAAAAAGATTTATGCAAGTGAGAGCAAAGAAACCTTTCTCATCTTTCCTCTCCAAATAATATCAACCACCTCCCTAATTGCCCCATCGTGGGGTGGTTCTTGACAGGGTATTTTGTAGAAAATCTTCACATCAAAAGGCTCAAATGGGCTAAATGTTGTCACTGTGGTGTGTATGATAGATGAAAGAAATGCCTCTCATCATCTTGATCTATGTACCGCTTGCGAATGAATTCATTGACCTCAAACGACATGGGTTTTCTTTTTCACTCGAATCCTAGAGTGTTTAAAGGACATGTTTGGAAATGGGTTGCCTTTCCTCATCCTAAGTGTTTCTCGCTTGGCATAAGTAACATCGCCTTTTCATTTTTGTTGAGATCATCTGAGTGGATTAATCTCCACAGAGAACTTTGATTTGAAATGAGTGATCCACCGAGTGGATGGACAATTTAAAGGTAAAGAAGATTTTTGCAAACTTTGTGGAAAACTTGTTTCTTCATTTTCCATTTTTTTTTTTTTGTGCTTGTTTCTAGAAAAACACTAAATGTTCTTTTTTGCAATGAAAATTCTCCATTTATTTTCCAATTGATTTTGAGAAGAAGGGTACTTACCTGTGCCTTAGTAGTCAGGCGACCCTACAAAGAACAAAAGGGAATGTGTTAGTATATGAATCCTCAGGGATCGTAAAACTGGAGATGATACAACATTACCCTTGGTCGGTTTCACCATTTGGCGGCAAACGGCGAGCATGAACCTATTGTTTTAAGACTTGAAGAGATTCTCAAGTTTTTGGTCTCATTAGTTCAAGCATTTTCCTCATTTTGCAAAAGTAAGAGATGCAAAAAGTTTTTTTTTTATTTTTATTTTTTTACATGGCAACCTTGTTGCCGTTTCTGGGGATCGAACCCCGTACCTCTCGGACCCATTCATTCATTCCCCATACCACCAGGCCGAAGCGCCGGTAGTGTCCATGGGACGCTTCCTTTTTATTTAATTGAACTGGCTCTTGAACTCGACCAAGTTAGGTGAATTTGACATGTGTTACCTCCATATGCTTGCTTGGTCCATATAGATTATGCTTCAATCAATTTCTCGAGTTTGTCCCTCGAATAGCGACGCTTCCTGTCAAACAAGGGAACTACGTCAAAAATGAAGTTAGACGAGACATTTTGGAAACGATACCGAATACCCTTCTCCTATATCTGACTTTAAATGTCTTGTGTTTCATCTTCATGTGCCTTTGCTCTTCAGGTGTTAACATTTCCTTGAAGATATGTGAGGGCATTGCTCCTTGTATGTTTTACTCCATTTATTCCATCAAAATGGATGGTTGGGCCTTAACATGCCTTCTTGGTATAAGGTGTTGCTTGGTGGTCAATGTACACCTTTTCCTACAAGAGATGGGGCATGTTACTTATATTCTAAAATTGAATTTGACTAATTTAGGGACGATACTCCCTTTTTGTGCTGAATCAATTGACTTTGTTTCATCTTGCTTCACAGGTGAGAGTTACTCTACTTTGAGTGACTTGCCCCGTTTATCAACCGCAAGGAAAAAGAGACGTAATATGTTATTTTCATATTCGATATGATTCATTTTAGGAACGGTATACTCCTTTTACGGCATATCGATGACTGTGTTCCATCCCATTTTCTTGGCTATGGAGAGGGATTTGCTCTTGTGATTGACAGCAATTCACTTGGCAAATATTTATTCCATTTGAATCTTTCCCTTTTTAGAAGTCGGATGACTTAGGCATTGCGTGCCCCCGATCCATTTTGTTGCCAACTGCCCCAATTAAAATTCCCTACAAATGTGGGAACAATGTATTATTTCTACTCTTAGGTACATTAAGTTTAGGAACGAAGTACACCCTTTTTCAAAGTCGGGCAATTCAGCATCTCATTGTAGCTTTGTGGAAGAAGGCAAGACATTGTCCTTATGGTCAAATGCATGCCACACTAGGTTAGATAACTTGTCCATATGCAGCTCCATCATGTTGGATTGATGAATCTCTGTTTCATTTGAACCTTTCATGCTTTACTCAATTTCCTGCATACCCCTTTTAGGCTAGGTGATTTTTCGCCATTTTTGCTGCATCAATGCATTTCCCACTTCACAATCTGTAAGCATGGGTGGCTATGTCAGTTTATGAATGAGTTGCTTTGACTTTTGGAACGAACACACCCTTTTTCTTTTAGAGATCGTGTGATTCTGGACCAGGTTGTCCTCCCCATGTAATCTTGTTGCTTGCTAGTAATTTGCCTCACTAAAATCTGCACAAAGTACAAGGACAAGTCATTCATAAAATAAATCGAAGTTAACTTGAAACGATTACCACCTTTTATTTGAAGGCAACATTTGATGACCGATTCTTGTTTGTGTACATCTACATCTTGAAGTGTCGTCTTGCGGACCCCAATAATCATCTCCATACGGGATTGGATGCCAAGAAACCATTGGAAGTGTAGGGATTGCAGTTGCTTCTTATTTTTTGTCTTTCAGGAGGAAGTAAATGTTAATCTTGAACAAAACCATCAGTTTGCCCCCTTAAAGCATCGTTACGCGGATCAACCATTCTCGTCCCCTAGCTTTAAAGTCCACTTTTGGCATGGTCAAGCAAAAAGAGTTCAAGGAATAGTTGTCACGCATGACCTGCGAAAGGAAGATAATGTCAGTACATTAATGAAAAATTGATCTTTCAATAAAGCCGCCTGTTACAATGAAATCAAGGCGACGATACCTTCTTCGTACTATCCACTTAGAAGAACTTGGTATTTCATCAAGATTTTATTAGTAAGAGGAGATTTCATTAAAAGATCGATCCACGGCTATCAATTGAATGCCCATTTTGTTACAAAAGTTTCATACACAAATGGGGCATTGATTTTGAAAGATTAATTTGTAATTTCACTCATGCAAAGGTGAGGTGATTTTGAGAAATCAATACACAAAATGTGATTTGAATTTTAATTTCGAAATGTGACCAATAAAGAATTTTATTGGAAATTTGATTTTAATTCTATGTCCCCAAAATGTGATCTTGACTTGGAAGAATTTCTATACAAAATGTGACTTTGGGTTTGTAATTGAAATTTAAACAAAAACATATGTTCTAATCTAGGCCAGATCAGATGCATTTGAAATCAAGAGTGAGTGGCAAGCCTATATTTTCAAGGGCATTCCATTGATTTCCGTGAATCTCAAAAAATGAAAATTTCAATCCGAAGTGAGCAAGTAGATGGAGAAATCATACTTACAGTGGGTGAAGAGACATTTTTTTTTTTCAATCACATAGACATGCAGATGTAAACTTGTGAGGTTTGACGCATAAAGGTGGAATTCTAAAGGCTTAAGGTCCCCATTTTGATTAGATCAAAAGAGTTTTCCCCACTCCGCACTTGCGTCGGACAGTTCTCTTTATCATTAATCATAATGAGCGGGACCAAAAGTGGATAACCATGGGTCATTCCCGCACGGGTTCCATCTTTTGGCACCTCCTATGGGCTTCCTAGTGCGATCGGGGTTTTAGATCGCGGGTTGTGTGTGTAAATGTGTAGTGCAAGCATGAAGGCACGCACAACAATTGCTTTCCAAACAACACTTCAATTTCATCCATATAGACATACATTCCTACACCTCTCTACAAAAGAAATGGGTCAACAGACACTCCGCCCCTTATTACTCCAAACCTACAAAAACATTTAACACATTGTTAGCGGACTAACCTTATTTTCCACGCGACTTTGACACGCGCTATCAAATGAAGACCATGTTAATGAACAACCAATCAAGTTATTACGACCTAAGTCCTCTAAGGTTTGCAACCAAATCCCCAGCGGAGTCGCCAAGCTGTCACGACCTATTTTTTCCGTTCGAGGGAAAAGAAAGAATGGTTTAGGGGTATTTGCCTAAAGAGGCGGACCAACGGCCCTAAATTAGGCGCGGGCTCTCCCAAGCCCATACCTCACGCGACATTGGATTTTGTTTTTTAGTTCTTAACAACCTATGTATTTCTAGGAGTCGCCACTAGCCTATTGGGGTCGGCTAGAAATCAATCAAGACACGGGAGTGTTGTCTCAATTCCTACGCAACCAGAGATTTCTAGGAACGGGGACTTGTTTACGCTAATGTTTCTATTAGCGCCCTTGCGGTACCACTAACTTGAAAAGTTATTTATCTAAATGGCCACACATTCTTGATTACCAATTATAATTTTTATGAAACCACTAAATGGCCATGCAAATGTTTTTGTAGGTTTTTTTTTTTTTTATATCTAGACTAATCCTAACATAATCTAGAAAAGAAATTTACACTCAAATCAATGAAAAGCGGTACATAAGTAAACATCCAAGACATTGAAAGGACTTGAAAGTAATGCGAAAAAGAAAGACCCGATACAAGTCGGGCAAATAATATTACATGGCCTTGTTATCACGCCCGGGACAGGACCCCGTGAGCAAAATGGGAATTTAAATATGCATGGAATTACTCTAGATGCATGCAATTACTCTAATTAATTTTAATCTATGCATAATAGATTGTTTACAAAACTGGTTCTAAAATACCAAAATATCATTTAATTAGGAAAAATGACTTTATAAAATTAGGAAAATCTCCTAGATTTCATTTTTGGCTTAATTTGATAACATCCAACATTTTTTGATATTTTTGAAATTTTCATATTTTGCTTTTTTTTTTTATTTTTTTAAAAATATTAATAATAATTCCTTAAACCGATCTATGCTAACATGGAGTAACACAGCACATGAATATCACAATAACCGAGCTCAAATCGACCGTTTCAAGATCGAAACTTGGTTTGCGCATTTCATCGAACACTTGGCGTGCATTAAATCACCCCAAAACAGCTTCGCGGGCCATGTTTGCGGCCTTCAATCTTCACCCATGAGCAATATTATGTGGAACTAAAGCATCAAGATTATACCACCACATGCAAGGAGCAATATTAGATAGAAATCATAGCCTACAACACACAAAAACCCAACTAAAATCGTCCTCAAATACACGGGTTTGAGCTGATTTTGCAAATCTGGGTTTGAACCCAAGTCAAGCAAACATGTTGCATACCCATGTTCAAGCCCCGACACTTATCACATGCAAGATCTAAGGGAAACACTACTTAATCCGAGTGAAAGTAGGTAACATGAGCTTTCAAATGCAACAAAAATCATAGAGAATGGTCCACCGAAAGACATCAAAACGACCTCTCCAAGAAGCACACATGCAAAACTCTTGAAGAGATTCCAACACTTAGAAAAATTTCCACCTCGAAAAATCAGTCCTCTTGACTAGTTTTCCTCTTGATTTTCGTGATCAAAACATATTCAAAATTAAACCAAAATACATCTAGGATGCTTACCTTGCTTCCTAGTTTCCCTTTCAAGTGACTCTTGGCCAAGGAAACCAATAAATTGTCCTCTGGGAGCACGTGGAAGTTGGTTCCTTCAAACTGGAAGTGAGATCTGCAGAAGAAAAAATGACAACGAAGGTTTTTGTCGACCTCTAAAATTAGACTTCAAGACCTCTTTTGTTGGAAAAATTAACACCAAACCAAACAAAATATATTCTAGTTTGGGGTAAAAGTCAAGCTTTTCCTCATTTGTCTCTCAGCTTTCTCAAAAACACCCGCTTTCTCTCACTCGTGACCAACCGGGCTCAACACTTAGAAAAATTCAGGCTTTCTTTGGCCCGCCAGGAGGGTAGTTTTTCGGGGGGCTTTAGGAGGTCTTCCGATCTCCATTTTGGACGTATGACCTATGGTTGGAAAGATATTTGAGTGAAGTTTCACTCTCTAGTTGAAGGTTTTGGCTAATTTTGGCCACAGGTGGGTGAAAATTTCGTTTTTCTCTCTCAAGGTCGGTCTGGAATTTCTGGGTTTGGCTTTCTGGAGTTGCTTCTGAAGGTGTCTTTGGGGAACGATCCCGAGCTCTCTCCTCTCTCTCTCGTCTCCTCTCTCTCCTCTCTCAAAAGAGCATGCTTCGTAGATGTTATCCCCCGAAATCATCAATCCCTTGGTCAGCTTTTTGTCCACCTGCCAAGCCCACCAACTGAGCAGTCTACCCACTTTCTGACTTAGCCAAAATTTTGAAGTTTTGCAGCTGTTGAGTGTGCGGGTTTTGCTGCGACTTTCCCGTGCATTCAGCAGCTTATCCCTGGCCAATTTCCGTCCACTGACACTACTCATTATGGTCTTCAATCACGTGCAAAGATCAGGCTGGATGGGCGGCTGAGTGGGATATGGTGGGGCCACCAAGTTGCTTACTCAGCAACTCCGAAATGAGACCAATTCGTGGACTAGGTTTTGGTAGCTCGTTTGAGTGCTTTAATCCATCAATTTGGCTGCGATTTTTGATCAATTAGCAAGCTCATGTATAGTAGTTTAAGATCTTGGCTATATTTCATAATTTTACTCACTCAATATTGCAAGAAAATCCCTCAAAGTTGGCCATTTTCTTAGCCGAAAAATACCCATTCCAATGCAAATTTGGTCCTTTTCGCCCGATTTGATTGATTCGAGTTGGCCCAAGTTCAATTTCAACTTAATTGGTGACCAAGATGATGATTTAAGGGTTCGGGCAAAATTTTGCAAAATTTGCGAATTGGTCCCTCAACTTTTGGAAATTGCAATTTGGCCCCAATTTGCCATTTTAATTCCAATCTGACCTCCTGGGCTTGGCTAGTCACATTTAGATCATTGGCCCCAACTTTTTCTTTTTTAGTTTTTTTATTTTTTTATTTTTTTATATTTTTTATATTTTATATATTTTCAATTTTTTTTTTTTTTAAGTAAAAATATCTTTCATTTAAAACACCATATTAAATGCCTAGATAATCTATATGCAAGAATTTAACTTAGAATATTTTTGTGGAAAAACAAATGTTCCCATTTTTTTGGAAATGATTTTTTTGGGCAAAAATTTTGGTGTCAACACTATCAATTTACCTATAAATTTATTGAGGTACACCTATGATATGTGATCTCATCTACAGATAACATATATAATCTTATTTATATTTCATATAGGAAAAAGGGTTTTATTCACTAAACGAGGATCATTAATTAATTTATTTCTATAGCTGTCTTACGGGTGCTATTTTCACTTTTAATTTGCTTTTGTGGACCGAAGATTGAGAGGTGAAATGAGTTACAGGAACAATTCATTACGTGTTGCGGTCCAGTTATCATGATGACTATTTGTCTACGATATGTATAGTTTCGGTGAGATATTTTGCATTTACTCATCGTGCCTTTTTCGTATTTGGTTTTTATGCTTCTTTTCACTCTGATGCTAAGGCACTTTGTTTGGTAACCATCCAAACAGTGCATGATTCTGATTTTTTGTTCCCAAAATCAGTTTGAGAACAGAATCGCGTTTGGTAAAATTTTTGTTCCCGGGAACAGTTTTGGACAAGAATTGAGAATAAAAAAAAAAATTGTGATTCTTGTTCCGGGAACAAAACTGAGAATCAAAACTCTTCTTCTTCTCTTTTCTTCTTCTTCATCGACCGCCATCCCGCGACCGCCGCCCGCCGCTGCCCGTCGCCGTCCGCCGCCGCTCGCCACCGCCGGGCCGCCAAGAACGGTCGGCGAGCTCGCCGGAGGCAAGCCCAGCCATCGGCGAGGCTCGCCTAGCCCCGCCGGTGGCCGGGCGAGCCTCGCCTAGCCCCGCCGGTGGCCGGGCGAGCCTCGCCCGGCCTCGGCAAGGCCCGCCCGGTCACCGGCGAGTTCGAGCCTCGCGACGCCCGGCCCCACCGGTGGCCAGGCTCGCCTCGCCCAGCCTCGGCGAGGCTCGGCCCTCGTTTGGCCGGTCGTCGGTTCGACGACTGGCCTAAAGAAGAAGAAGAATAGGAGAAAAAAAAAAGAAAAAAAAGAAAAGAAAAAAAAGGAAAAAGGAAAAAATTATAAAAATTAAAAGAAATTGATTTGGAACAGAATTAATGAGTACGGTACCAAACACAATTCTATTCCAGAATCAGAAATTTTGTATAGTTACTAAATGCGTTCTTTTACTCAGAATCAGTTCCCGGGAACAGAATAAAAAAAAAATCATTTCTGATCAGAATTTGTTCCCGGGAACATAATTGTTACCAAACACACCCTAATAGTATATTCCATAATTCAAGGAACGTCTACGTTTTTACACTTGCTTAGTGATTTACAACCAAAGACTATCATACAGAGCAGCAAATGAACGATCGGCAGAAATTCTTTCTAGCATTTTCACTCATGCTCTCTTCATTTGATTTTGTCATTATATCATAAAAATCCATGGAGCAGATATAAAATTTATTGCAATATACTATAGTGACCTTCATTACTGAATTATATCGATATCAGTATCGCTATTCAGCTTTAAGACGTTAGTTTGTCTATGCTCAGTTTAATACCTAGAATGTAGCCAAAAAATGGATGACATGGTATAAAGAGTGATGCTAACCTAGGTAGCACAGACACGGCGACACGGACACGCGACACGACACGACACGACATGTGACACGTTATTTCTCAAAAAGTAGAGAATTCCGACACGTTCCGACACGTTATATATTAAATGAATATTTTTATTTTTAATTAATTTAATTCAAATTCAATATTTTTATTTTTCGAAATTATATGTTAATCTCATTTATTTATTTTTCCATTAAAAAAAAAAAAAAAAAAATCTTCACTAAGGTCCACCCCACCCTCTTCTAGTTCTTTCCCTCGTCCATTTCCCCCTCCCCCAAAATTTATTTTTCTTTCCCTCCCCACCATCCTTCGTTTCCCCCCACCCTCAAATTTATTTTTCTTTCCCTCCCCTTCACCGACAGAGTGACAGACGGACAGGCATGCCCCGTCTCTTCCCCTCCCCCAATACACGATGGCCATCAAAAACCTGTCCGTCTCTTCCCCTCCCCCAACACGCGATTGCCCATCAAAAACCCTAGCTCGCACGACCCTTCCTCTTCTCGTTCCACGCTGCCCGCCGCTTGCCGCACAAACCCCTTTCCTCGCCGCTCGCCGCTCGCCGCACGACCCCTTTCTCGCTGCTTGCCGCCTCTCGCCGCTCGTTGCCTCTCGTCGCTCACCGCACAACCGCCTTCCTCTCCTCTTCCTCTTCCTCTCGCCTTTGGACCTTTCTCCCTCGCAGCTGCAACCTCGTCGGATCCGTCGCAGCATCACGGTGGCGGCCGTCTCTCGCCGTCGCGGCCTCGTCTCTACTCCCTCGCCGCCGCTTCCACCCTCCATCATCTTCCCGGACACGCGTGTCCAAACGTGTCGGGCACGCGTTGACCGCGTGTCGGATTTTCGACACGCGTTGACCGCGTGTCCGAGCGTGTCGACGTGTCCGACACGCTCCGACACGTGTCGGACACGACACGGAAGCACGGACAACGTGTCCGTGCTACCTAGATGCTAACTAGTCCTTCGTTAGCCCCATACTTCTAGTATAAACCGCTCCAGCTTGTGTTCAGTATTTTTCCTTTGATTTCAAAATGCAAAAATACTATTCTTTGAACCTAGTTCGAATTTGATTGTGTAAATCGCATTATCCCTCAAAAGTATTCAATTTTCTTGCACTATTTTCTCGAATTGTAACGTTGATTAACTTTAAATAGGGATGCGTGCAATAGAAGTTACATCATTCATTGGCGGAATTACTGTCAATTGCATCCTTATACCAAATTTCCTTAATAACATCCAGAATACTGGGGAAAATAATAAAGTGCATTTGCTGCTCCTTTCCCGATCTAGCCAGAGCGTCCACGCATCCATTTGCTTCTCTGTATCTATGCTCAATCATTATGCTTGCTTTCTTTCGGCAAGTTCCTGCCCTCAAGATTATATGAGAAGATTGTGAGATTTCGCTTTTTAGAACATGAATAACCGGTGAAGCACCCAATTCGACATGCAAATGAGTAACATTATTCGTAACAGCGAGTCCAGTTCCGTTTCTCGACATCCGAATCTCAGCTATGAAAGCATTCTTCTTCCTATGTTGCGAGAGAAACCAGCTATCCAGTTTCTCGTTAATCTCTCAAAAGACCTCCTGCTCCTGCTTCTCCGTATTTTATAGACATTTGCTAAGTCCGAATTAACCTTACTCCGCCCTTGTTTAGGTTTCCTCCTTTCATCCCCAGCCTTAATCTTTTCCTTCCACAGCCATTTCCTCTTCACGGTAGCATATGATTCTTCTGCTTTAGTCAACCAAAAAGAAGTCAGATTAGGCAAATTTCCCCGATTCTTGAACACATAATTATTTCTATTTTACCAAAGAACCCAAAGACTCGTGGGGAAAACAATTCCCCAAGGAAGTTTGAGTCTTTGATACCAAACCTTGCTTTTAACATTGTCGTCAATCCACTCCTAGGTTATCGACCCCGCCGGGCCATAAAAAATATCCATAACTCTCTAGCCACAGGGCCAAGCCAGTTGGAGTAAATTTTATTCATTTATAGTGAGACTAAGGGCACAAATAATTACTATTCTGTCAAAATAATCCTTTCTTGGACAGGCTGGAAATGACCTTTCTTTCTTTTTCTTTTCTTTTTTTAAGAAATTAAATGTATGATGTTATTATCAAGTCAGCGAGACAAAATTGTAGGCGATGAGAGACAGTAATGTTTCCCCGGAAGAAATCATACGCCTTCCTAGGGCAACTTCTTTTGAACAGAAACTTGTGAAATTTTTTTTGTTTTCCCAAAACTTGTTCTATGAATCCCGAGAATCTGCACAAAATCAGGAAACTACTTTCAGTTGGCAATGGATGAGACACCTCTTTATTTTTTTTCCCTTATATAGTTAATTACTTGACCTCTAAGTAGCACCGACACTGAAACACGATAGGCGACACAATACGACACGACACGTCAACACGTTGTTTAAAAAAAAATAGAGAATTCCAACACGTTGGGACACATTGTATATTAAATAAATATTTTTATATATACATAATAAATTATCATTTTTATGATTATTTCAATCAAATAAATTTGAATCAAATTCATAAATAAATAAATAAAAAGGCCTAGAATGAATATACACTATAAACATTAATCCGCCATTTATTAATATCATTGATTATTTCAATTTGAGAAATTCGACTCTATTTCAATAATTCATAACACTTGAAGAAAAACAAGCAATCTGTATTCTAGACTCGCATGTTAGATATGTTGAAAGAGGATAAAAAACTTAAGGAGTGAATTATGTATCACGGGATAAGGGAGTTAGAAGAAAAGAGAAGATTATGTTTTTTTTTTTCTTTCTCCATTTATTATTTTAATTATTGTGTTTTATTTTTTCACACATATATATTTTGACCTCTCATTTATTGAATTTTTAAAATTGACCTTGATATTGGAATCATGTGTTGGAAACTCGTATGTCAGAATTTCGACTCGAGTATCGAGAAAGTTGATTTTTCCGACACATGTTGATTGAGTGTCGGAGAGTGTCCGAGAGTGTTGGACACATGTCGAAGTGTCCGACACGACACGAAGGCTCTTGAAAAGTGTCGGTGCTACATAGCTTGGCCCAGCTAGGGAAGTGGTTAAAGTGTTTCTGTCAAAATAATCTTTTCTTGGATAGGCTAGAAAGGACCTTTCTTTCTTTTTCTTTTCCTTTTTTAAGAAATTAAATGTATGATGTTATTATCAAGTCAGTGAGACAAAATCGTAGGCGACGAGACACAGTGATGTTTCCCCGGAAGAAATCATACACCTTCCTAGGGCAACTTCTTTTGAACAGAAACTTGTGAATTTTTTTTGTTTTCCCAAAACTTGTTCTGTGAATCCCGAGAATCTGCAAAAAATCAGGAAACTACTTCCAGTTGACAATGGATGAGACACCTCTTTATTTTTTTCCCTTATATAGTTAATTACTTAAGTCCTAAGTAGCATCGACACTAAAATGCGATACGCGACACAATACGACATGACACGATACGTCGACATGTTGTTTCTAAAAAAATAGAGAATTCTGACACGTTGGGACACATTTTATATTAAATATATATTTTTATATATACATGATAAATTATCATTTTTATGATTATTTCAATTAAATTAATTTGAATCAAATTCATAAATAAATAAATAAATAAAAAGCCTAGAATGAATATACACTAAAAACATTACTAAAAACATTAATCCGCCATTTATTAATATCATTCATTACTTCAATTTGATAAATTCGACTCTATTTCAATAATTCATAAAATTTGGAGAAAAACAAGTGATCTATATTCTGGACTCGCATGTTAGATATGTTGAAAGAAGAAAAAAAACTTAAGGAGTGAATTATGTATCATGGGAAGTGGGAGTAAGAAGAAAAGAGAAGATTGGGTTTTTATTCTTTCTCCATTTATTATTTTAATTATTGTGTTTTATTTTTTCACATATATATTTTGACATTTCATTTATTGAATTTTTAAAATTGACCTCGATATCGAATCACATGTCGAAAATCATATATCAGAATTCCAACTCAAGTGTCGGAGAGCCGGGTGTCGGATTTTCCGACATGTGTTGACCGAGTGTCAGAGAGTGTCGGACACGTGTCGAAGTGTCCAACACGACACGAAGGCTCTTGAAGAGTGTCGGTGCTACATAGCTTGGCCTAGCTAAGGTAGTGGTTAAAGTGTTTCTGTCAAAATAATCTTATCTTGGACAGGTTATAACGGACCTTTATTTTTTTTCTTTTTTTAAGAAATTAAATGTATGATGTTATTATCAAGTCAGCGAGACAAAATTGTAGGCGACGAGAGACGGTGATGTTTCCCCGGAAGAAATTATTTGAATCAGCCAACCACTGGCTATGTCGTGGACGACAAGAGAGTGTACACTGGAATAGAGGGGAACAAATAATAAATTACAATGGGAAAAGAAAGCGAAATCGTTCCATTGGAATCTAATCTAGTAAGTTCAATGAAATCTCTATTTTTTTTTCCCATAAACATGTGGAAAGATTGACTCAATTCTTTCTATAATTTCATATCCCAGGGCCCACTATATGTAGTTGGTAATTGGCATTTAGCGTTTTGTTATCATTCAATTAGCATCACTTTAATATTCACCGTCCTCCCTCGAAATCTTGAACTGTATCGAGGTCAGATCAAAGCTACATGTGTGAATGGAAGAGTCGTGGAAATTTTAATCATGCTGATGCTGTATGAAGAAATATGCGGGCAATTATGGTTTGATCCAAAAGTCAAGTCACTGGTCCTTAACGCCGATCTTATTCAGTGCCCGTACATACGTGAGACGAGCACAATCAATGATGAAGAGCACATATAAAACAAATCTAAGCTATATGTGTGAATATCGTTGGAATTTCTTCCAAATGTTGCTCAATATAGTTGCAACGTTCTTCGGTATCTGGAACAGCACTTGTAGACGTGGATCAAGTAGTTATGGGTAAGGAGACATTTACCCTTCCTTTATTCCATATTGTTTCCACTTTAATTGGACTAAAATTTTTTTAGACCAATTACTTTCAATATTACGAAAATCTTTTATTCTCATGGTGATCAGGTATATTTCTAGATCGGCAAAAGATCTATTCAAGTGTCATAACTTGGTACAAAGGGACACTTAAGTGCCATAATTTACGAAAGGTACACTTAAGTGCCACATTTTAAGAAAAGTGGGACACCTAAGTGCCACCTCCGGCGAAACCGGCTGTAAATCATACGTGGCAATTAGATATTAATATTTCTCACGAGAGATGGCTCGCCGGAGAGCTGAGTTAGCTCTAATTCACCCAAAACGATATCATTTCGGGTGTTGGCCAAAATAGAGCTCTTAAATTGGCCAAACGACGTCGTTTTGACATAATTTGATTTTTAATATAATATAAAAATTAATTAAATTAAATTTAAAACAAAATAATAATATAATTTATATTTATTTTTAAAAAAACGAAGGAGGAGGAAGGTAGCCGGCGGCCGAGGGCCGAGCCCTTGTCGCCGCCACCTCCCACCGTCGCCGGAAGGTGGGGGAGGGTTGGCCGGGGCTACCGAGCTTTTCTTTAAAATTGTTTAAAATTTTTAAATTGTTTAAAATTTTTAAATTCTTTAAATTTTTTTAATTCTTTAAATTTTTGTAATTCTTTAAAATTTTTAAATATTTTTATTTTATCTTTAAAATGTTTTAAATAAATTTAGTTTTAAATTAAATTAAATTAATTTTTATATTAAATTTTTACCACATCAAGTACAAAAACGACGCCGTTTTGCACTCGCTTCAAAAAATTGACACGTCAACGTTTTGGCCGAATTTTGGCCGGATTGACACTCAAGTGATCCATTTTGTTCCAATTTTGGCACTTAAGTGTACATTTCATAAGTTATAGCACTTAAATGTCCATTTCTGTCAAGTTATGGCACTCCAGGGTTCGCATCTCTTTCTAGATCAATTATCTCCTGTAATCTATTTCGCAAGTCTATCATGTTTTCTTTCCTTCTTTTTCCTTGTTTTAAGATACAATACTAATGTCTTGGCCAAAAACGACAAGAATATGAACATTAAAGATACTTCCATGTGAAGCACGGGCGAACTAAATTGCCGGTGCATGAACTAAAATAACATCGGCTCATGTGGGTTGACTCCATTCAGCATCAAGATAGAACGCCCGGCAGACGATGCCCAGAAGACAACGACGAAGCACGCATAATATCTAGAAGCGACAACGAAGTAGTGAATGGAACGATCCTTCACCGCATAATGCCTGGAAGGCAACAACCAAGCGCTTTGCTAAATCCAGGTTAACGAAGAATCCAGGTTAATGAACTATTTTATTTTTCTAATTATATCAATTATTTTATTTCATCGTTGTTATTCATTGAAGAAATGGTAACTCTTGAGAGCCAATAGGAATAGTGGGCCGGTTGTTGAGGCCACTAAGGGAGTATATGTCGGGAACCACAAGAAGGCATCTCTAGATCCCCAATGAGAATATATGAAATATATGAAACGACAAACTAACTTCAGGTTCCATCATTACTAATAATGCATACTTCAGATAAAATAATCAAATTAGTGGGAGAATGAACGACATAATATGGACATTAAGGAAATTAGGGTAGAATCTCTTTTATCCATAACTGTTCCTTCATCCACGTCAACAAGTGTTGTTCCAGCTACTGAAGGATGTTGTAACAATAGTGAACAACATTTGGAAGGAATTCCAACATTATTCACATTTATAACTAATATGCCGCCTATAATCTCTGAGATTTGATGAATTGCCCTATTGAACTTCACTCTCTCTTGACTATAATGTTGTAGTGTTCGCAAAAGTCTAGCTTCTCAATTTGGTGACCTCATATGTCCAAGTCGCATGTGTCACAACTATGTCAGGTCTTGACTTGAAGTCTCAAAGAATTTAACAAATGAGCTAATCATTGTCTTTCCCTAGTGGAGATAAGACCAGTAGTCTATCTCCCTACATCACCATAAGCACAACTCGAGAGACACTCAAATCTCATACCTTCGACAGAGATCCAATATTCAAATTAGTTAAGAGCACTTAATGAGATAAGTTTCCTTCTTAGATCTTATACATGCCTCATGTCAGTCAACACTCTCATTACTCCATTGTGCATCTTAATCTAAACCATTTCAATATGTACCATTTCACAAGCAGCATAGTTTCCCATTAAACGCCTTATCACCCTTTGTGCAATGATAGGTAGTAAACTAGTGCCTATGAGAAAGTCACATGATAAGAACATTGAGAGTCAAGCACTCAATTATCACTTGATGAACTCATGGTGAATGCTAACACTTCATCAGCATCATTGGAACTATTATCTATTGTAGTAACAATATTACCAATCGCATGCAGACTCCACCTTAAATCCTTTGCCCTCATACTTGAAACAATCTCTCTTTTAGTGCCCTATGATCGACAAGTTCCAACATTGGACCTCGATTTAGACCTGTTATTTCATGTGTTACTTTTGGACTCTTGTCATGCATCTCTACACCAGATAACCAAACATATATCTTGCGCTAAGTTATCTCTTCTCATACCTTTTTTTGCCATTCCTTAGAAATAAGGAGGACTTTACCTCTTCCAAAATAATTTTTGTGCGCCTCAGTAGTAGTGAATTGGTAAATTGCTCAAAAGAATATGGTAGTGATGCTAACTACATATGCTTATTTCTCATTAGGCAACACCTTATTAATGTTCTTCAAGTCAATCGTGAGTTTTTTAAACTCTTGTGAACATACTTTCAACCATCTTGTCAAAATATCATTTTCAGTGTATGCACTCGATTATACAAATCCTTATTAGATAAAGTGCCTCATGTTTTGTCCACAATGTTGTAGCCTCTTCTCTTCAGCCACAATCAATACCTTATCCAACATATTCAACAATATTATGATATTCGCCTTATTAAATAACACTACCTTATCAACCTTTTTCTTCGTTTTTGGCAATTTATCTTTATCATCCCACAATCTTTGCCAAATCCTAAGTTGTTGATAGCTACGCATCTTAATGATCTATAGCCCAAAGTAGTCAGTTTTGTTGAAATCCTCAATTTCAACCCTTACTTTATACATAATTGCAAGCAGAAGGTTTCCAAATAGTGATTACACTAACAAAACTCCAAATCAACTATAGAAACTATTACTTTAACTCTTATATCAATTGTTGTGAAAATAATGCTAAAGTTAACAGATTTCATAATTTAAAGCTAAAACAAGAAAAAGAAATCACTAGAGGAATCAACTAAGGAAACTAGAGATTTGGGTTTTGGTCCAAGCATCAGGGTCATGGGGGCAGTCAACAACGAAAAAAAACCCCAGCATATGTTTCATCATCTAGATTTCTAATCGAGATAGGACATGAAAGGATTAAATATGAAATCCAAAGGATTTTAATATATCCTATCTACTATTTGATTATTGCAGTAATAAAGTCAAATATATTCACATCACATCATATATATTGTTGGGTGGTCTATCAATATAATAAACCATAAAATTTTATAAATGGAGATGGTAGAACTCTCATACGACACTCTTGTTTACTTTTTTTATTTATTTGCTTTTTTATTTTATATTCCACTCTTTTTTAATTAATTTCTTTTTTATTTGCTTCTTCTCCTTCCATCATTCTCTAATAAAATTTTATTAAATAGAAAACTCTACTAATATACCTAAAACACCAAAACACCTAAAATATGTGATAGATATATATTTATATGTTGAATTTATATTATAAGGTAAAATTAAATTTGAATATATAAATAAAAATAAGATTATATTTAAAAATAAATTTTATTTATTGTTATTTTGAATTTCTTACATTATAATTTAAATATTATTTCTGTTGAAATATAATTTTAAATTTGTTAATTTAAGAGGTTTATTATTTGAGAAAATAATTTTCCTTTTACGGATATTACAAATCCCGTCCACCTTATCCCACCTTCCCCATCGAATAATTTGATCCAGTCTATATCCTCTTTTATTATATCTAACTTTGTCCTATCATAAGTAAGCACTAAATGTAGATTTTGTCATATTCTATCCAAAATTCCATCTTGATCGCCAAGCGCAGCCTCTATGAATCTAGAGAATACGAAGTTTACAATCGTTCAATCACTTAATAGTATCCCAACCCCATATTACTCAAAGGAAGCCCATAAATGTATATCTCTCGCAAAAAACTCACAAAAATTAAATTGTAAATCTCGTCATGTTTGCCCTAATTTGTAATGACCGAATAAAACTCCATCATATACCCTTTTAAGAAACCTACCTGTATTAGGAAATTCACATGGATAAGATTTCCTTTACAGGCTCATCTCGAATCTTTACAGGCTCATATTCGCGATGTATTATCAACATTGTAAAATTTGGAGTTTAAAGAGCACCAGTAATCAGCTGGACCTTCAACGCCAATAAGAGTTTGGGGTCTAAAAGAGCTATGTGAAAATCTGGACATAATGTTACGGATACAATTCCAGAATTTAAGTCGTAACGATAGTACCGATTCAAGCGTACTGATGATCAAGAAAACAAGTATCCAGTAGTGCATCTGTGACAACAGGCAATCCTGTTCTGTCTCGAGGACCGAGGGCAAGGCAAATTTCTCCAAAATGGCGATGCGTGTATCGCTTGTGGATCCATTGATGAAGAAATTAGTGAGTGATCTAAATTGTAACAAATAGTTATGTCAGAGTACTGGGCATTGGGTGTTGATCAAAACTACACGCCTGGACATATTTCGTGACATGTTGAGGTTACGTCCAATGGATTACTTTCTTGAGTTTACGGACGAGAACGAAGTGGGTTGGGCAAAGAAAGTGTTTGAAAATTAAAATCCAACAAACCGACCCTTAATTTCACGCGAATTTCACTCCCATTTCATTTGAAGTAATTAGTGGTCCCTCTCTCCCTCACTCACTTCTTCGTCATCTTCCACGCGAAGAAAGAGGACGACAAGCCCGTGGGCCCTCTCCTCGTCAATAAATACTCCCCATCCCTCCACTCCCATCCCTCACGGCTTTGCTTTTGAGAGAGACCACAGAGCGAGAGAGAGGGGGAGAGAAGGCACTGCGTTCGTTCCGAAGAGGGTGGTGAGTGGGTTTGTTTTGGTTCGATCAGTTTTTTTTTTTTTTTTGTCATTTATGAGTCCTCTTTCTGGTCATGGCAAAGTATTTCAGCTGTAGATGGTAGTTCTGGTCTTGTTGGCTTGAAGGTCTTCATTTTTGTTGTGTATTCTTGTCCGTGCCATACTTTTTGGGCATCCTTTGCCGTGGGATGATTATGTGCTTTTAGTTGTATATTTAATTTAAGGCTCTGTCTGTTTCGGAAAAAATAAATTATTTGAAAAATAATTTCCTAAAATTAATTATTATTATCTCTTGAAACTAGTCAACAAAAAAATATTTTCATTATCAACAACAATTTATGCCTAGATATTTATTTGAAAAATGAAAATATTTTTCCTTCACTCATTTTTGTAAGCAATATAATCAATCATTTTAAAAATAATATTTTCTTAATAATTTTCTATGAAATAAATGGACCATAAATCTTGCAACTGACATATTTTAATTTTTTAAAATTTTTAAGCACTTAAAATTTGCACATCATATAAATATTGAAATATAAATTCATATTCTTGTTATATAATTTTTTGAAATTCAAAATTCAGTAAAAAGGTAAAAAATAAAGTTTTAAAGAAGACGTAATTCTGAACAAACGAGCCTTTACCACAGCTATGTAACAATGTTTCTCTCACAGGGGGCTTAAGTGACGTCACCCGTAAATAAAAAAAAAAAACAAAGAAGCAACAATGAACGGACCACTGCTTTATGCATTTTCTTTCAATAGTTTTATGGGGAATGGATTGTTGGGGTGTCATTTTTACTTTTGAAATTAAATCCTAAACTTATCAATGTCTTAATTTTTTTTTTTTTTGTATCACAAAAAATTTTGAACTCCACCACCTGTAACAAAATACCCTAAAACAAGTTTTGTGCCATCGAAACTCTTAAACTATACTCAATGTATCAATACCCCATTTTTTTATTTTTTTTGTGTGTGTGGATTTAGGAGGAATTTTAGAATTTTTAGTAAATGTTAGGGGTACTTTTGTCATACTGATGTAAGTTGAGAGGTTTTGTGACACAATTTTTTTTTGGATATGGTGTCATAATAGGCATAGTTTAGGGCTATTAGTAGTATTTTAACTTACTTTTTTCATTTTTTTCCTTTGCTATTTGATTTTATTCAGTGTAAAATATCTGAAAATTATTGAAATACAAAAATTGACACGTGTAACGGCATAATTTTTTTCTAATTTTTGTATTTTGAAATAATTTTAAAAATTTCACGAGAAAGTGGAAAAGTAACTTTGTTAAAAAAAAAAAAAAGATTTACCCCCAATGCCAACGTAGATGTAAAATATTCTATGTGTCCAACGCGTTAGTTTGTTCCAGATCTCGTTTACCATTCAATCACTGTTAGGGGATAAAATTAATTCGGTGCAATTTATTTTGCCGTTCCTAAAAAAAATATTTTCCTTCTTATTTCTGGTCGTCCTAAGAAACATTTGTGGCAGAAAGTGGACCCGTCCTTCTCCATCAGTCAAGTATTTATCCATAAAGAGAGAAAAAAGAGATGAATATGGGCATTGGAGACCAATTTAACACAACAGTAAAATGTGGGTTGGGTAGTTTCATTAAGGCCAATCTGGTTGTACTCGACTTTGTCGCTATAACTCTGCTGAATTTGATTCCTAGGACACACCAGGGCATTTCGCTCAAAGTCACAGGCCATAATCGCCCACGGAGAGATGGCTGAGCGTCTGCACCAGCAGCCGTGGGGGGTGAGAAGGCATAGACTGGAAGCATTATTAATGAGGGCCGACCTGAACCAGCAACAGCACGATCCTCCACGACCCGACAATATTTTGGATCCCCAGCTATACTTGGCTGCGAAGGGACGGGATGTCAACGCGTTCATCGGAGCCCTGGAGGGTCATTGCATCAGGGAAAGAGTGCCGTTGCCCATTGTTCTCGGGCTACGCAGCCCCTCGGGGAATACACTGCTTCATGCTGCGGCAGGTATATTAAAAAGGTCGTGGCTGTGCATTTTACAATTCTCAAACTTTCGCGCTCAAATTAACCTGCCATCATTGGAATACAGAGAATGGTGATAATGTCAGAGCAATCATCGATTTTGTCTTTAAGCACTTGATCTCTTGTAAGAATTCCAAAGGAGAGACGCCGCTGCACATTGCAGCTAGAGCCGGGATTGCCGATGCGTTGGAACTTCTCCTTCCCCCGGGGATGTAACATGCACTGACCGACAACGGCAACTCCGCTCTGCACGAGGCTGTGAGGAACCGTCATCGTGCGGTGATCCATCAACTGGTTGATGAAGACCCCAATCCGCTGTATCGTCAGAATAAGGAAAGCAAGTCACCATGGTGCGTAGCAATCGAAACAAGGGGACATAGAGGTTCTCAAGGACTTGTTGGCAGTACCAAACGACGGTGAAGACAAGAGGAGATTAGAGACTAAAGATGTCTTTGGCATGTCACCCGTTCACGTTGCCATTATGTACCGGAATATGGGTAAACCCTACTGTCGTGCTCTCGCTAATTCTTTGATCTACTTGGTCACTCTTTTGTTTTTTTCAATTTGGTTTCCCGATGATTTTTGGAGTTCTGATACCCTGTTGGATTGTGGAAGCGTGGCTTAGTTCTTGGTATTGATGTGCAAGTGTCTGTGTGTGGGATATATTTGGCATAGACGACAAAGGGACAAGGAGATGGTGGCGTGTACATCTTCCTTCTTGATGAAAAAAAAAACGATTTTCACAAAAAAAGTCTAGTTTAATGAGTCACGTGCTCGCATGGTTTGATAGCTGACTACTCTGGGCAAGATCGTGAGACTACTCCTGATACTTGGGATCATCTAGAGCGGGATCAACCCCTTTTGAAAAATTACAAACTTGCGTTCATCCCATATGATTAAATTTTTGTATTGTTTTTAGTTATGCTGGAAGAGATGCATGGAAGGAAGCCGTGGCTATTTCAATTGAGAGACTCAGGACAGGGCACTCCACTCCACTTAGCAGTGTACACCAATTATCTTGAAGGAGTCAGATTCTTGATGCAACATTACCGAACAGACGCCCTGGAGCAAGACAACACGCATGGTTATCTTCCTATTCATATTGCTTGCATGATGGGTCACGTCGGGATCGTCAACGAGCTACTTCGACGATGGTCAGACCCTGCAGAGTTTCTAACTAAGCAAGGACAAAACATTCTTCACGTGTCAGCGCAGCATGAGAACACTGCAATTGTCAGCTACATACTGAATAATCCCAATTTCAATCACCTCATAAATGCAAGAGATTTAGAAGGGAATACGCCTCTGCATGTGGCCGTGTCGCATTGCTATCCTTCGTCCTTGCTTCTTGCACGAAACATAAGAATTGATCTTACTTTGGTCAATCATAATAACATGACGGCTCTTGACGTGGTAGAGCGAGACATTATAGCACGTTGATCAGTTATTTTGAAGGTAAGACCTTTCAAACTTTTTTCACGGATAATCATTTTATCGCAAATTGTTATACCAATAAGAAACAAAACTAGAATAAATAATTAGTGAGGCATGTCAATTAGCCAGATGTATAATTTAGTTGCCAAAATCATAATGTTTTGATTTCTTCATTTATTCTTTGACTTGCTGCTTGCAGGGGTTAATACGGATAATTTTAGATACCGCTGGAATAGGAGGAAGTTGGGAATTAACTATCAGCAAGCCTACTGGTCAGCGCCCACCGGAACGATTGGGACAATTGGTACAGAGTATGTTCAAGGACAACGTGAGTGTTCTATTGGTCGTGGCGACAGTTATAGCCTCTGTCACTTTCACTTCTGGTTTTTCCGTTCCCGGAGGATATTATGGTTCTGAGTCTGACCCAAAGCCTGGACACCCCATATTGCTCCACAAAGCCATGTACAATGTCTTTGTGATTAGCAACTCCATAGCCATGTACAGCTCGATCATGGCAATCGTGATGCTCCTCTGGACACTTGCTAATGATCTTCACGTGGCGATCATGGCCGTTCTCCTATCAATTATCCCATTGTTCGTAGCTCTTACCGCAATACCTCTGGCATTCATGGCAGGCGTCTACGTGACCGTAACCAAACTGAAATGGCTCTCGATATTTGTCTTGGTCCATGGATCCCTCGCCCTCTTCATTTTCTTGAGTATCCTCGTTTTGTTTTTTTTCCGCATAGGGAGCGGAAATCCTCTCATACGTCGCTTGCAGCGACCAGATCATTTATCGTCTTTTGATTTGATGGGACGAGACGTCCCCCTCCCCCTTCCCCTTCCCCACCGAATAGATGATTTAGCCTATAGGTTCTAGAAAGATGGCGTCCGATCCCTTCTCTTCTCGAATCTATTATCTTCTCACCAATCATGTACCAACACCTGTACCTTCAGCTTCTTTTTAGGTTATTTTTATTTTAAAAAAAAAATATTTCGAAAGTTATTTTTCTAAAATAATCATTTATATGAATTGAAATAATTAGTCAATAAAAAATATTTTAATTATTGACAATAATTTATATTTAATCTATGAATGATAAAATTTTATTTATTTATTCATTTTACAGGCAATACAAATAATAAGAAAACATTTTTAAATGATTTGTCTTTACCAAACAAATGCACTCTTAGTTATATTAGTTGTTGCTCTTTAAATTTGGCTAGGCTACCTACCTATCTACGGTTAGAATTAGTGATGTTTGTAATTTAGTGATTGTGATCAACTCCTCAATGATATCTATAAATAATAGAAAAGTTTGGCAAAATGGAGTTTTGTAGTTGAATTGTATCATCACAAAGTTGCATTCTCTTTCACTTTATACCTTTACATTAATTATATCAGAAAATGAATCATATCATTCAATTCATAAATAATGTTTCTAGAAAAATATATCATCATGGATTTGTCTTCCTTATTAATTTGGATATGATAATGATGTATTGGTCAATAAATCTAAACTCACCAATGAATGATTTTATCTTTTTTTTTCTAGGGAAAATAACAAAAAAAAAAAATCATTATCCTATTGCAATTGGACCAATGTAGTTCTACACTTTTTTTAGCCAATTCAGTTTTAAACTTTTTGTAATTGTGTCAATTCAATCAATCTGCCCAATTTTGGCTAGTTGGCATTGATGTGGACGTTGACTATCCGATTGACGATGACATAGATAATTTTAAATAATATTTTATTTTTTCAATTTTTTATTAATTTTTATTTTTTCTCTTTTCTTCCTTCTTCGCTTCTGTTCCCACAATGGCCAGTGGGGAAAAAAGCAAAAAGGAAGAAAAAAAGAAGAAAAAGCTTAATAAAAAATTCGAAAAATAAAATATTATTAAAAATGTCCATGTCAGCATCAGTCGGACGACCAATGTCCATGTTAGCGCCGGTCAACCAAAAATTGACTAAATGAACTGAATTAGCACAATTATAAAAGGTTTTAAACTAAATTGATAAAAAAAAGTTTAAAACCAAATTGATATATTATAATAGATTTATGACTTTTTTTTGGTTATTCTCCTAATTTTCTCTTTTATAATATTGACGTATAGTGCTTCTTGTCATAATAAAGTAAGGGTTATGAAAGTGTAGGGTAATATCTGCTCCCTTTTTTTAAGCTATCTATTTACCTATAAAATTATAGATGTACAACTATGATATATGATGTCATGTACATATAGCATATATATATATATATATATATATATATATATATAGACACACCTATACATATATTTACATATAGGAAAGAGGGTTTTGTTCGCTAAATGAAGATCATTAATAATTTATTTCTATAGCTTGTCTTATGGGTGCTATTTTAACTTTTAATTTGCTTTTATGGACTGAAAATTGAGAGGTCAAATGAGTTAAGAGAACCATTCATAACGAGCTGTGATCCAGTTATCATGATGACCATTAGTCTATATTACTATATAGTTTCAATGAAATTTCTCAACCTGTTTGAGGAAATATCTTGCATTTTTCTGTATTTGGTTTTTATACTCCTTTTCATTATGATGTTGATAGTATTTTCCATAATTCAAGGAACAACTGAATTTTTGCACGTGGTTAGTAGTTTACAACTCCATGTATCAAATACCATCATTGAGAGCAGCAAATGTTCAATCGGCATGAATTCTTTCTATCATTTTCATGTTCTCTTGATTTGGTTTTAAGTCGCGTTACATCACAACAACCAATGAAACAAATAGAGAATTCAGTACAACATACCATAATGACTTCTATAACTGAATTATATTGATACTGGATTATTCAGCTTTAGATTGGTTCGTCTACGCCAGTTTAGTAGTTAAAACGTAAAGAGAATATAGATGACATGGTACAGTGACACTTGGAAACGCTTCATTAGACCCAATCATGGATCGCTACTTTCCTTGAATTCAATGATAAGAGGGCTGCTTCAGCTGGTTGTGTTTCCAGAGATTCTTGGTGCCTGTGGTTTGGCTCAAACTTTGTGTGCGCAAGGAAGTTGTGCACTTGTACAGTCCCTCTCAGTTTATATAAAGGGGGATTGAGACGGTAATGTTCAGCTTTTGGCAGATACACGACGTCCAAATACATCTAAACCATCGAAATCAAGGGATCTCAATGCAATTTGGAAGCATCCGGAGTGCACAAAACAGATGCAGGCTTGCAATCATCATTTATTCAGCACCTGAGACTCGACAATTAGCATAAAAATAAGCAGTTTTATTAATTACTATTGCATTAGAAATCAAATACCTCCATGAATTTTAAGGGCATACAAAGATGACGTTGACACTTGGTGTCTCTTAGCTTTATAGTTCAGATGTAAGCACAGTACAGAAACATCTAAAAGACACCAGCATTCTCGCTCTAAAGATCACATTAAGCAAACCCAATCTGACTTTCATCAACTTACATCTCATTATGAATGACTAACCCATGAAGACAATAAAGATGAATGGACCTTCTTTTATTGATACGGTCTTTCTCGGGTGTCATGAATTATGATAATATTTATCACAGAAGCACGGTGATATCTTATGAAATTAATACTTGAAATAGACCTTGCTAAATTTGATTCCATTTTTCTGGAGTGCCAAATCAATAGACTCGCATATGACATGTCAAAGTTAGAGAACACGAATGTGCCCAAACCAAAAAAGAAAAAGAAAAAAGAGAAAATAAAGAGGAAATAAATACATAAATAAAAACAAGAAAAAGATGGTTGTTTGAAGATACCCCAAAATTATCCCATGGAGTAGAGGGCAATCAGACTCAAGTCAAGACCGCTGCACACTGCCTGCAAAAAACATAACTGGTACCCGCAATTCTTTTGTACTTGTGCTCAAACAATAATCTTTCGGCTTCATATTCCACATTGCATCTTGAACCTTGGTGTAAATCTGATCAAATGAATCAACCAAACCCATATGATCATCTCACCATGCCATCACCCACTTTCAGTAATGGAGATTTAACCCATGGACGAGATGAGGTGTAGGCATGTCTATCAAGTCACGGCAGTAGAAGCCATAAAGCTCACCTGGCGTGTCTGATATACGGAATATCAACTCCAGTGAGAAGAGAGCCGAGGGGGCTTGAGGAAGAAAAGGAAAGTTATCATCCTTAAGGTGAAAGTTGAAAAGGGTTTCTTGCCCTGCTTCCATAGACCTGCAAAGACAGTGACGTCAAGATCAAATTAGACATAAAGCCTAGAAGATATAGTAAGATCGACAAACAGAGGATGCACTGAGAAGAGTCATATATAAAAAATTTAGGAGACATAATACATACGCATACAGATAGATTTCTGTTACCAATCGGCAGATTCTGTAAGAAGTGGAAATACCAAATTCAACTGCTTTTGAAATCTCAGTCACCATAGTTTAATTTGGAATATCAAATGCAAGTGTTGTCCAGTAAAAATTCATGACATTTATAAGCACTCCCAAGAAACAAGGACAAGATTCTTGCCAACAGCCAACATATACACGATTTAGAGATTCAGCTCAGGTGCTTAAATTACATGCTACTGAATTGAAACTTGAAAGATCATATAAAAGGAAGAAAGAAAACAAAAATTGCTCAAGATCATACCAGCCAGAGGTGTGTACACTGTACAAGTGCAGAGCTCCTAGTGCTCCAAAATTTTAATCTTTTCTTGGCAGTTGTGCATCTGCTGAATCACGTCAGGTGAGAGACGAGACCCGGAGGCAAGCTTGTACTGCTCAAATTTCAACTCATCACACTTCAAGGCAGCTTTTTTACAGGCCTTGATGCTTCCTGGCACTAATAGAAACCTCACTCAATCAGCTTCCAGAAAAAAGATCTCACTCTTTCCACCAAATAATTATGCATGATGCCATTGCCAGTCGAAAAGAAGTGCGAGCTAATAACCTCACATGAAATTTTCCCAATCTAAAAGAAAATCATGCTAGTTTCACAATAACAGCACTGCAAATTTTTAGCATCCATTATGCTTTCAAAGTTCAAGCTTCAGTTAATGCGACTTGTGTAAAAAAGAAAAAAAAAACACAGTTCAAGAATCCAGGTGCTATTGTTCTCCTGTTAAGAAGGATTAAGACAAGATATTTTTACAAAAGCCGATCCCACTAAGCTAACCCACTTACAATCGCTAGTGGGAGAATACAGCGTTAATTTCATGATTCAATTTCAACGAGTAAAGGATGAATTTTTGTGCTATTCAGCATCCCGTTCGACACTCGTTCGACTCACCGCTCAAGTCGAGTAAATTAAACAGCACCGGGCGATCGCAGCCCAAACCTTCTGGTGCTCCTCCCTAGAAGCTCAGATGATGCAAAGCTTCGTGATGGGATTTACATACTTCACTGCACGAAAGATCACAACCACATGGGTTGACCATGACCGAATCGCAGAACTTGGTAGCGGAAACAACAGAGAATTCAACCTCCAAACACCTGCTGATTCCAGGATACGAGGGATCCCATAAAGAAGGAAGAGTACCTTGAAAGGATCCGAGAGACGAAGCGAGGCCGCACTCCCCGAAGTTCACGAGGATGCTGTCCCGTATCGCTTTGGATAAGTTGAATTGAGTGAGTATGATGGGGTCATCCACCCCGAGCTCTCGATTCGGATCCAAGAATACCTCCATCACCATGTACCGGTTCTTGAATTCCACCATGATCTTCGGCCCCACCGCGACGGCCGCCTCCGCCGTTTCAAAACCCTAGCTACGCAGAGAGTCTTTGGAGATGAAGAAGGAGGGGGCGTTTGACGGTTCTATGAGCAAGAAGAACCGGACCGAACCGGAGCCGGCAAATATCGGTCCGGTCCCGGTTCCAGGTGAGGACCCATTCAGCGGACCCGACCGATATCCTTTTTAAAAAAATATATATTATTACAAAAATGAAATTATTAGATTATAGCCAATCCTCCTGCAAGTCAAAGATATATTATTCTACTTAATCATTATCAGATCAGAATTCTTAAGGTTTATCTTATTGTTCTTAAATCATTATAATGGGGAAAATTTATCCAAAATTTTTTAAAATTATTACAATTTTACCTATGCCATCCAAAATCTTTCAATTATGTCAATTAAGTTCTAAACATTTTTACATTTTGTTAATTAAGTCATTCCGATCAATTTTGATCAGAAATCACCCACGTGATATTGCTTGTCATTCATGGCACGGTCGGCAATAACATAAATAATTTTCAATAATATTTCAATATTATTTACTATTTATTATTATTTTTTTAATGATTTTCTTTATTTTTTTTTCCTTCCTTCATCCTTTTGCTAGTGTCTAGCCACCGGTCATAGGTGATGCCCAAGTGGGCTAGCCTTGCTTGGGTGAGGATTGCCATCGCCCACCATAGGCAAGGTCTAGCCGTTAAGCCTCGGCGAGGCCGACCCTTACCGGGCCAATAAAGATGAATGACTCGACTCATGAGGACAATAAAAATGAATAACACCTTCGTGACCTTCTTTAATAGATATAACCAATTGATGCCAACGGTCCAACTCCAGCCTTTAAGCTTAATTTTCCATTTTTCGCTCACTTCCACTCATACACAAGACACATTCACACAATGCTCATTCAGCAGCTACCTCATGGCTGGCTCTATTTTTCCCTCCATGAGCACATACACCCTCTGAAATCAGCTCTCTCTCTCTCTCTCTCTCTCTCTCTCTCTCTCTCTCTCTCTCTCTCGGCCTTACCTCGATCTCAATCACCTTCAGCTCACCATCTCCCCTCCTCTGTCCGTCGCGTTTCCTCTTCATCACCGACGCCTCCTCATTCCCTTCCAGCCGTTGCTTCCATCTCGCTCTTCCTCTCGGCTGCTGAGCTTCACCACCTTGCCTCCTGCTCACTCTTGTCGCTCATTCACCTCTGTCACTGCCATCCCCCTCTCAGCCCCTCGTCATTAGCTCAAGTCGCTGCTCTCGCCACCCCAATCCTCACCACAGCTCACTCCTTCGACTCCACCATCTTCAGCTCACACCAAACCGTCACTGCTCACTCCATCGCTACCATCTCCACCGCTGCTCACTTTCTTTAGCTCACCCTCACGCAACCACAGTCTCTTGGTCTTATCATCTCCATCGTTCGCCATCTCTGTCTTCTCACCATACTCTCTCGGTCACTCACTCTCCAAATCCGTCGTTCCCTCGTCTGTCTTAGCTCTCGGTTTCTTGGTTCCTCTCGGTCTCCACTGCACATCTCACTCTCGGCAATCTCGCTCGCTGAAGGTATCTCCTTTACATTTTATTTTTGTTGGAGGTGGGAAAGTAAACGGCTCTCGCTTCCGCCAGCTCAAATTCGGTCGTGTTTGAGGCCCGACATTCGGATGACCTCGGCCTATCTTTATTGTGTTCATTCTTATCTTGTTATCACTGTTATTGTTATCATTATTGCTGGTGTTTTATTTCCTTGTGTTCATCTCTTTGCATCTAGTCGATTATTTGCTTATATTTATGCCTCTAAACGTATCTTTAGTCATCCTTTGTTCGCTAGTTTACTTTGTATTCCTTGCTGGTCGCGCCTTGTTGAGCTTGAACTAGGAAGATTTTGACCTCATTAGAGTATTGATTGCGGTCGATTTCTCGTCATTTTAACGTGTTCAATGTCATGCGAGCCGCTGTGGACTTGCTGGTCGCCACCATCCAGCCCATGGGTGGGGCCGATTCGGCCTCGCCTTGATCCTCTAATGAGTCCTGGGGTGGTCCTTTGCATTATCACATCATTCCCGGGCATTTCTTGCATGCTTATATCATTTGGTATCAAACATTTTGGTTGTCGATTTTTCATTTTATTGGCACATTCTTAGCATAGATTAGATTTTAATCATCTTATCACGAATATAAAAAAGAAAGATGAAAAAGAAAAGAAGAGGAATGTATGGTAGAAGTGCTAGTAGTGACATCACATTGGCATTGTAGGCAATTTCGCAACTCGATTGATCCTTGGAATTCTCGGTTTTGCCCATACATATCGGACCATGGCCGGTTTGGTGTGTAGAGGGGGCTTCTCGAGGTGGCCGGTGGTAGTCTTGGGTTGCCCTTTTGTCTTAGTATAAGCATTAAGGTCAAAATCGTATTCCTAGACATCGTTATGGTCACATTTGTGTAATTGTGCTTTACTTGTGATTAATTAGAATGTTTATTGTCATTTGAGTGTTTAATCACATTACCAAAAACATTGACAAAATTATAAAGTATAAAAAGTTAGTACTTTAGTAATCAAGTGACATTTTAGTGATAGAATGACATTTTATTATATGTAGGTAGAATAGATGTTGGTTCACATTTCAATTAAAAGATGAAGATAAAAAAAGAAAAAAAAGAAAAAGGAATTGCTTCTAGCTTAGAATTGTATATTAAGGCTAGTTTTGGTTCATGCTTTGATTAATGTCTCATTGTTATCATTTCGTTAGGACTTTTGCATTATTTAGTTTAATTAGTTGCATGTTTAGTTTAGGGTACTGCTCACGAATTCCTCTCCGGGGCAGTATTAATATGGCCTTGTTTAATTTTGCCCGACGCGGCTCGGATTCTTTATTTTCTGTACTTTATCTACCTTCATTCATTTGGTGTTGGATGGTTGGATAGGATTTTGCAAATTCGCTATGCATGGTCACTCAGATGGATGTGCTTAAGGAATAAAGAGCAAGCAAGATCTTATGATAAAATGTTTTCAACAAAATGAGAAAAGGTATCGAATTTCACATTAAATGAATTTTAGTGTAATCAAGTCTTCGTTTTTGGATATCTGTTAACAGAAATGAAACGATCTCTTGTGTTTCACTTGACTTCTAACTAACTTCCAATAGTTAATGGTGACTCCTAAAGAAAGAACAAAATATTTATAGTTAACTGAGTCCATCGATGTCTTATTGATAGGATATGGGAGAACCCGAACCAAGTGTTAACGCCACCTCGCAAGAAGAATTGTTCACGCTCACTTCGTAATCCATCTGCTAACCTTCAGCTACACGCGCCTAAAGAGTTCGCCCCTCGCCCTTCGGAAGGGGGACACGACCCTATTCCATTGAAATACAAATACATTTCTCTCAGCTTCATAGCTCATAAGCACAGATTTTAAAAAATCTAAAGGACACCAGCATTATAAAATGGCACAATAAAGAGACGTATTAAACCATCATCCCTGTCAATTTCGGTTTTATTGTGCAATAACAGATTCTCGCTCCGATTGTGTTGCGTAAATCAGAAAAATCATTAAATCCTATCTGGTTATTAATATCACTACTGGCTTGCCATTAGATGATTGATATGTGGAAAAATTTGATTAAAAAATTAATATCAAATGCAATATCGTTTATCTATGAATGAACGTGTAAGTTAGAACATTATAATTGCTACATTATTATGATGCATACGTCCAGATAAATTCTAACATGAAACTATAATTAGTGAACATCGTGGGTACATGCATCTGCACAAAGAGGGTGGATAATTTGAAATGGAAGCTGGATTTAGAAAGAACCTATGAGCACCTCCAATTAATCGGTCCCTCTCGCGCCTCATCAGCTATACAAAGTAATCTTGTCTAGTGTGTCCGTAGGAGCCTCCTGGTACGACGAAGGTGCCAACGATTGGATCTTTTGCAAATCTCCTCAACTTTGGCAGCTAAGTTGACGGCCACTTGGGTGGTAGCGATGTTGGCTATTGGTCTGAGGTCGCGTGCGATTGTTTAAGTTTGCAGTACTAAATAAAGGGCATTCAAGGGTAAAAGTGAAAGATTAGTAAGTTTTTAGGGCAAGAAAGGTAACTGAAAAAATTCATTAGTCTCCGAAAATGGCTTCCCGAAAATGTTTCAAAGCCAAAGCGAGGAAGGACCTGCCCTATGCTTTGCTTCTGCTAGCTTTCATTCAACGTAAGTTCTTTACGAAACGATAACTATGGAACTAAAGCTGCCATTGTGGTTTGGGGAGGACTGACCCTTTACTTTTTACCCTCGCTAAGTCTCCATGGAGGAATTAACATTTTGACTAAATGTTACATGTTCAGCTTACAGACTCTCTCTCTCTCTCTCTTTCTCTCTCTCTCTCTCTCTCTGGCCTTCGAATAGTTCTGTTTTTCTCCAGCTATTGCTTATAATTTGCGATCCTTTGCTAATCCTCCCACACTCTGTCTCTTTTCCAATGCCTCCCTAATTGCCTTGCCTTTGCGGAAGGCAATGGTGACGCAAGTGGCAAGACGAAAGGACAATAGACTGATTTTTTCGTACCAAACATACCATTACTGCTCTAAGTAAGGTATCTACTTTTTGTGCCAAATATGTCATAACTACTTTAAATGAGGAATCCTACAACACCTAAAGTCTCACATTGGAGCACGGAAAATTTGTGAAGTGATTCATAAGTTGAAACCTACATCAAGTTGCATCACCTTTGGACAATCTTTAAAAAAAAAAGGGAGATGCGAGACAAAAGGATATTGAACTGATTTTTCATACCAAACATGCCGTTACTGCTCTAAGTAAGGTATTTATCCTTCGTACCTAACAAGTCATAACTACTTTAAATGAGGAATCCTATAACACCTAAAGTCTCACGTTGGAGCAAAGAAGATATATGAAGTGATCCATAAGTCAAGAACTACATTGAGTTGCATCACCTTGAACAATCAAAGAAAAAAAAAAAAAGAGATGAGACCATTATTTTTTTTTTGTCTCACTTCATTCTTTTATCTATATGTGTGTGCGGTGTTTATGGGGATCCAACCCCGGACCTAATACTCTCCGACCCCACCCCTCCAATCCCTTTGCCGGCAGGTTGCATACCTGTTGCCGTGCAGCGTCCACTTAAAAAACAAAAATATGATACTATCGAAAGAGATGATATGAACTCTGAAACATGCTCCTAACTCCTAAGAACTTGTTTCAACTTCTCTTAAATTCTATAATGCCCCCTTTCTACAGCTACATGAAAAACCATCTTTTGGGGTAGATATCAAGGTGTGACCCCTTAGAAATTGTCCTATCAACCTAATGCATCCATTAAGATAAATCTGAACCACAAGATTCGATGTGAATTATAGATAATCTACTACTTTTAGTGGTTTAGATTAGGATGTGTCTATGTCTAAATAAACTTTTGCTTTTTGCTTAATTTGAACATTGCGGTTTGATATGTTTTTAAAATTCTAAACACTTGAAACTTCCATACTTTATAAAGATTTAGACATAAGTTCCTATGTATTTTTGGCAACTTTTTTCACACTTTCTTAAATTTGTACAGTAAAGTAAAAATTTATTTTTTCACAAAAACGTAATTCTAACAAACAAGTCCATACTACGGTAATGTAAGGATTTTCCCCCACACTAGGGCTTAAGCCTTAAGGGACGTTTCACGTTGTAAAAAAGACAAAGAAAAAAATAATCGACGGACCGCTGTTTGATTTTTATTCAATATGAAATATCTAAAACATTTCAAAATATACGGATAAATATTGACGCATACAATGACGACTTTTTTTTTTCTATTTTTTTTAAATTTTTTTAAAAATAGATTGGAAACTTTGATGAGAAAGCGGACGAGTAACCTTATTCTGAATTAGATGGTGACCAACATGGATGCAATAATTCATCGTGCCAATCACGTTTTTCTTCCAAATCTCTTTTATTATATTCGATCACTTCTGGAGGAAAAAATATTTCTTTAATTTGTGCTTTTTCGGTTTCTTATTATCGATCGTCCTAGGAAATATTTGTGGCCGAAAATGAACCCGTCGCCATTGAAGGACATGGCGGGACCATCAGTTGTGGTGTATCCATCCGAAAAAGAAGAAAAACGGAGACGGATATGTGAATTGGAGACCCCACTTAGCCCGACGGTAAAATGCGGGTTTGAGGGGAGGTTCACTAAGGCCAATAAGGTTGAACTCCACTTGTGGCTATAAATATGCTAAATTTGCCTTCTAGCAGGACACCAGGGCAATTCACTCAAAGTCACAGACATATTCACAAAGAGAGAGATGGATGTGACGCTGTCTATAGATGAGCAGGAGGGGGTTTGGATGGAGAGAAGGCGGAAACTGGAAGCGTTAACCAGGGACAGCTGGAGTCCGCGACGGCCCGATTCTGCACAACCCGATCCCCTGCTGTTCTCGGTTGCAAAGGAAGGGGATGTCGACAAGTTCATCAAAGCCTTGGAGGATCATTGCACCAAGGAAAGAGTGTCCTTGCCTGTCCTTCTCGAGCGACGCAGCCCCTTCAAGAACACATTGCTTCACGCTGCGGCAGGTATATTAACAAGGGTGCGACCATGCATTTCAAATTTTCGTATCTTTTGCGCTCAAATTAAACTGACATGAATGGAATACAGAGAGTGATGATAATTTCAGAGCGGTCATCCCTTTCTCCCCTGAGTACTTGATCTACTGTGAGAACTCCAAAGGAGAGACGCCGCTTCACATTGCAGCTAGAGCTGGGAAAGCTGTTGTGGTGGAGCTTCTCCTTCGCCAAGGCATGCTGATAGAGCCTGACCGCTACGGCAACTCTGCTTTGCATGAGGCCGTGAGGAATGGCCATTGCAAGGTGATCGATCATCTGGTGAGTAAAGACCCCACTCTGCTGTATTGTCAGAATAAGGAAAGCAAGTCTCCATTGTGCGTAGCAGTCGAAAAAAGGGACTTGGAGGTTCTCAAAGTCTTGTTGGAAGCGCTAAATGATGGCAAAGACTGTAGGACATCAGAGAGTCAAAGGATCTTCGGCATGTCACCCGTTCACGTTGCCATTATACAGAAGGAAAAGGGCAAACCCTAGTTTTATGCTTTTGCTTATTGTTTGATCTTCTTGGTCACTCTCTTGTGTTCTTCATTTTGGTTTCCACTGGTGGTGGAAAAATCAAGCGTAACGAGCAAAGTCTAGTTTAATGAGGCACGCGTAACACATGATATATAGCTTGCTATCCTATGGGGCAAAATTGTGAGTCAACTCCCGATACTTTGGATCATCTTGAACAGGATCAATCCCTAATGAAGAATTACAGAAATCGTGTTCATGCTAATGATTAACTTCTTGCGTTATGTTTAGATATGCTGACCATGATGTGGGAAAAGAAGCCGTGGCTATTTCATTTAAGAGATACGAGAGGCCGCACTCCACTCCATTTCGCATCGTTCAAAAATTATCTCGATGGAGTCAAGTTCTTGATCGAGAAGTTTCCAACAAGTGCCCTTGAGCAAGATGGCATGGACTATCTCCCCATCCACGTTGCTTGCATGATGGATCACGTCAGGATTGTCGAGGAGCTACTTCAGCAGTGGCCAGATCCGGCAGAGTTTCCAAATCGGCTAGGACAAAACATTCTTCACGTGTCAGCGAGGCACGGAAGTATTGCAACTGTCAAAAACATACTGAAAAGTCCCAAATTCGATCACCTCATAAATGCAAGAGATATCGACGGGAATACACCTCTTCATCTAGCTGCGTTGCACTATCAACCTTCAGTCGTACTTCTTGCACGAGATAGAAGAGTAGATGTTAATCTGGTCAATAACAATAAAATGACGGCTCGCGACATGGTAGAGGACGACATGGAATTTTTTCATGCTCCATTTAAGAAGGTGCGTTTCTCCCGGGTAATCATTCGTTATACCAACTAGAGACAGAACTAGAACATAAACTATTGAGGCATGTCATTTAGTGTGCTCTCACCCACATCTGCAATTTAGTTGCGAAAGTCATAATGTGTTGGTTTCTTTCTTTATTCTTCGACTCACTTCTTGCAGAAGTTGACGCGGCTGGCTCTGAAGTCTGCCAGAGCACAAAGAAGTGAAGAATTAGCAATCTGTGAGCCAACCAATCAAAGCCCCCAGAAAAAATCGGAACCGCCGCAACCAGGAAGATATAGCGAAATAACAAATACTTGGGCGCTTGTGGCGGCGCTTGTGACCTCTGTCACTTTCACTTCTGGTTTTTCTGTTCCTGGAGGATATAATGGTTCTGAAGGAGATGCTGGAATCCCCATATTGATCCACAAAACCATGTACACTGTCTTTGTGACTTGCAAATCCATCGCCATGTATAGCTCCATCATGGCACTCGTGATTCTCCTGCGGTCATGTGTTGGTGATCCTTTCTTGGCAATTGATGCCATTGCGCTAGCAGGTCTCCCAATGTCGGTAAGTCTTGCGACAGTGCTTCTGGCATTCATGGCGGGTATCTACGTGACCATAAGCGAGCTCACTTGGCTTTCTATAATTCTCTTGTTCTTGGGATCCATCGCCCTCTTCATTACCTTGAGTCTCTTCATTTTGCTGAGTTTACCGTTTAGGTGCTGGCATCCTCTAATCCGTGGCTTCACCTACAGAATTATGTTGTGGTTCTTTCGATAGTGAGGAAATAGACCGCAGCGAGTGGGACTGTGGGACGGACGGTTACATCCGCCTGGCGCACTCGTGACAATAGCCTCTGCCCCGCTTGAATAGATGATCTAGCGGACAGAGTTCCGGAAAGATGGCGTCTATTCCTCTTGAATCTGTTAATCTCTCGCTAATTATGTACCGATGTCCGTACCTTTAGCTCTCTCTTAGCCTTAGTTACGTTAGCTGCTGCTGTTTCGAATTGGCCAGGTTCCTTGCCTGTGGTCTTAGTGATGTCTGCGATTTTCGTGATCCAGAAGTACTTTGTGATCAGCTACTCAATGATATCTCTGAATAATAGCAAAGTTTGGCAGAATGGAGTTTTGTAACTGAATCTCATCATCACAAAGTTCCACTCCCTTTCACTTTACTTAGCATTAGTTAGACACATAAATTTAGATTAATTAGCAAAGAAAATGAATCGTCCCATTCAATTTAATATAATGTTTCCAACAGAATATATTAGAATTGATTTGCCTTACTTATCAATTCGGATGTAATAACGATGTAATTATGTATTGGTCAATAAATCTAAACTCACCAATTAATGATTTCATTTGTTTTTCTAATTTACATTGTTGACATATAATGTTTTTAGTTATAGTAAAATAAGGGTTAAGAGGACTGTGCAGGGTAATATCTACTCTCTTTATTTTTACAAGCTATCGATTTACTTATAAATTATTGATGTACACCTATCATATATCTATATATATTTACATATAGGAAAGCGGGTTTTGTTCACTAACGAGGATCATTAATTAATTTATTTCCATAGCTGTCTTATGGGTGCTATTTTCACTTTTCATATGCTTTTGTGGACTGAAAAATGAGAGGTTAAGGGCGCGTTTGGTAACATTCTAACCAGAAATGATTATTTTTATTCTCATTCCTGAACCGATTCCGAGTAAAAGAACGCGTTTGGTAACTGTCCAAAATTTCTTATTCTGGAATAAAATTGCGTTTGGTACCGTGCTCATTGATTATGTTCCAAATCAATTTCTTTTAATTTCTTTATTTTTTTTTTTACTTTTTTCATTTTTTTCTTTTCTTTTTCCTTTTTCCTTTTTTTTTTTTTTTTTCCTTTTTCTCCTATTCTTCTTCTTCTTCTTCTTCTTCTTCTTCTTCTTCTTCTTCTTCTTCTTCTTCTTCTTCTTCTTCTTCTTCTTCTTCTTCTTCTTCTTCTTCTTCTTGTGGCCGGTCGCTCGACGAGGGCCGACGACCTCACCGGAGCGTCGCCAACCCGGCGAGGCCGGCCCTCATTGGCCGAGCCTCGCCGGTGGCCATGCCGGCCTCGCCGAGGCTGGGCAAGGCTTGCCTAGCCACTGACGGGGCTAGGCGAGGCCTCGCCCGGCCATCGGCGGGGCCGGGCGAGCCTTGCTTAGGGGCTAGGTGGGCCTCACCCAAAGCACCAACGAGGCTTGGCCTCGCCAGATCTAATGAGGCCGAGCCTTGCAGGTGGCTGGGCTTGCCTCCGATGAGCTCGCCGGACTGGCAGCGGTGGGCGGCGGTGAATGGCGACAGGCGGTGGTGGACGGTGATTGCGAGATGGCCGAAGGGAAGAAGAAGAAGAGTTGGTTTTTGATTCTCAAATTTGTTCCCGGAACAAGAATCGACTTTTTTTTTATTCTTGATTTCACTCCCAATCTGTTCTCGGGAACAAATTTGTTCCGGGGAACACAAATTTTACCAAACGCGATTCTGTTCCTAAACTGATCCCGAGAACAAAATATCAAAATCTTGCACTGTTTAGCACGTTGCCAAACAGCCCCTAAATGACGTATGAGAACTATTCGTTACGTATTGTGGTCCAGTTATTATGATGACTGTTGGTCTACATTTGTCACGCCCCGATCCTCGGGCACGTGCCCATCCCTTACCTTGGTCGATTTTCAAATGCGATATCCCAGGACTACATTGTTAGGAAAATCCCTTATGATGTTTTGAAGATGACAAAATAAATCAAAGCCTACTAACATGTTTGATGGTTGAGTAATAGACTATGCAAATGATTGAACATGTAAAGGATATTGTCAAAGTCGAAGATGGCCGAAAACCGAACGGAACACATGTCCAAAGTATATTCGAAGATTTCCAGATTTCGTGTCAAAGTCGAAGGCGCTAGACTTTAGTGTCAAAGTCTGTTCTACATCAAAAGTCTGTCAACTCGACAAATTCCTGATCGAACGTGAATGAAGAACCAGAAGACAGACTCTATCTTCGAAGCCGAACCGAAGACAAACTCTATGCCGAAGCGAACCGTAAGACATACTCTATGCTGCGTAACATACAGATCGTGTTCAGACCTTAAAGCTAAATCTGTTCAGACCCAGATTGCAAAGTCTATCGCAGTCAGACTCAGATTATAAAGTCTATTGCTCTCAGACTTTACATCCAGATTCGACAGAACGTAACTCAAGCCCAAAGATATAATGGCTAGTGATCTGGTTTGGATTCCACATCAAGATTGATTTGATTGACTCAATCTAATTGATTGACAATTAGATCTTGAAGACAAGAACTTTCTATACGAAGAAGCTTTACTTATGGAAACCAAGATTCTGTTTGTATGGGCGATCGGAATCAATTTGGGATTCTATATTTGTCACTCAACGGCTACCAAATATTCTAGATACAGATCTGTCCAATGGGTAGATTGGAAGATGATCCTCGAGATGCTGTCCAACGGCTAGTTTGGAAGTGGAGGAGTATTTAAGGAGATGAAGGACCGATGAGCAAGGAAGAGACGGAGCGTAGAATTTATAATTCCAAAGTTTGAGCGATATTCTATCATACACTTGTCTCTCATGAGCTTAAACGTTTGTGATCTTGAGAGAAATACCAAAAGAGTGACTTAGTGAGATAGTGTGATCTACTACTAAGTGTTTGCACTCAAAGTTGTAATCTCTTGTTGATTGCATAGTGGAATCCAGCCAAGAAGGCTGTTAGCGTGGGAGAGTGGACGTAGGCTTGGTCTACGCCGAACCACTATAAATCTGGAGTCTTGATTCTCTATCTCTAATCATTTTATCTTTCATTACTTTCATTTGCAGCGATTGTTGTTTTTAATGCATTAATCTCTTATTCGGATTGTATTGTTAAAATCGCTTTAGTCACCTATTCACCCCCCCTCTAGGTGCTAATTCTTGTCCTAACAATTGGTATCAGAGCCAAGTGCTCGGTTTATAAAAGTGTTTTTACTTTTGAGCTAAAGATCTTTTATGACTAGTATCTTGGCACCAGGACTTATGGAGGAACAAAGCAACACAAGACCACCGTATTTTGATGGAAATGAATACAACGTATGGAAGAATAAAATGAAAGCATTCCTAAGATCCAGAGATCCCTTGCAATGGGATGTTGTGGAAAGAGGAATCAATCCCACTACCGCATCTACATCAAATAAGGATGGCAAAGACAAAGAAACCAAACCCCCTGCTCCTAGGTCTCGGACAGAGATGTCCAAAAGAGAAGTGCTTGATGCAAAAGCCATTTACTCTTTATGTTGCGCTTTATCTCCTACTGAATATAATAGAATCTCTTCATGTGAAACAGCAAAAGAAGTTTGGGATAGACTTCATGTTACATATGAAGGGACTGATCGTGTAAAAGGGACAAGAGTAAATTTCCTGCTTGGCCAATATGAATCCTTCAAGATGAAACCAGGAGAGTCGATTGGAGATATGTTCAATCGTTTTACAGAAATTATAAACGGATTGACGTATCAAGGTCATCCAATTTCTTCTCCAATGAAGGTCAACAAACTCTTGCGAGGTCTCTCAAAAGATTGGAACCATGTCAAGACTTCAACTGGGAAACTCGGAGGATTATGCAACTCTTCGTTGATGAATTGATTGGCACTCTTCAATCCTATGAAATGGAACAAATCAATGATGAAGATCCCGAAGGTAAGAAGTCCATCGCTTTAATATCTAACTCGATTTTGATGAAACAAATTCAGAAAATGATATGGACTGACGAAGAACTTGCTTTTATGATCAAGAGATTCAAAAAGCAAAGTAGAAAAGGAAGGAAATTCAATGAAAGAAAACAATACAAGCAAAATGGGCAGAAAAGAACCATGAAAGAAGATGATGAGCAAGGAAATCTATGCTTGATGGCACATTCAGAATCTGAGTCTGACTTAGACATAGACTCAGAATCAGAGTCTAACTTAGACACAGACTCAAAATCCGATGAAGAAATCGAGGTAGGCCATTCAAGAATTCCTAGTAAAGTTCTTAAGTATATAAATGAGCTATGCTTAAATCTCAAATCTTCTCTTAAAAGGATCTCCGAACTTAAAAAGGAGAATTCTCGGCTTAGGCAACAGGATCTTTCTCAAAAAGAAAAGTATGAAATTTTGCAAAAAGATTTTCTACAAACAAAAGAAAGTTGAGATTTACTTGTCAAGGAAAATGATTCTTTAAAGAAAGAACTTTCAAATATTTCAACAAAATTTTCAAATGGTTCAAAAACTTTAGAGCATATTCTTTCCATACAAGTTCCTTACTATAATAAGTCGGGACTTGGTTTCAATAAGGAAAGTGATTCTCTAATTGATTTTCCTAAAGTCAAGGAGAGACTTAGACAAAGACCTTAAAAGGTATTTTGTAAAAATCATTTTCAAAAAGTGTTTGTAAAACCTGTTGGTGGAAATGCCCTCAAGTGTTCAAATTGTGGAGATTTGGAACACTTTGAGAAAGAATGTCCTAAAGTCTGGAAACCTATTAAGAGAGATTGGGTAAATACTGTTGGATGAAATCCCTTAAAGTATTTTGAAGTTGACAAAACATGTTTATCAGTCTAGTCTGAAGACTTACAGACTCTATTGACAAAGTCTGAAGATCAAAGTCTGAAGATTAAAGTCTGAAGCTAGCAAGACTCAAGACTTATATTTCAAAGTCTACTCACATGGACAGTTTCCAGGACGACGTTTATTCGATCTTATATGATCTTTATTCTAACGACTGGTGGATATCTTTCTACCGGATTCAGCACTAAACGATCTTAGTTTTATATGGAATATGTTTAGATTCTTTGACGACTTCGCAACTTATATTTGGAAGGATCTACTTATGGAAACCGAGATCCCGATTGTATGGGCGAGCGGGACCGATGGGCTATCAACACTTACCTTAAAGAGCTCGAGATCTCTCTAATTGATTCTGTCCAACGGGTTGATTGGAAGAACTTCTTTGGAAGGTGCCAACGGTATTGAAGGCATGAAGAAGTATAAAAGAGAAATGCTCTAGTTGTTGAAGGGTGCGGATAGAAGAATTCCAAAGTCTGAATCTCCTTTTCTATTTTGCGATATCATTCTTTGAGCGTTACATGTAATCAAAAGAGAGATCATATTGTAGACCTTGAGGAAGTGTAGTAGAGTAATCTACACTTTGTGGACTCAAGAGCGTGAGACCGTAATCACTCTTATTGATTCTTAGTGAAATCCAAACGGAAGGGGCTGTCCGTGCGGGAGAGTGGACGTAGGCTTGATCTAAGCCGAACCACTATAAACCGGAGTCTTGATTCTCTATCCCCGATCCTTTATATTGTTAACTGTTTTCATTTGCTGCAATCGTTGATTTTAAATTATTTATATCTCATTCAGTTTAAATTATTAAAATCGCTTTAAACACCTATTCACCCCCTCTAGGTGCTAATTCTAGTCCTAACAAATACAACATACTCTACTAACTCTCATGGACCCAAGAAAAAATGGGTACCAAAGAAAAGATGAGTTATTTTTGCAGGATATAAAGGAAAAGAAGAAGGAGAGTTTAGTAAGGAATGTATATTTTTTATTCTCAATTTGGTTTGAGTACACAATTTAAAATTTCTCATTATGCTTGATATTCGATATATCTTTGGTTGATTCAGATTTTATAATGATCATATTTTTTTTGGAAAGAATCGTGTGATTTGTTTTTGTGATTCGTAAAGTTGAGATTTGATTTGATATGTGTGATTATTTTTGATATCTTGCTTAGAGACAATTGAGTTTATTTGATATTATAATCTCATATTTTGTCATATTTTGCAAAGTGAAAATCTGTTTTATGTGTTGATGCAAGATATTCTTAGATACTCAATGATTTTATTCTCTCTGATTTTATCATGCTATGACCAAGTGAGAATTTCTTTTTTATTGTTTGTCATTTCGTGCTCTTGTGATGATGAGGCTTGTCTGAATTCTGCGAGAGCTTCAGTGGCTTCTGAGGTGAGACTATAATGATCCCATGTAGTGAGTACATTATAATTCCATGCATTCGAAGGAATGGTTTTATTTTCTTGGCACAAAATTCTCTGGAGTTCTCGGTATTGGTGTTCACAGCAACCAATAGGTCCTGGATAGGACTTGTGAACTCGAGCTTCTGCACTATGTGGAACAGGTTTATAGGATGAAGTACCTATACACAGGGGGGCATTGATAATGTTACCATTATTTGTCAAGAAAGCCCATGGACGTCGAAAAAACAGAATAGTGTGCACTTCAGGGTCTGATGGCATGGTTCTTAATTCTTTCTCCAAGAGATATTTCGAGTGGGTAGGAGGGTAGAACCAATTGAGAGAGTTTAAGAGATTCTTGTCACCTTCCTTTTCAATGTTTCCTTTGCCGAGCAAGAATTTCCTGGTTAGGTTTGCAATGAACCTTCTGGTCGGAACTTCAATAGCTATTAAGTACTTATTAGTTAAGTACCATAATAACCATCTGAGTTGATCAGGGAAATCATCATCTTTCCAGATTAGAGGATGTATGAACGGATAGTCTGCATTTAATCCAAAAGGATAGATAATCGAACCTCCATTAAATCGGAACAGATCTGTGTGGCATTGCCACATGAGTTTATCTAGGTTTTCAGTGAGGCTGTCATTTTGGATTTGTTCAATGATTTCTAGGGGATATTTCCAGCTTAGCCAATATTTTATCTTCTCGATCTTGTACTTCTCATTGTAGTGGGAAGTATGAAAAGCATGCCTCATGATGTACATGTTGATTTCTGTTGGTGCTTTTGGCATTGACAAGAAGTCAGCAAGTACATTCTTCTTTCCTGGAATGTGTTTGGTTTCAAAAGAGTATTTTGAAAACCATTCAGCCCATCAAAGCAGCTAAGAATTTGGAACCTGCTTATGTTTGAATTTGGTCATCTGAGGAAAAGATGCCATATCCAACTCTACCAGGAAGTGATGGCCAATAAGATGGAATTCAAACTTTTTTATCCCATTTTTGACCGCCAAGATCTCTTTGAAGGTGGAATGATAATGCATTTCTGCTTGAGAGAACTTTCCACTTTTGTAGGCACACAGATGCCTCTTGCCATCAATTTCTTCTAACAGGATGGCTGCCCAATATTCATCACTGGCGTCGGTTTGGAGAATTCTCTTCCCAGTTGATGGAATTTGTAACGGAGGAACAGACTGCATGATCTCCTTAAGTTTAGCGACTGCTTGAGTTTGGGACTTTCCCCAAGATGGGGAATGTTTCTTGAGCATGGTCTGCAATGAAATCAACAGTTTTGCAATATTTGGGACAAAGTCCTTGAGATAATTGATTATCCCAAGGAATTGTTGGACTTGCTTTGTTGTGAAGTTTTCTGTAGGAAATTTCAGCAATTCTTGAGCAATATGTGGCCATGGATAGTATGTACCTTTGTTAAGATGCATACCTAGAAATTCAATTTCTATCTGGACGATATTCATCTTTCTTTAAGAAAGCATGATCTAATGTTTTTTGACAATTTCTACAAACCGCTTAAGGAGTTGATAGTGCGACTGTTCATCAGGAATGTAGAGCAGAATATCATCAATGTATACTACTGCACTTGACAATACTGGTTAGAAGATTCGACACATGGCCTTTTGAAAGAGGGATGGTGCAACCTTTAAGCCGAAAAGGAAGGATTTTCCATTGAAAGTGCTGGTTTGGAATGCAGAACCATGTCTTGGGTCTGTCTTCAGGATGAATGCCCAATTGCCAAAATCCGGCTTTGAGATCAAATTTGGAATAGATCTGGGCTTTGGATAATCTAGCAAAAAGAGAGTTTCTAGAAGGTAGGGGGAATTTATCATCTTGGAGGAAAAAATTAAGAGGCTGGTAATTGATTACCAATTTCATCTTGCCTCGGTTCTATTCAGCTCGCTTGTTGACATAGAAGGGTTCACAAGCCCATTGAGAATGAGAAATCTCAATAAGGCCTTGCTGTAATAGTTCTGAGCATTCTCTTTGAGCCAAAACCAAGTGTTTTGGATTCATTCCCATATGGCTTGCCTTGGTTGGATTGACATCTTCATTCTTTTTGAAAGGAAGGCGAACAAAGAACTCTGGATTTTCCCATAAAGGATGAGAACACTTCTAAGCGAACTCAGCATGAGATTCCGCACAGGATTCCAACAATTTTTGCATAATAGGATCTAAGAGACTCATTTGGATGGAAAAAAGTCTTTGGATATTGACAAATTCAAAAAATTGATCTTTATACTTAAGACATTTTCCAGGAATAATGTGAAGTTGAGAAATCTGAGTCATAATGTCCCAATCGATGATCAAATCTTTGTTAGGAAGACTGGAACCAAAGATTTTGGTGGTTATGGAACACTGAGGGATTGACCAAAAAAAAAAAAAAAAGAACAATGAGGGAAAAACTAGACAGTTATCGGGGTGGTTCTCACATTTGTAGAGAAAGTATCTCTTGAAGCAGAGTTGAAGTACCGAACACAAGAAGTCCAATATTCTTCAAGATGAACTTTAGTGTCTAGAATTGAGGAGGCTGCTCCAGTGTCTATGAGAGCAATGACAACGATTGGTTTGGCAAAATTTGAAGTGAGTATTTTGATAGGGAAATGAGGACAATGAATTTGACTTGAAAATATGCTAGTGTTTTCTTCTGAAGGTGTTAAAGATATATGAAAGATATCTTCAGGATCTGAATCCGAATCAGTCTCACTAGGAGTTTGGTAACAAGGGATAATACAAAGAGTTTATTCACATGGTTCTTCATCAGCAGAAAATAAAGATTCGACATCATCATTTTCAAGAGAAATTCCAGTTTCATTCTCTATATGATGTATCAAATGATTCTAACCTTTTTTCCCTTAAGGACAATTTTTGGCAAAATGTCCTTTTTGGTTGTAGATGAAGCATCGATTTGATTTCTTGTGGCCCGAGCGATCTTTCCTTTTGCGGAGGTATCGCCATTTCTTCTTCCTTCGGAAATGCTTAGAGCCATGCCTGGATTGGTTTATCCAAAGCTTTTTGAAGTGTTTCTTTTTCTTTGAAGATTTTCCACAAGAACCATCACAGTTTTTTTTTGGAGCATTTGATCTTTAAATTCTGACGAGAGCAGGCTCTGTCAAGTTCTCTGTTATCATGGTTATAAGTCTGGGTCATTTGGCGCTTCATACACAATTCTTCTAAGCACAAATGAACTTCTTGTTGGAGTTCTCCCAATGGAACATCTTGGATTCTTCTTTGTTTAGATAGAAAGTTTCTTTCTACTGTCTGAGATAATTCTTTAGGGATGGAAGTTAGGAAGACATGCTTCAAATTTGCATCAGCTCCAATTTGGTAGAAGAGTTTAAGCATTTCACGATAATACTTATCAAGATGTCTTTTCTGGAGAGAGCAGCATCTTCTTTTGAAAAATTGTCTTCTTTTAAGTTCTATGAGATCAACGGGTTTACCCACAAAGAAATGGTATAGAAGAGTAATGGCATACTGGAAATTTGGCGCCATTAAGAAGTGAAGTTGATCTTGTTCTAACACAGATTGCCACCAAAGTTTGAGGCTATCTATGAACCTTGTGACGAAATTGAAAAGAACATCATACTTGTCGTGGTTGGTAATGGCCTAGGTATTCAACCAAGTATGGAATTCTTCGAGCCTTTCTCGCCATTTGTGATATGAAATGTCATCAATGGTGAAAAACTGTTTTGATGAAGTAGTCATAATCTGAGAAAGATTATTTGATTGGACAACCTCTGGTTCAGAAGGGTTTGATTCCATGTCATGGTCTGGAGGATTAGCCATGAAGATTGATGAAGTTACTAGGGCTATAGGAAAGGAATCAATGGTAGGGATAGAAAAGGATGATGAAGATGAAAGAGATACTGAATCTGATTCAGTATCAAAGATGTTTGGAAATGCTGGTTTTGTCTGAAACAGATTCTGATATGTCGGAATAACAGGATCAACCTGTGGTGAAGGTTGTTGAGTATCAGGATTGGGCGGTGGTTCCTAATTACCCAAATCTCTGAGAAAAGATTCTAATGGATTTGATAGCATCCATTGATCTGGCCTTTCTCTTATGACGAGTGGAGATTTTTCGGGCCTTTTCTCCTTCCCCTTTGCTTTCCTTATACGATCCAATTCTTTGAGACGATTTCGCATTTCAGCCACATCTATCTTATCTTGTCTAACAGGAACATCTGCGATGGCAGCAAAGATAGACGTATGAGGTGGTGGAGGAGGAAGCGGATATGCTCGCAAAGTAGTCGGAAATGGATTAAGTCTTCCTTCTTGAAGAATTTGAATTTTCCTTTTAAGCTTGTCTATTTCCGCTTGAGGACTTTCGAGATAATGGTATCCCAAATGTTGTCCAGATTCCAAGGCATGAAGCCTTTTATGAAAATCTGAAAGCATCTTCTTGGTGGTTTCATCATATCTCTTCAAGTCTTGTTGTACATTCCCAATTTTGGAATCAATTGCCTTGAATGCATTGTTGTGTGCCAGGAGGGTCTCCGATTGCCAATTTAGGACAGCTTCGGTAACAGGAGTTCTTTTCTGTCTTCCATACTCATCCACATCAGTGGGGGCAGGTATCTTAGAAACATGCCTATATTTGCCTTGTGGGTCTATAAACTCTTTTGGAGCAGGAAATAAGAGTTTAGAATTTTCTCGAGCTAAAGGAGGGAAGTCTGTTTCTTGGAACATAGCAATGGAAGAACTGGGTGGTGTTTCTGTTGGAACTTCAAGTGGGTAAGAATGTTTCTTGGCCCATTTTACAATTGGCTTATAAAATGGGGAAATGGCTAGTTTCTTCTGGGGAGGAGATGGATGAGGTGATGATGGTGGAGTTGGGGGAACTGTGGGGTTTAGTAGTAACTCAGGTGGTGGTGGTGGTGCATAGGAAATCATAAACTGAAATTTATCACACTCACCAAGAGTATTGACGGAGGGATCTCCGTTCAAGTACTTTTGGTACATAGGGTGTTTTGGCTTTCTACGTCTTAGCCGAGGTAGAGTGTCTGGATTTACCTCATCTAGAGAGTTTGTGCAATAGGAACATTGACAAAAGGGATCCCAGAAACAATGACCAAAGCAGTCTTTATAGTAATGAACAAGATGTCCATCACTATTAAAGTGTTGGACAAGCTTTTTTTGGATCTGGCTCAGAAATTGACTCAGGAGTACATGGCTCGATCATAAAAAGAGTTTGGAAGATAGGAGAACTTTCTTCCTTTTCCTTGCCAAATTTGATGGAAACGGTTCCATCTCTCTTTCTGACAAACTCAGAGTCTGATGACTAATAAGGCTTGTTGCTTTGATGCAACTTTTCGTAGTTGGTAATCCACGTCTCTGGAAGAAGCGTAGCCAACTTTTCTTTTGGGATCTGTCTGGGAACATGAATACAGGATGCCTGATCATTCTGCATGGAGATGAATAAAGCATCTTCATTTCCATTGTGGAAGTTTAGGTCAAGAGCATGGTTCTGTACTCTATAAACCATATGGTAGTGCAATGTTGCTGCTATAGAATCAGCAGTCTCGGGTGCTCCAGTAAGCTGGATTTGAACTTTTAGAAAAGAAAGTAGCCGTGGGTCTGAAAGGGCGATGTTAAAATTTGGATACAGAGTAACAAAGACCGTTTCAGCGTTTAAAGTGGTTTGACAGTACCAATGCAAGCATGTTGGTATTTTAAGAACCTGGTGTCCAATAAAGCAATTCTTGCCACAACTGGCAAGCCCTTGCGACCATGGAAAGTAAGAGCAAGACGAACGGCTCCATAATGAACATGAAAATATCCTTGTTGGATCCACTGCCTAGGGAATTCAGGAGGAATTTGAAGAGTAACAAAGTATTCCTTTTCAGTGGCAGGTATGGGATGCTGGTCGAATTTTGATGACTGAACATACTCTTTGACTTCCTTTGGAGTTTGGCGGATGAGTTGACGAATAGAGCGAATGGGTGAAAATGATGAGGTGGGTTTAGCAAAAGCAGAGTAAGGATTCATCAAGGGAAGCTGGGTTTCAGAAATCTTGGTTTCATCACTAAGAGAGACTTCATAAAGATAATCTATCTTAGAAACAATTGAAACACGAAAATCTGAAAGAGCGGAAGAAGAGGAAGATGGAGCGAGAGAAACTGGGGCTTCAAATATCTCTGGATCTGTCATGATATGAAGAGATCTTCTCAGCACTGGATTCACCTACTAAGTGCATGGAACGAATAACATTACAAGAAACCAAGGCTCTGATACCATTGAATGGACCTAGACTTAGAATTAGGGAGGACAAAGTTAGTCTTCAAACCATCTTTCTAACACAAGAATAGGGAGGTGGAGAGTTTAAATCCTCACATTCTCAGAGGGGATTGGAGTGGAGACAACTTTACTTTAGGTGTGGGTTTCAACTCTTATGACTTGCAAGGAGGTAGAATAAAAGTTTAAGAGTGAGAGTGAGAGTTAGAATAGAAATAGAGTAGGACAAATTAAAAAATAAAATAAAATGCACATTATTTAGAAATACCACATCATAATTGTTAATCCCCATCTATATATCGTATCTATATGAAGATTTTAATATCATTATCTAATTATGAGATAATAGCTACAACATTTCAATTAAATAATAAATTGTAGATATCACAATAATTACATGATGCATTACTAAAATATATAGCAATTGCTAGAAAATACATATACTACGATAAAATAAATTGTAATTAAATTAAGCGTAGGTATTCATGTAATACCAAAACCATAAGTGCTCTAATTATAATAATTAAATAACAACTATAATGTAATTAGACTACGATAATATAATTATTAAATTATCATAATGATTAGACCTTTTATATTGCCTACGTTTATATCATTAGTTAATCATTATTGGAAGATAATGATTATACTGGCTTTCTTACTACTGTACTGGCTATTTACTATTATATATTAAAATTAATGATTATTTATAAATTATCAGATCTTTTCATTTATGGTTTTTAAAACTATAAGGATAAAACAAATTAAGTTCCAATTATCTGTCATCGAAAGTACTACGAGAATTTGTTACTATTCCTAACTTATTTTATATGGTATAATGATAAAAAAAAAAACGATAGGATGATCTTGAAATTATATTCCATTCTACAAACCAAACTACTGGCAGTTATTTTATTATTATTCCTTCATTTTCTATTCTCATGGATGGCCATTCCATTCCGACCTTATGTCTTTTCGTGAATCAAACGCATGATATGGATGTTTTATCCTTTTCAAGTTCTTTGCCAAAAGCTTCTATCAGGCAATCCAAGTTGATTGCCTCAAAAGCTTATTTTCTAGGAGGTTGTAATGGAAACTGCCTGAATCGAGAATCGCCTAGACTGGACGAGATCGGCCAATTTTCAAGGGCGTCGGTCTGGTTCCCAATTCCATAAAATTGGAACTAGTGACGGGTAGTCCAATTTCCGATTTTAGAGTGGGAACCGAATCAGTTGAATCACCTGAATTGGACCAAATGCAAGATCTTCATATTTCTCTCTCAACTTTCGAAGAACAAGAAGTAAGAATGAGGTCTCTCCCTCCTCTCTCCTCCGTAGATCTCCCTCCTTCAACCCCAGATTCACCTCTGGATCAAGCAAAGAACACAGCCACTGCCATCAACGAATCCACCTTCCTCAACCTCTTCCAATCCCAACGGAGCCACCTCAACTTCTTCCAGAACCTTTGTCATGCCTCGATCCTCGAGCGCGTGCTCATTCCTCTCTGGTTGATAAAATTTGCAACTTCTCAGGACTAGTCGCCAACCCTTTCGTTGTTTTTTTTTATGCACATGTGAAAGCGAAAATAAATTCCCTGACAGTAACCATCTCGAGATAGAAAAATAGGACAACAATTTCACAAATAAAACACACTTTTATATACACACTGAGTCATGTACAAGGTCTATGACCAAAAGACTACAAAGACTGGCTTTTCAAAAAGAAGTAGTCCTAACTAACCTACACTTCAGATCACCTTCTCTCAGCTTCAGGTCCTCCACCCCACGATCCTGAAAATTGAGCCCATGACGAGATGAGATATAAATCTCAGCGAGTTCACGCTCTAAACCCCGATTAGGAGGGTAATTCGCCCAGAGGCATCCTAACCACACAATCATACAATCACAAAGACTTACCTTGTCTCAGATCCTCCCTGCAGGTTAGCACATTTCATTTCACAATCATGTGTATATAACAAATTCACACACCATTTGGAACGTCTAAATCAATCACTACTCACATGAGCCGAAATTACCGACACACATCAACTCAATCATAAGAGTGTTGATTATAGGGCCAAATCATTATGACATGTCCTATTCCATGCCACACAATTTTGTCCCATAATCCGACGCATCAATTTTGTGGCACCCCCAAAACCGTTAGGGTCGCCACAGATACTGAACGCTACACTTAAAGAACACTAGCACATCTCTTAGAAGAAGCGTCAAAGTTCCTAGGCATTTTTCTTAGCCTTTTTTTTTTTTTTAAACGGTCCCAGCGCGACTCATCAACGGAAGCATAAATTAATATCACCATCTTTCCCTCCAACAAACATGATACAATGCACACCACTAATCTCCATAGGAAAAGATAAAGCCGAGCCACTTTTATTTACATATTTTCATGAAGGGTTTTCACAGGTCGATACATCAAAAGAAAGGCCAAGACTCTTCGCTACACTCAGTCATAACCCCAAAAAGAAACACTCGACCCACTATGTTCAACGTGTATGATCCCCCTCCCCAAACAACTAGTGTCGGCTATTTCTCAAAAAGTTGCAACTCCTACTTCTCACGCACGGGTCATCACACCCACCCTGGTGCGTCAGGCGGTGGGGGTGGCAGCATCCCCTGCATCACTCCGTCTCGGCGAACGTGAACAGATACGAACTCCTGAACGACCGGGCCCCCAGACAAGCCCACATCATACATCACAAACGTACGAATCTGAATGAACGACAGACCAGGGGCAGTGGGACAGTCGATCTCCGCCCACTTGACCTCCACATTAGAAGGAAGGCCGTAAAAGACACCCCGCGTGACAGTAGGAAGCGGCATCGTACTAATCTGAAATGTTGGTCCCCGAAGGGGTGAGTACAACCACTCAACAGGTAAAGGAATCCAATAACCACTCAATGCATCATACAATACATGTCGCTCATGCATCCAAGCATACTTACCTCGAAGCCATGTATATACCATCATACATCATCATTACAATCATAACATTTATGCATATCATCATCATATCTTATATACATGTCATCATGTCATAGGTGATCATCATCATATCATGTCATATATGCATATCATCATGCCATAGGTAATCATTATCATATCATGTCATATATGCATATCATCATGCCATAGGTAATCATCATCATATCATGACATATATGCATAATTCAATTTCCACTTTTAACTTTCAATTCGATCACCACATCACTCTTTCTCGGGATCATCAATTTTTTCCCATACTTTACACTCGCACCCCATCTTGGCATCACGAGAAAACCTCTGGCATTCAGCCACTTAAGGCCACCGGGCATCCGGCACCCCCACATTCCGGGCATCTCGCATCCCAACTGGCATCACGAGGCATTCCCTCGGGCAAAGACCTCCGAGGTTTCCGGCACCCAACCATTCCGGGCATCCTAATACTCCCAAGGCCATCCGGCCATGTATCTCTATACATTCCGGGCATCCGGCACCCCCCATCCTGGGCATCCTGGGCATCCTAATACTCCCAGGGCATTATCATTCACCACAAACAGTTTCCTCATTTATCATTGTTCATGTTTACCAATTTAGGCCTCAACTTAACATGGCACATGATGTAATGGCAAACAAAATCACTTTCATTCTTTGATCTATGCATGCATCATCAGTCATCATCATACATGCAGCAAGACGCAATCATTCATAACAATTAGGTTTATGGAATTTGTGCCACTCAAATAATCCATTTACCATGCCTTTTTAGAATTTATTTAAATTCCAGCTTACACCATTTTGAAAATATTTAAATTAAATATCCACATGAATCCCAAAAATCATGAGATTAAAGCATATGATAATCAAGACAGTAAGATAGTGATTTCATGAAAAACACATGGCCAATAAAGTTCCACATAAAAGATATCATTCACACAATCACCGCATGAAATTTCGGACAAAAACAGAATGTGCAATTTTTGAAGTAATTCGATTAAAATGCCCAAACGACCTCCGAAAATTATGAAATTTTACCAGGTTATAGTTAAGACACTAAATTATATTTTTCATGCAGGATTCTAGGCCAGATTCGTTTTATATAATTTCCTATAGTCGTTCGAAGCTTCTGGTCCTCATACCGAAACGTCCAGTGTGGTCATCTCCGTAATACCGAGTTTTTACCCACTTATTGTTCTTCGTTTCATCTGAAAGTTGGATATGTTTTACTTCAAGAGGTCCCCTACAACTTTTATGAAGGGATCTAAGTCAAATTTCCAAAGAACAGCTTCCATATGGGTCCATGAAGTCTCGGGTGCCCAGTACCGCGTCTCCAGATTTACCGTCTTCAAGAGTAGGTCGATTCCCTAGGCTATACTTGTTAATTTTACTTAAAATTTGATTATTTTGATCTTTAAGATGTGCTCTACAAGTTTCATGAAGAAGTCGAAGAGAGATTCTTGATAAAAATCAACATGCAACCACAAATCTACCACAAGGTCAGCAAAACAGTTCCAGATCTAGTGTCTCCGTAGGATGGGAGTTTGACCCCTTAAATCTTCATCATTTTGCACCGAATTTTAGTATGTTGTATTTTAAGATGTTGGATACAACTTTCATGAAGGAATCAAAGTCAAAATCGAACTCAAAACATGCATGCAAGTCCTCACAAGATTCTGACTCGGGCGGTTCATGCGAAAACAGCAACAACATTCAAGAACAAGTCATTCTAGCTTCGGTTTCTCCCCCCTATTCACCCAAAATTCGACACTTCTACAAACATACAAGCAACACACACATGCAAGAGTAGCAAGAGGACCCCAACTTGCCTCTAGACCGAGGAGAACGACGGCACACGGCGGACGAATGGGCGGTGTGCGGCGGCGACGGGCGACTCCTCCTCCTTCTCGGCCTCTCCTCTCTCGGCCTCCCTCTCCCTTTCTCTCGCACGTTTCTCTCTCTCTCTCTCACTTAGCCGAATGACACAACCGGCCACCCTCTCTCTCTCCTCTTCCTTTTGATTTCCCCAAAATACAATCATTAGATTGCCTCTCCAAGGACCAATGCATGCAAGACCTCCTTGCCACTTGGCAAGGTCCATGCAATTGGGCTTTGGGCTTGGGCTTGGAGGCAATTGGGCCAGCAATTGGGCCGGCCATCCTCCCCCTCCTCACGGTCGACGGCAGCCCACTTGTGGGCCTTAATGGGCCGGCCAACTTGGCCCATTAAAGGTCCACTCTTGGGCCTAAGGCCCAACCTAAAAAAATCAAATTTTACCCCTTTCTTATTCTTTCTTTTAGGAATTTAATTACTAAATTCCACATAGCTAAAAATCTTGTAACATTTTATCTATGGGAACTTAGTCTATAAAATGCATGGCCAAGCATAGATTATTCTCATTAATTTATCATATAGTCCAAATTTCAAAATTCATGAACACGAGCACATAACACATAGCCTTAAGAGAAAACTAATGGCTAAAGCGTAAACCATAGGTAATTTCATTACCTAATTAAGAGCTTTAATACATCTTAGGGCTTGTCTCTAATTTTTGGTATGCCACAAATTTCACTCAACATGCGTTCCAATTAATTATTACTACCTGCATAGGCAGTTTTACCCGACACACGCTGCTTCTCTATCTACCGACACACACCGGGGATAGGTAATGTCCACCGACACACACCGGGGACGGGTTACATCCACCGACACACACCGGGATGGGTAATGTCCACCGACACACATCGAGGACGGCTAACATCCACCGATACACACCAGGGATAGGTAATATCCACCGACACACGCCGGGGACGGGCTCTCTTAACCAGCACACGATCATTCAATTTCGGCCAAGGACATTGTGCTTTACACTCACATGCCTCAATTAAGATAACGACCTTGGCCTATTTTCTTCTTATTAAAAACATCCGTTGAAAGTATCATGTGTGGGTACATGGTCAGATCGAGCTTGAAAAATTGATATATTCATTTTTAAAATCCCACTATTTTATATAGTATATAAAACCATATTCGGTGTTAAAATCCAACACCTGGGATTTTCTGAATAAATATTGAGATTCACAAATTTTGGAATAAATAATCAAAATTCCAATCAGCATTCAATTTGCACAAATTAACAGCCAATTGCATAAATTGAACACACCATTACAACCGTATGAAATTCCGGCCACCGGTTATCCCGGCCTAATTTCTGGAAAATATTTAATAATTAAATAATTACGGAAATTAATTAAATAAATCAATTTAAATTCTAAAAATACTAACTTAGGCCAGAAATGCCTAATTAAATATCGAGACGGGCCCGGAAAATTACCGAACCAATCTAGATAATTAATACAATTTATCTAGTCTTTAACTAAACCATTCTAATCACCTAACATGCATAATTCAATAATTAAATTGCTAATCTAATTTAATCTAAACACCCCTTAAACGTCATTAGCCTACTAAGAAGAGTTTAGTGCATAAACTCATCGGTTTAAAGCGAGAACCGGTTCACCGCAACGGCGGCGCAACAGCGGCTGAAACTTGCGATTGCGGCAGCATCAACGGAGCTTGGATCGGGCCTAGAACTGGCCCAAATCTCAGCCCAAGCTGAGATTTGTTCTTGAGTTGGGCTGAACGAGCTTTGAATTTTCGTGGGCTTCGCTGGCTTCTTGGGCTAACTTCAAGTGGGTTGAAATTCACTAGGCTGAGCTAGACTAAGAAGAATAATTCGCTGGGCTGAACTCCACTGGCTTGTGGGCTGAAGAAAAGACTGAACTGGGCTGGAAATTCACGACTGATCTTGCTTGGGCTATTGGGCCGAATTTTCCTAAGCCGAGGCGGACTACGGGATCAACGCTAGCTGGAGAGGATGGACGCCGAAGGAGCTGCTCGGTGGACAAGCTTCGCTGGTGTGAGATGGGGAGAGTAGCTTCGGTGGAATTGTGGGCGGTGAAGCAGCAAATTGGAGAAGAACGAGCTGTAGGCGTGAAGACTGAAGGGGATGGCCTACTTTGATGCTGCTGGACGCGTGGGCCTTGGGTTTTCAGTGGGCTCAGAGGAAGATGGGCTCCAACGTGGCAGCTAGCGGTCGCTGAGTGTGGCAATTGACTCGGCAAGAAGGGGACACATGGGCAAGAGGCAGCAAATTCGGTCGCTGCTTAGGGAAGTGAAATGAAGAAGGCAGCTGGTCTTCTGTTCTGTTTTGCTTCGTGGGAGTTGGTGACGAATTGGGGGAGGGTTTGCTCGGTTATAGAGAGAGAGAAGAAGAGATGGAGTTTCTGATGAGATGAGAACAAAAGCAAAGCAGAAGAATTAATTCACAAAGGAAGGGGGTCCAAAGTCAAACATTCTCATCCCCTCCATTAATTTCATGTCCCCCTTAAAGTCCACAATCTTATCTTCTTTGTCCCCATTTCTTTCTTGCAAGATAATTCACAATTAATCAAATTTTAAAGCCCAATTTGCTGCCCCAAAATCAAACTCCGAATTTTACTCGAATTGAACTCCAGTTTCCTCTCCGATTATCTAAATCGAGATCCGATTTCGTTGAAGAAAAATCCCGTATAATTTTCTATAAGTCCCCAATACCCAAAGGCTCAGTAAGGAGGCCAAAATTTCCTTCAATTTGGCACATCCGAATTTCCGTTAATTTTCCACGACGTTCGAATCGATTTTCCATAAAAATCTTGGAATCTTCGAAAAATTTTCGAAGGATGAGTCGACGTTCCTAAAATAGATCATGACATGATAGAACTTTCAATTTATGAACTCGGGTTCAAATTCACGGTTAATTTCAATCTGACGCAATTTTAACGTGACCTAACATACCGGGTAGATTTCAGGAATTTTTGGTACAATTGATCCGTAGTCGATTTTCTTGGAGCCACACGTATCTCTTCGACACATTGGCAACTCTCGGTTGCCGTGAAAACCTTAAGGTTTCAAATACGGATACAGGACGCCAAAACGACATAAATCGGTCTAGTGTCGATTGACGAGAATTTTGCAATTTGGTGGAATCACCCACACCCTAATCACATATCTCCGTCGAATCGACCTATCTCCGATCTCTGATAGATTTTCGACTGTGCTGTAGTGACCCTTGCAGACTAACACGGTCGAGTAGTCGATTTCTGGTCGAATTCTCAAGTCTATTGCATTAAAATCCCTTAATGACTTCCCCAGATAGTTTAGTTATCTCATAAGTGATTAGCTTAGAGAATAACACTATAGGTGCGTCGATGAAAGGCCTGATTATTCAATTGAAAATAGAACCGAATTTTTCAGGATGTCACAACCTTGATCTCCCTCAGACATTTCGCTTCACCTAGACCCTCCTCCTCAAATCCTTCTCCACCGACAGCACCACCTTCTTCATCGACGTTGGCAAGTCTGTCTTCGTTGACCACAAGATCTCCCAGACTCTGCCCTCCCTTAGCATCGGTCCGAGTTCCCTCCCAGCCCCCTAAAAAAATTCGTTGCCCTTCATGGCGACAAGCTTGGCGTCCACCGGTTTTCGTTTCCAAAAACTTGGAATCGGTCCTCCCCCAAAATCTTTTTTTGCAGGCAAAGGAAGAAGAATTTTTTTGCCTTAACAGGATGACGATAAGTACATTATTAAATCTACTATAAAAGCCTACCCCAATTAAATAAGATACTTAATCCGTTTGAGAGATTAATAATCCTTATGGAATAGCGCTTATGATATGGAAGATTCACTTAAGTGTCTAGTAGCATTATTTCATTTCAAAGTCATGTTATTCTATTCATATTTCATTTTTTATATTTATTTAACAGTTAATCACAAAAAATTCAAAATTAGTACACCTCTAATTTTACCAAAACTAATTTTTTGACCACCAAGACAAACTATATTAGGTCATAATCTCTTGCAAAGAATCACTCGGAAAACTCACTAACACTTTGCTTGTTTGCTTTAGCATGCATTAACCGAGTAGAGTTCCATCTCTTCCATAAATGATATCACAAACAGGAAACCCTTTTTAGAAAAGCTACTCAAATTATAAAATCATTTAAACTAAAAACGCACTTCAATAAGCAAAACTAGAAAACCTATTTGCGTCATATTTTCTTAGTGATTCAAACTCGAGATAGGGAAAATTACCAAAAAAATCATAAACCTCTTATAATTGTGCTAATTCAGTTCTTAATTTTTTATCAATTAAGTTCTAAACATTTTGTATTTATGTCAATTTAATCCATCCGCCCAATTTGACTATCCGGCACTCACGTGAATAATTTCTTAATGATAGTTTTTGAATTTTTTATTTTTTCCTTTCCTTGTTTTGATCACGGAACAATGAGGAAAAAAAAAGAGAAAGAAAAAAAGGAAAATAAAAAAATAAAAAAATATATTATTTAAAAATTATTCACGTCAGTGTCGGTCGATTAAAATTGGCCGGACTAAATTAACATAAATGTAAAACGATTAGGATTAAATTAGCACAATTATAATAAATTTAAGACTTATTTTTGTAGTTTCCACTCGAGACATATACTCGACAAATGTACAACTTAATTTACTACAAATTGTATAAAATTCAAGCCACCAGTCCAAGTCTTCCCTTGACTTCCAAGCACCGAAGATTCGTTCACATTTCAAATATGACGACTGGGAATCCCAAGCTTGACGTTCCAAAGTAAAAGCAGTGACAAGCAAGTCAACGTTGTACTTTGTCGCTCCTCTTCCTAGTCAAATCTCCGACAATTCCCAGCCGACCAGATTGATTCGATAAAATTAATAAATTTCTTTTCCAAATAAAAAAATAAACAATATAGTAGAGAGAGTTCTTATTCCACACGATGCTCCTGAGGAAAAAGCTTTGCATGCATGTGTCAAAGTTGCATGTCGCACGAGGGGTTCTCTACTCTTCTATTACATGGATCAAAGTTGCACACGCAAAAGTGGACTAATCCAGTGTGATTCATGCAGAAATTACATCGTTTTTCCTTACTGACAAAACATAAAATAGAAATGTCAGATTAAATTAAGTGGCTTACGTGTTTGACGCTAATTGCACGGTACTGTCTTGGTCAATGATACCGGCTGGCCTTACTTAGGTTGTTTGCCCGAGAAGGAGATTCTTAGGTGCACCCTCTTTTGCACCATGGGGCTGTAACACGTTGATTGGTCAATGCCGTACGAAACCCGACCGAAGACATGATTCAAAGAGTTGATACTTTTGAGAAGTTTCTCAGGCAATTTCTGCAATCCCTTTGGGTCGGTTTCGAGGAATTTTACGGGGAAGGAGAGACAATGACTTGTCCTCTTCTTTTCTATAACGCATTGGGTGTTTAATATGCACTGTTACCGTGAGATATGCATTATACTCTCATTCTATAAGTAAAATATTATAGTTTAAGTTTCAAAATAAAAATAATATGATTCAACATTGTGTCTTTGTCATACTTGCCTCTACTATAAGCTGTTAAGGTTGTCCAACATCGATTGTGAAAATGATTGGTAGTTGGTTTATAAGTGTGAGGGAAAATCTCACCCTTTGAATTAACTTTTGGGGTGAGAGAGGCTCAAGACTTATAATACTTGTCATATTACCTACCATGTAAACAAAAGCAAGGTAAGCATGGTCTCAATGATCGATTTTCAAGATGGAGAAAGGAATTGTGACGGTCAGAAAAAAACAAAACCGGTTTCAAAGTTTTAAATTTGCGAAACTTTACATGAAATATTTAATGATAAACATGATAATTTCTAGTGGTTGAGCAGTTTGGGTAATTTTTCAAATTTAAGCCAGGGGATGTCCTCACTTTTGGAGTGCAAAGACTTGGAATTTCAATGGCTCTAGCATTAATTTAGCCGGTCAAATCTAACTTTCTTATATCATTATTTGAGGGGGCCAACTTTGGCTTTGAATGCCAAGCCAAGTCTAATTCAAAAATTGGAGGCAGAACCAGAAGTCAAGAAAATAATATCCACCTAAGCACCACCTAATTGGACCAGATAAACAGGGTCTTCTCTTGCATTGGCAAGTGGCAATTGCAAACATTATTCTGTGGATGTTGGTGTGATGTCCGTGTCTCTTCTTTCTTTGCTTACTTCTATAAGTGCTAGTATGAACACCTAGAGGGGGTGAATATGTGTGAAAACAATTTTCGCAAAGAGTAATAAAAATATTTTGCTTTTAAGACTGAGTCTAAAGAACAACAGACTTTGAGCAAGTTTAGACTTTAGCAGTTAAATAGAACTACGAACAAAATAAAGAAGTTCAGGGAAGAGAATAAGAACACAAAATTTATAGTGATTCGGCTTAGATCAAGCCTACATCCACTCTCCCACGCTGATAACCTCCTGGCCGGTTTCCACTAAGAATCAAAAGAGAATTTACAATCTGTGATCTCAACTTCACAATGAAGAGTCTCTACTGCTCTCTCACGAAGTCAACTATAAATCTCTCTTTTGAGTACAACTTTGAGCTCGGTGTAAGAAGCAACAAGAGAATGGGAAGCTTTAGACTTTGGAATTTCTCTTTCACGCACTCTATCGAACAACTAGAGAGTCCTCCTTAAATACTCCTTAATGTCTTCTCGACCGTTGGCACTTTCCAAAGGAATTCTTTCAATCAACTCGTTGGACATAATCAATCAAGGAGATCTCGAGTCGTTTGAAGATTGTGATGAAAGCCCATCAATCATGTTTGCCCATACAATCAGGATCTTGATTTCCATAAGTAGATTTTTTCCAAATTTACTTGCCTTCCGAAAATATTTGATGTATCTAAATTGATTTCAATAAAGATATTCAATCTCGTAGGTGATATTTTTAACTAGAAGACCATATATGTGACATCCTGATTTTCGATCATGTTTTCGATTGAATAAGCTGGGCTTTTCATCGACACGCCTATAGTTTTTTTCTTTGAGTTGGCCACTCACGAGATAACTAGCCCATCAGGTGAAGCCGTTAAGGGATTTTAATGCAATAGACTTGAGAATTTGACTAGGAATCGACTGCTCGACTGTGCTAGTTTGCAAAGGTCATTATGGCATCGTAAAAGTTGACCAGAGATAAGGGATAGGTCGATTTGGCCGAGATACATGATCAAAGTGTGGGTGATTCCATTTGATTGCAAAATTCTCGTCAATCGACACTATACCGATTTTTCTATCGTTTTGGGTACCCTATGCCCATAATTGAAACCCTGAGATTTTCATGACAATCGAGAGTCGTCAATAGGTTGAAGATGTACATTGTCACTCGAAATATATCGATCACGGGTCAGTTGCACCAAAATTTTTTAAAAACTACCTGGTAGGCTAGGTCACGCCAAAAATCGCGCCAGATTGAAATTAACCGCAAATTTGAATCTGATTTCATAAATTGAAAGTTCTGTCATGTCACAAGTCATTTTAGGAACGTCGACTCATCCTTCGAAGATCTTTCTGCAAACCGAGATTTTTGGCGAAAATTCAAAATATGGCCATTTTTGTCCGAAAAATTCAGATGATCATTTTTTATCCCGTTTATGGGATGCAAGTTGGTTCTATTGGCGAGGAAAAATGTCAATTTGATCGTGAATATGTTGGTGGATTTTATAGGACCAAATTTGGCTTTAATTGAAGAGAGATTGGTTCAATTTGGGGGATTTGGTGTCCAAATTCGTATGCCATGGCCACCACCACCTTTTGGACCATTTAGGACATGTTCTAGAGAGGATTTTGTGCACAAAATTGGCTGAGGATAGGGCTGAATTGGTGGGGACCAAAGTAATGATCAAGAAGAGATATTTGGCCAAGGGGGTCCCTCCTTTGTATAGCTGTCTTCCTCTTTTTCTCCAGCTGCTTGCTTTCCCCATTAGTGATCATTTGAAGCTTTGAAAATTCTAGAGAACCAAGCAGCACACCCCCCTCTCCGTCGACCACCGCCTGGAGTCGCCAAGCACCCGTCATTGCCACCGCGAGCCTCCGCGGGAACCCGCGCCCCTGCCATGTCGTCCTACTAGTCTTGTCACTGTACCGCCTCCCTCGAGCTTGTCTAGCCACCGTCGCAGGTCATCGGAGCCGCTTGGCCGTCCGCCTTGCCGCCGTGAAGCTCTACCTGCCCGCCTGCTCGCCCACCTAGCCGCCAAACCTCCTCCGGTTGCCGTTCCAGCCCCGGGCCAGCAAGCTCGGTTCTTGGACGTAACCGAGCAGCCCAAAGAGCCATGGGCCTTCAAGGCCCATTTCGAGCCATTTCTAGGCCTCGCTTGGTGCCTTCAATTTGGAGTTTGTTGCCCGCCTTCACGTCCCCATCGTTGTGAACTTATCGGATTTCAAAACCAGTGAGTTTACTCACTAATCTCCGCTTATGGAGTTAATTATGTTTAAGAGTTGATTAGTTTAAGTTAAGTATGGATTATGTGGTTAGTTAGAATGGATCCTACTAGTCCTGTCACTGTACCGCCTCCCTCGAGCTTGTCCAGCCACCGTCGCAGGTCGTCAGAGCCGCTTGGCCGTCCCCCTCGCCGCCATGAAGCTCTACCTGCCCGCCTGCTCGCCCGCCTAGCCGCCGAACCTCCTCCGGTTGCCGTTTCGGGCCCGGCCAGCAAGCTCGGTTCTTGGGTAACCGAGCAGCCCGGCAGCCATGGGCCTTCGAGGCCCATTTCGAGCCATTTCTAGGCCTCGCTTGGTGCCTTCAATTTGGAGTTTGTTGCCTGCCTTCGTGTCCCCGTCGTTGTGAACTTATCGGATTTCAAAACCAGTGAGTTTACTCACTAATCTCCACTTATGGAGTTAATTATGTTTAAGAGTTGATTAGTTTAAGTTAAGTATGGATTATGTGGTTAGTTAGAATGGATCCTACTAGTCCTATCGCTGTACCGCCTCCCTCGAGCTTGTCCAACCACCGTCGCAGGTCGTCAGAGCCACTTAGCCGTCCGCCTCGCCGCCATGAAGCTCTACCTGCCCGCCTGCTCGCCCGCCTTGCCGCCGAACCTCCTCCGGTTGCCGTTCCAGCCCCGGGCCAGCAAGCTCGGTTCTTGGACAGAACCGAGCAGCCCAGCAGCCATGGGCCTTCGAGGCCCATTTCGAGCCATTTCTAGGCCTCGCTTGGTGCCTTCAATTTGGAGTTTGTTGCCCGCCTTCACGTCCCCGTCGTTGTGAACTTATCGAATTTCAAAACCAGTGAGTTTACTCACTAATCTCCGCTTATGGAGTTAATTATGTTTAAGGGTTGATTAGTTTAAGTTAAGTATGGATTATGTGGTTAGTTAGAATGGATTAGCACTTTAATTAATTGTTATTGCATGTTAGGTGGTTAGAGTAGCGTAATTAGAGACTAGATAAGCTGTAGTATTTATCTAGATAAGTTCGAAAAATTTTGGGCCTGTTTCGGTATTTAATTAGGCTTTTCCGGCCTAAGTTCGTATCTTTGGCATTTATTGGTATTTATTTAATTAATTTTGGTAATTATTTAATTATTTTCCAAAAATTATACTGGGATAGCCTGTGACCGGAATTTTGTGTTGATTGTAATGGTGTGGTTGGTTTATTTAGTTGAATGTTGTTTTGTGCTAATTAAGTGAAATTTGTAATTTTGGGAATTTATCCCAAAATTGAGTATTTTCGGTATTTAATTAGAAAATATCGGGCGTCAGTTTATAATGCCAAAAATATTTTGGTGGACTATATTAAATGATGGGATTTTTGAAAAGAAAAATATTGTATTTTGGCTAAGGCCGACCGTGTACCCACACACGATTATTTTTATCGGGTATGATAAAAGTGGTGAAATTGTCGAATGATCAGGATGGTATACTATATCAGCCTATGGGCCTTGATATGTCAGCTTTTGGTTAGTAGTATACCAGTATACTATATCAGCCTGAGGGCTTTGATATGTCAGCTTTTGGTGAGCAGTATACCTTAGTAGCTTCTAGTGAGTATTATGAGTATACTATATCAGCCTGCGGACTTTGATATGTCAGCTTAGGGTGAGCAGTATACTATGTTATAAGCTTTTGGCGAACCATACTATCTATCTTCAGCTTAGGGTGAACAGTTCTTGATGTGATCGAACTTGATAAATAGTATTGAAAGGGGTTGATCGAGAGATGGTCTTGATAGCATGGAATTGACTAGATCGATTTTTCAATGATTTGATTTGATTTGAATTTGTTGAAGTGATTGGTTGAATATACAAATTGTACTGACTTGCAGGAAGGAACTGAGGCAAAGGTAAGTCCTCTGTCTTATGCGTGCATAGATAGCCTTTGGGTGTATTTTCTTTCTAGTCGGGGCTTAGGGGGTGAACTTGCTGAGACATTGTTTCACCCCGTCGTGGGCTTAACTTTTCAGGTTCTTAGATGGCGAATCCCCTCGAGCGTCATGGTTGTCCCATAATGGTTACCAAGCGGGTTTCTAGTTACCTCGATCCCGAAAGTTTTTGGGTCTATGAGCTTGTTGTAACCACTGTCTGGATCGAAGAGGTTCTACATCATGAGATACTTAATCGATTCAGAGCGTGGTTCCGATATGCTACTAACGGTGTCAGGTTAGGTCCCCTTAGGACTTTTGATATCCTCGCTGTGGTAATTGATGTTGCTCTGGACGAGGACCCAGCTGACCCTCCTGATGGCGTAGTGGAGAACCCATTGTCCCGCCCGGCTCCTGTGGATACTGAAGAATCAGTGAATAAGTCGGATAGCTAGTCATAGGACAGCTTGTTTTGAGAATCGACCTTTTTGTAGACCTTGTAAATATCGGCTAGCAATGTATATGACTTAGTCTAATATATATAAATGTGTGATTTGGTTTTTGAAAATTGTGGCCCTACTTTTCTATCTCATTTTTGTGTTATTTGGGGATTTATTTATTCGCTTTCGCATGTGCATTAAAAATCGAATGGGTCGGCGACGCGTCCTGGGACGTCGCAAATTTAATCGACCACCGAGGGATGGGCACGTGTTCGAGGATCGGGGCGTGACAATATATAATCCATACGAACCGAACTCTTGAAGAAAGAAAGATAATCCCGCATCTGGATAAGTTTTCATTCTTCATTTGCGTTTAGTCTGGAATTTGTCAGAGTGAGCAGACTTCTGATGTAAAACAGACTTTGACACAAAAGTCTGGGAGTTTTCAAACTTTGACATAGAAGTCTGGAAATCTTCATAACAGAATGTAGATAAGTTTTGTCAGCTTCAAAACATCAAATGATTTTTCTCCAACAAATTCTACTTAAAATATTGAGACATCTTGGACATACATGGTCTATCTCTATGCAAGGTAAAGTGAGCTCTATGTTAGAACTCATTCACCTACTCATTCGCTTTGATCATTCTGCCTGAAAATCGATAGAACAATTTTCTATCAATTTGATCCCGACCCATGTTGACCAAATTAAAGATCATACCCCTTTATTTATTTATTTATTGTAGATTTGTGGTAAGAAAACGTTGAAGCAAGATACACGTTACATTTACCATGACATGTGGGATTTTGAGATAGGTCGACCTGCAAGACCGTTATAATAACTCGAATTTTCGTGAAATATGGGAAATGTGATGGGCCGGTAGATTAATCAAGTACCTTAAGGGGTCCGGACACTTAATATTCTTTTAAAAAAAGATCATTTGCCGAATAATGCAAGTAGAAGAAAAGAGAATAACGTGTATCTAATGAATCATGACCCTTGCCCTTCAAACAATTTTATGCAGTGTGAAGTTTTTCATTGTGAAAACTTCTGTGTCACTGTAATGAACTTGAGTTTCAAATCTTTCATTTTCGTGTATTTAAGTCTTAAAAACTTGCAACTCTGACACACTCAAATCTTTCCGCTCAACTTGTAAGATTTAAGAGGCAGAAATGCTGCATGGTCTTCTTCTTCTTTTTTTCTTTCTTCTTTTTTTAAAATAAATCCTACGCGACTGTTAGTAGAAAAACACCTTATAAATTACAGGGTGAAAGTAATTTTTACTATCATTTCTTAGCCTGTTTGTTCAATAATATGTATAAAAATTTTCAACTTGTCAGTGAGGAGAACATGTCTTTACAAAAACCACTCAAGAATTTATCTTGTAGGAAGAAAGTCGGCGGAAGATGACTTACCTCTTTCTGATGCGTAATGAACAATTTACCCCGGAATGATGGTTGAATTGTGGATGAATGACAAACAATATTACTTCACATTGGTCTGAATGTAGTCATGAGGAAAACATCCAACTTTAACAGCGTAAATGCCAATTGTTTTCGTAAAGGAGAAATGTAATGTCTTCTTTTTCTTCGATGGAAAGGGGACAAGAAAATGAGAACAATTTTTTTCTAAGTGTACGTTCTGCTAACCGTACCAACGGTTATCTTCAGAAAATTTTTATACGACTCCCTCATACCCTTTCAAAGGGTTTTTTTCCATCATAACTTATCAAGACAAAATGGTGCATTCTAATTGCACTCCATTATGGACTTATTAATAAAGTACTACATATCTAAAGATGACAAAATGATATGCCCAGCGAAATGATAAACAATGGTTACAAACTAACCTAATGAGTGGCTTGTATGTGACATTTGATGTTTAACACAAATCTTACGGCGAGCTTGTGCGAATTATTGCTTATTACTTAGTGGCCTTATTAGATGGGAATCGAGGAAAACGTACCAGTTTACGGGATCCGCATCTCCCCATACTTTTTACATTGTTTCGTTTCGTTTTTGTCCGATGGTCCCTCGCAATTATGGACCTGGGACGAGGTGGACGGAACCATTTACGTGATGAGTTCTGTCCTCATCATTTCTCAATATCCTCTTCACGTCGATTGGCATGGCCACGCGGTCCAATTACGGAGAGAACTAGCACGACACCCTTAAAGTCTACAGTGGTGGTCATGGACATGAGATCCCTGAACAGAAGAAAGATGCAGGGGCTGCAAAACAATTTATCTACAGGTGATGTCGTCTCCTCCATTTGTTGTGTTCTTGTTAAATCAAAGGATGTCTAAAATCACTCGCGTCGTCATGGGCTTCACGGAATTGCATGTTCTTTGCTAGTGCAAGCAAGTTCTTGAAGTTGAAAAAACTGAATGGAGCAACAATTTCGTTGCTTGTTATATAAATCCACTGATTTGTGTTTTTTTGGGTAGAAATAAAAGTCTGAGAATGGAAAGAATTCTCCTTATCGGAAATGATTTTTTATATGTTTTTGACAATCAAATAGATTTAAATCACGATGCACAAGTATTTTTGGTTTTGCACTATCGACGGGCTAAAGATTTAAGAGCCTAAAGAGTGCAATTATGAATCGACCGACATTCTTTTCTGTAAGTGCTAGTATGAACACCCAGAGAGGGTGAATAGGTGTAAAGACAATTTCACAAAGAGTAATAAAAATATTTTGCTTTTGAAACTAAGTTTGAAGAACAACAGACTTTGAACAAGTTCAAACTTTAACTACGAACAAAATAAGGGAATTTAGGGAAGAGAATAAGAACATCGAATTTATAGTGGTTAGCCTACGTCCACTCTCCCACGCTAACAGCTTACTGGCTAGATTCCACTATGCAATCAACAAGAGATTACAACTTTGAGTGCAAACACTTAGTGGTAGATCAGACTATCTCACTAAGGGCTCGTTTGTTAATGTTTCTTATTTCTGTTTATAAACAAAGTTTCTTTTTTGTTCCAAGGAACAAAAAAAGAACATAAACGCGTTTGTTTGCGTTTTTGTTCCAAATCTATTTTTTTGTTCCCAGGAAAATTTTTGGAACATAAACAAGAAACAAGAAAAACGTATTTCTTGTTTCTGGAACAAAATTTAAGAACATATTTTCCCTCTCCTCTCTTTTTCTTCTTCTTTTCTTTTTCTTTTTTTCTTTGGCTGATCACCGGCCTCGGCCATGGCCGTCGAGGGTCGGCGACCTCGCCGGAGCGTCGCCGACCCTCGGCGAGGCCGAGCGTCGCTGGTCCATGGCGAGGCTCGGCCTTGCCTTGGCTGGGCGAGCTCGGGCTCACCGGATGCGGGCGAGCCCGAGCTTGCCGAGCCTCGCCGGCGCGGGGGCAAGGCTAGGCGAGCCCAAACTCGCCCAGATCCGGCGAGCCCAAGCTCGCCCAGCCAAGGTGAGGCCGAGCCTCACCCAACCACGGCGAGCCTCGCCGTGGCTAGGCGAGGCCGCCAGCCCTCGTCGGCCAGTCGCCGGCCATGGCCAAGGCCAGCGACCAGCCAAAAGAAGAAAAAAAAAAGAAAAAAAGAAGAAAAAATTAAAAGAAACAAAAAAAGAATACAAATTTAGCAAACGTGTTTTGTTCATTTTTATTCTCGGAACAAGTTTACCAAACGCGTTTTTTGTTCAAAAATTGTTCCCCGGAACAAAAACATTTTTTCTATTCTATTTCTGTTCCCTGAAACAATTTTTAAATAGAAATGTTAGCAAACGCACCCTAAGTCACTTTTTTGGTATTTCTCTCATGATCACAAACGTTTACACTCACAAGAGACAAGTGCATGATCGAAGATTGCTTAGACTTTGGAATTATAAATTCTACGTTCCGTCTCTTACTTGCTCTTTGGTCCTTGGTCTTCTTAAATACTCCTCTACTTCCAAACTAGCCGTTAGACAATATCTAGAGGATTGTCTTCCAATCTACCCATTGGACAGATTTGTATCTAAAAGATTTGGTTGCCATTGAGTGACAAAAGTAGAATCCCAAATTGATTATGATCGCTCAAACAAATAGAATCTTGGTTTCCATAAGTAGAGCTTCTTCGTATGGAAAGTTATTGTCTTCAAGATCCAATTGTCAATCAATTAGATTGAGTCAATCAAATCTATCTTGATGTAGAATCCAAACCAGATCACTAGCTGTTATATGCTTGGGGCTTGTGTTACGTTATGTCAAGTTGTCTCGTTCTAAATCTGCTATGTTCTGAACATGTGTCTCGTTCTGGATGTAAAGTTTGAGGGCGTTCCGTCGGAAGTAAAGTCTGAGTGTCCTCAAACTGAAGTAGAGTCTGAGTGTCTTCTGTTTGAAATAAACTTTACAATCTAGACGTCAGTCTGAACATATTCTACTTCTGAACAGATTTAGCCTTAAGGTCTGGACACAGTCTGAATAAGTTCAACTCCAGCATAGAGTCAATCTTCTGGTTCTTCCAAGTATAGACTTTGATAATATCATTTACACATTCTATCATCTGCATAATCTGTTACTCAACAATTAAACATGTTAGTAGCCTTTGATTTATTTTGTCATCTTCAAAATATTATAAGGGATTTCCCTAACAATCTCTCCATTTTTGATAATGACAAAACAATCTATGAATATGTAGATGTGTAATCACACTTTCTAAAATATTGATAAATCAAAACAATGTAATTCAAATCAAAAGATAGCAAATAGATTGAGCATAATTATATATGGAAAGAAAATCGCAGCTCAATAACTAATCAAAAGATAGCAAATAGATTGAGCATAATTATATATGGAAAGATAATCGCAGCTCAATAACTAATATCAACACATAGGCATATTTATATTCTCTCCCCCTTTTTGTCATAATCAAAAAGCGATAAAAAGTATCATGTAGAGAATATAAAACGATAACAAATATGTCTTGCGTGAAACATAATTTCCAAAAATCAGCTTTTATAAAGTAAATCAAATATTAAAGATATGCAATAGCTTATATATATACATGTATATATGTGTATATGTGTATATATACACATATACACATATACACATATACACATATACACATATACACATATATACACACATATATATATATATATATATATATATATATATATATATATATACATATATATATCAGCAAATATCTAATCAAAATCAAGGATGCATTATAAAATTCACTTACCATTTTTGTCATAATAAAATGATAATGAAAATAAAAGATTTGTTAATGACAAAAGGTAATAAAAGATGCACCAATCAAGATCTCGATCAATTCAAAAAGATTTTTCCATAATTGATCAATGCTCCCCCTCAATTTGTTGCATTTTTAGATGATCACGATTCTTTCCTTTCTCTTGGATTTGATTTCTCTCCCCCTGTCATCATGACAATATTTGCGAATAGCACTAATTGTGGCTTGTGCATGTTGAGCAGAATATTTTTCCATTTTTTCCATCGTAGCAACAATATCCACAACGATCATTTGCATTTTGAAATTCAAGGCAAAAATTTATTTTCTTCAATCAAGCTCTTCTTGAATTCAACCTACATAAGCTTAACGAACTTTTTGCACAAATAAGTTGTAATAATATCCACATAATATATAATGCCCTTTCTTCAAATAAATAAATTGAATAGCATATATAAAATTATCAATTATTAAAATTCACAACTACTCAACATTTTGTACGACACATTAGGGATTTCCTCAACAATTTGCAAAAACTTTGCACAAGAAAAGGAATTTTTAACCTCCAAAAAATAGTACAAAATCTCCACAATTTTTGAATCGAGCTTTCTAAAATCCATATGGAGATTCTTTTGCCACCTGCAAATTCTTGTATAGTAGATAATATTCGTTGCAAAAATATCACATAATATCTTCCTTTGATTTGCGGATCAACTTGCTAGATATAAGCTATCTTCTAAGAATATAGTAAGAGTATCCATGAATATGCAATAATATATTTCAAGATCAAAGGGATTTCCTTGAGCATAAATCTCAAAAATATATTATCGATGCATTTCACAAAAAGAAAGTCGATATTTCTATCATGTACCAAATCTAGAAAAAAAAATTGCAATGCCTTATATTTATGACAAGAGATATTTGCAATATAAATCATATATTATTCATAGGCAATCATATAAAATCTTCATAAAATCGAGTAGAAATTTGCAAGGCGGGATGATAAAAAAAAATTATCTTACCCAAGGTATATATTTGAAATATACCATTGATTAAAAAAATCATTAATAATATTTGCAGGAGATACTTTTCTGAATGTACCAAAATCTGCATAGATTCGCGATCATTATTCCCTTATAGGATTTCCTATGATCAACTCATTTCCTTTTGGTATCCATCAATTTGGATCCTTCCATTTTGTTAGAGCAAACTATGAAATCTCCATAGATAATCAAATATACTTTCTTAACTCATCATAACATATTATTTAAGGAAAGAACATTATGCACAATAATATCTTGAAAAAATTCTCACTTAGTCAAAGCACAATAAAATCAGAGAGAATAAAATCTTTGAGTATCTAAAAAGAATATCTTGCATAATAAATTAATACCACGTAAAACAGATTTTCACTTTGCAAAATATGATAAAATCTTAGAGCATAAAATCAATCCAAATAAACTCATTTGTCTCTAAGCAAGATATCAAAACTAATCACATGTATTAAATCAAATCTCAACTCACGAATCACAAAAATAAATCACATGATTCTTTCTTCAATAAAACAAATCATAGAATACGGTCATAATGAAATTTGAATCAACCAGAGGCACAAAAGAATATAAGTATAATAAGAATTTTTAAATTATATACTCAAACCAAATTGAGAAAAATACATTCCTTACCAAATTCTCTTTCTTGTTTTCATTTATTTATTTCTTGCAAAAACAACTCACCTTTTCTTTGGTACCCATATTTTCTTGGGTCCTTGAGAGTTAGTAGAATATGTTGTTTTTACCCAATCTTTCTTAATAGGTCTCTAGACTTTAGGACATTCTTTCTCAAAGTGTTCTGAATTTCCACAATTTGAACACTTGAGGACATTTCGACCAACATATGTTTTGTAAAGATCCTTTGAAAATGCTTTTTGTACGCAAGTCTAGGAGGTCTTTGTCTAAGTCTCTCCTTGACTTTAGGAAAATCTATTAGAGAATCACTTTCCTTATTGAAACCAAGTCCCAACTTATTATAGTAAGGTACTTGTATGGAAATGATATGCTTTAATCTTTTTGAACCCATTGAAAATTTTGTCGAAATATTTGAAAATTCTTTCTTTAAAGAATCATTTTCTTTTACAAGTAAATCTCGACTTTCTTTTGTTTGTAGAAAATTCTTTTGCAAAATTTCAAACTTTTCTTTTTGAGAAAGATTTTGTTGCCTAAGCCATGAATTCTCCTCTCTTTTTAGTTCGGAGATCCTTTTAAGAGAAGATTTGAGATTTAAATAAAGCTCATTTATATACTTTGAAACTTTGATAGGAATTTTTGAATGGCTTACCTCGAGTTTCTCATCAGATTCTGAGTCTATGGCTGAGTCAGACTCTGATTCTGAGTCTAATTCTGATTCCAAATTTGAGTCTGAGTCTGAATGTGCCATCAAGCATATATTTCATTGCTTGTCATCTTCTTTCATTGTTCTTTTCTGCCCATTCTACTTGTATTGTCTTCTTCCACTGAATTTCCTTCCTTTTCTACTCAGCTTTTTGAATTTCTTGATCATAAAAGCAAGTTCTTCGATGTCCATGTCATTTTACGAGTTTGTATCATCAGAATTAGCATTAGCTTTTAAAACGATGGACTTCTTACCTTTGGGATCTTCATCAACGATTTGTTCCACTTCGTAAGATTGAAGAGTGCCAATCAATTCATCAACGGAGAGTGGCATAATCCTCTAAGTTTCCCAGATTGAGGTCTTGACATGGTTCCAATCTTTTGAGAGACCTCGCAAGAATTTGTTGACCTTCATTGGGGCAGAAATTGGCTGACCTTGATATGCTAAACCATTTACAATTTCTGTAAAACGGCTGAACATATCTCCAATCGACTCTCCTTGCTTCATCTTGAATGATTCATATTTGCCGAGCAGGAAGTTTACTTTTGTCTCTTTTACATGATCAGTCCTTTCATAAGTGACATGAAGTCTATCCCAAACTTCTTTTGTTGTTTCACATGAAGAGATTCTGTTATATTCAGCAGGAGACAAAGCGCAATATAAAGAATAAATGGCTTTTGCATCAAGAGCTTCTCTTTTGGATAACTCCGTCCGAGACATAGGAGCAGGGAGTTTGGTTCCTTTGTCTTTGCCATTCTTATTTGATGTAGACGCAGTAGTGGGATTGATTCCTTTTTCCACAACATCCCATTGCAAGGGATCTCTTGATCTTAGGAATGCTTTCATTTTGTTCTTCCACGCGTTGTATTCCTTTCCATCAAAATATGGTGGCCTGGTGTTGCTTTACCCTTCCATAAGTCCTGGTGCCAAGATACTAGCCATAGAAGATTTTTAGCTCAAAAGTAAAAACACTTTAATCAAACAAGCACTTAGCTCTGATATCGTCTGTAAGTGCTAGTATGAACACCTAGAGGGGGGTGAATAGGTGTAAAGACAATTTTCATAAAGAGTAATAAAAATATTTTCCTTTTAAAACTAAATCTGAAGAACAACGGACTTTGAGCGAGTTTAGACTTTAACTACAAACAAAATAAAGGAGTTTAGGGAAGAGAATTAGAACACATAATTTATAGCGGTTCGGCTTAGATCAAGCCTACATCCACTCTCCCTCGCTAACAGCCTACTAGCTAGATTCCATTATGCAATCAACAAGAGATTACAACTTTGAGTGCAAACACTTAGTGGTAGATCATACTATCTCACTAAGTCACTCTTTTGATATTTCTCTCACGATCACAAACGTTTAAACTCACAAGAGACAAGTGTATGATCGAAGGTTGCTCAGACTTTGGAATTATAAATTCTACACTCCATCTCTTACTTGCTCTTCGGTCCTTGGTCTTCTTAAATACTCATCCACTTCCAAACTAGCCGTTGGACAGTATCTAGAGGATTGTTTTCCAATATACCCATTGGACAGATCTATATCTAGAAGATTTGGTAGCCGTTGAGTGACAAAAGTAGAATCCCAAATTGATTATGATCCTCCCATACAAACAGAATCTTGGTTTCCATAAATAGAGCTTCTTCGTATGGAAAGTTCTTATCTTCAAGATCCAATTGTCAATCAATTAGATTGAGTCAATCAAATCTATCTTGATGTAGAATCCAAACTAGATCACTAGCCGTTATATGTTTGGGGTTTGTGTTACGTTATGTCAAGTGCTCTCATTCTGAATCTACTATGTTCTGAACATGTGTCTCATTCTAGATGTAAAGTTTGAGGGTGTTCTGTTGGAAGTAAAGTCTGAGTGTCTTCAGACTGAATTAGAGTCTGAGTGTCTTCAGACTGAAATAGACTTTACAATCTAGATGTCAGTCTAAACATTGTTGACACCTAAATTTCGCCATTTTACTCAAAACTTAGTTGCATATAAAATTAGGAATTAGTTGCTAAAAAAACAACAAAAAAGAAAAACGTCGAAGGGGCTAGGTCAAGCTGGATCCAGCTTTGGCCCGGCCCGCCTTTTTCTCTCTCTCATGTGGGGGCCCGGCCCAGCTGTTTTCCTCCCCCTTGGCGTCCTTCACACGCGACCTGCAAGAAAAGCAAGAGGAGGAAGCAAAAATGATGAGGGGGACCGAAAAGAGGAAGGGAGCAAACTGGCACCGAAACGGAGGGAGAGAGAGAGAGAGAGAGAGAGAGAGAGAGAGAGAGAGAGAGAGAGAGAGAGAGAGAGAGAGAGAGAGAGGATGAAAGAAAAATGGAGAGAGGGAACAAAGGGAGAGCTAGAAGGAGAGAGCTTGAGAAGAGGGAGCCGGAGAAGGCTCGCCATCGTAAAGCCGTGTCGTCGTTGCCGCCGCGGACCGCTGCTGTCTCCCTGGAGCCGTGCCGTCGTGTTCAGGGTCGTACCGCCGCTGCCGCTCGGCGTCGTTGTTGCAGCCCTCGCCGCGCCGCCATTGCCAATGCTGCTTTTGTGCCAACCCTCTTAGAAGGAATCGCCAGCAATCGAGGCCCTCGTCGTGCCACCAGCTGCCCTTCAAAAGCCGACGCCGCAACCCTGCGTCGTCCCACCTCCGCCCATCTTCGCAGCCGCTCGTCGCCGCAGCGGCTTTCACCACTCGGAACCCTAGCCACCGTCCACCACGTCGCGCCATCCGCCGCGTCGCCGCCCGTCGACGTCCTAGCCAACCCCTCCGGCGTCGTGGATCAGCGAACTCGAGGGCTCCAGAATTTGGGTTGCGTGAGCCGGGCCGGGTATAATTCTCGGGTAGGGTTTTCGTCCGTTTTTTAGCCTGTCACGACGGGTCATCTAACTTTTGGGCTTGTGGGCCTTGTTTGTTTTAAAAAGAGAGGAGGGGGATCTCATGGGCTGGACCCACACTTCGGACCCACCCGGAGCTCTTGGACCAAATTTGGGTTCGGTCAAACCAGACTCGACCTTGTATGGCCCCAAAAGAATTATTATTTTATTATTTAAAAAAAAATTAAAAAAATTTAAAAATTTAAAAACAATCCAAAATCCAAAAACGATGGGGTTTAATTAGGAATTGCCATATCTTGTCTTCTTAGTGTAATTAGGCTTTTATTTGCTCGTATTTTGATTATATCGTATATTTAATTTGCATTTCTAATTATGTTTAATTGCACGTGTTTAATCTTACTGCAATTAGGATCTCGATAGTTATGATTGTTACTTTAATGATTGCGCACCCGCATGATCTCCTCATATGTTAGTGGATAAGTATAAAATCAATCCAAACTGCTTGACAAAAATCATTTTTTCTAAAATGAACAAGATTAGGTACTAAAATGGCACTAATTGGTCAATTAGTGTAATCAAGTCCTCGACTCTAGATTCTTTGGTTGTGTAGGAAGTGTGGCATACTCTCGCGCCTCACTTGATTTCTAGCCGACCCCAATAGGCTAGTGGCAACTCCTTTTTACAAAATTCTTAAGAATACCCCAATGTCACGCGAGGTATGGGCTTGGGAGAGCCCGCGCCTAATTATGGGCCTTAGGCCCGTCCTTTAAGCAATACCCCTAAACGTGTTCTCTTCCCCCGAGGAGTAGGTCGCGACAACTTGGCAACTCCACTGGGGACTTGGTTTTAAACCTTAGAGGACTTAGGCCAAAATTAATCTTGCTCAAAAATATTTTTGTTTGGCAGCGAGGATTCCAGGTACGCCCCTATTATTAAAGGTGTTAAATGTTTTTAGAGAATGAGAGGTATAAGGGGACGTGTTTACTCACGTTTGTCTTACATGGATGCGTAGGAATGTATGGTTTATTTTTATGTACGGAGTATTGTTTGCCTATAAATTGTTGTGCATGTATCCTTTGCATTGCACTACACCCTAACGCACACAACCTGTCGTTGGACCTGGGCCGCATAGGATCACCTAGGATGGTGTTAAGGTGGATACCACTCTGACTACAACCATGTAGTATAAGTCGCCTATCTCAACCTTGAAATTTCCTTCCTAATGTCAAAGGCCCCCACCCTGGTTTGCAACCGTGTGACAGGGGTCGGTTCTTTGACGAAGCCGGAGTCATGGGTAACTTGACCTAGCCACGACCTTGTTGGTTCGGTCCGGTGATCCCATGGCTCTATTTTGAGCCGTATAGAGTATAAATCGAACCACATCCCATGTGTATGTCTAGGCAATTTTTTTTTAAAAAAAAGAAGAGGAAAGTCGTCCTCCACTGTAAGTATCATTCTTCTTTTTATTTGCTTTTTATCAATTGAATTTTCATCTTGAAATTCGTGGAAATCAATCGAATGCAATCGAATGCCCTCAGTGATGTAGGCTTATGATTGAAAAAATTGGCAATCACTTTTGATAAGTGAACATTGAATGCAAGTTCTAAAAACTTTGATTTGGCCTTCTTGAACACATGGTTTTGTTTAAATTTCTAGTTATGGGCTCAAAATCGTATTTAAAAAAAAAAGTGCCAAAAAAAAACTTTCAAATCAAGATTATGTTTTGGGGCAAAAAAATTAAAAAATTAAAAAATTAAGATCATATTTTCAATCAAATTCTTTCTTTCTCACATTCTGGGATTGAAATCTAGACAATATTTTGTGTATAGATTTTTCAAAACAAAAGTCACCTCATTGTTGCAAGAGTAAAATCATAAATCAATCTTTAAAAAAAAAAAAAATCAATGCCACTTTTGCATGAAACTTTTGGAATAGAGTAGACGTTCGACTGATAGTCGTGGATCGATTTCTTTTAATGATGTCTTCTCTTATGATAAAATCTTGGTAAAATACTAAAACCCCATAATAAGGACTATGGGGCATGTACCGTCGCCTCGATTTTGTTGTAAGAAGCGACCTCATTGAGATATCATTTTCTCATTCACAGGTCATGCGTGATGACAATTCTTGACTTCGCTCGCTTGATCATGCCAAGAAGTCAACTTTAGAATTAGGATGAGAATGGATTTATACGCTTATTTATGCAAGCGTGTTTTGTATGATATCATTGTCTTTATTCTTGATAGTAATTATATTTTTAGTTTTGAGTTTTGCATGTGAGCCCAATTGGCACTCTTGTAAGTCATGCAACTCACATTTTTGAGTAATTAAATTTGATTTCATAAAAAAAAATATCATTCTTAAAAAAAAACACTTAAAGTATTTCAAATGGACCCTTGGAGCTAAGTTGTTATACCTTAGCTTCGAAATGTTTTGAAAAAAAAAAAAAAAAAAAAAGAAAAAAGAGAGTTTCAAGAAGGATGTGCTAAAATTTTTATCTCTTCACTTAGTTGCTTTCTGGAGTTGGTCCATAAATGATACTTTGAGATGGTAAGGTTGTAATCATTCAGTCTGAACTTTTGATATAACAACTCATTCGTTCATCCATTTTTGTTAAATAGGTAAAATAAAGGGATGTGTATAGTTCCTAAATGATTCCCAATTGAGCGAGGAAATAACATGTCCAATCTTTTCTTTGTAGGCAATAAATGGGCAAAGCATCTAAAGAACAATATCCCCAAATGTGGAAATAATGAACAATCCCTCTCCTTTCAAAGCAAGATCTTGAAAAACACATCTAATGATCCATATTTAAATTTTTCAAGCTCCCTGTCAATTAAACATCTCTTCGAAAAGAGCATTTGAAAAAAAACAGGAATTGAACTTTGTAAATTGTTGCATACAATAAAGAAGTGCTTTTCATGGATAAAATCACGGCCACATAGCCATTTTTCAATCAATCCTAGCGACTTCAGGCAAAGTTCATACCTGAAGAACGGAAACATGTGAAGGGAAGACATCAAATGCTTAAAGGCATATGCAAGTGAAAGGGTTACCGAGTCACCATGCCGCAGGTAAGTACCCTTCTTCTCAATATTTTTTTTAAAGTAAAAAAAAAAAAAAAGAAAAAAAAAAGGAGAATTTCCATTACAAAAGAGAACCTTTGGTGCTTTCCTAGAGACAAGGAAAAAAATGAATAATTGAGAAATTAAAATTTCTACAAACTTTTTGAGCATCATTTTTATCTCAAAATTGTTTTATCGTTTTGTGGATTATTCATTTTGAATCAAATTTTCCTATGGAGATTGATCTACTCAGATGATCTCGACGGAGTGAGATGGAGATGTTAACCATGCCAAACAAGAAGTGCTTAGGATGAAGAAAGGCAAGACATTCCCAAACACATCCTTCAAACACTTTTAAGAGTTGAGTGAAAAACAACCTTCTCTTAGGACAAAGGATTCATTTGCATCGAGCGCAAAGATCAAAATGATAAAGGCATTTCCTTCATCAATCCCAAGCATTGTACTAATCTCCTACTACCCCTTTGGGCAGAATAAAGATGATCCTTCAAAGTACCTCTATCGAGAACGACCCTACATTGGGGCAGCATAGGAGGTTTCGATCGTGTTGTAGAGTGAAAGGTTGAGAAAGATTCTATTACTTTCACTTGCATCAATCTTCTGATGATAGCTTCAGAGGATTCTCATCAAAGCTTGACTCATCCCAAGGTGAAGAAGAGCATTTCCTTCTCTACCCAAACACTGATACCCATTACTTTAACCAATTTGGGCCTGATTATTCATTTTTGAACCTCAAGCAGTGATCATCTCCCTTCACTGGGGCAAGGCATAAGGATTGATCACATACAATTGGCATTTACGAGAAAACACGAAAAGCATCTCGAAAGTCATAAGAGCTCCAAAAGTTCAAAGAGCAAAAAGTTCGACAAAATTAGGGGGCATGAAAAAGCAGTGTGTCCGGTAAAAGCAAGGCCAATGCTCATCAAGAAAAAGAGCCAAAAGATTGCATTTTATGTGAAAAAAAAAAAGATTATTATTAAACTCCAAGTGCTTGCGTAAAAATCATCACAAGTGCAAAGGAAATTAGAAAAATGAGCAAAGCTCCCATGTAGAAATGATTAGTTAAGGGACTTTCGAGATGCGCTATGTTTCAAAAGCCAAATGATTTCTAAAGATCAAGTGACCTGGTCATGATGCCATGATGATCACCGACTCTTAAAAACCCTCTTAAAAATTTTAAGCCTTTCAAGCCTCTCCCAAGCCAACATTACAACCCTTTTCCAAAGTCTTTTATGAATGGGATGGTTTGAGTGAAAATGAGAATGCCACAAAGAAGCTACCGCTTGAAGGAGTGGAAGCAATTCTATCTAATCTTATCTCCCGAGTTCTCAACTTGTAAACCCGATGAAGATAGCGACAAATATTCCTTTATTAGCCTCAAAGCAATAATTCCTTTGTGTAAGCCCTAACCGAGCCTATATTGCGGTCCTTTCAAAAGACCCTTTTGATCGATCAGATTGTGCTCATCGCGAATGTTTCTGAAAGCCTTTGACATGGGTGATGTGAGATACCCTTAGTAATCAGTTGCTTCCCATGCGAATAGATGGGATAAAGCAGCCATTTTATCAAGAGTGTGTGAGAAACCCTTTCTGACTAAGAAGCTCTAGTTTGGCATGCTTAATGAGCTTTTTTTCACAAGTTGTAGCCGTTTTGATAAGAACTTGACTCCCGGAGAATTTGACGATTAATGATATATCCCTAAGCAAGATGACAGTTTTGCTCACATGATAATAATTGACATTGAATGTTTCTCAAGGCAATCAAACTTAGCTTGATTAGCTTGTTCAGTTAATACTACAATATTGCCAATATTTCTCTTGATGACGTCTCTAATGACATTTGCTCAAGTTGAGTTTGACAAGATTCCTCAGTGAAGCCATGCGGTTTTCAAGGGGTTAGCGGGTGCTTCCCTAAAAACCAAAGGTTCATGGTCAGCCTTAAACCATGCCATCTCCAAAGGTTCATGGTCAGCCTCAAATCATGTCATCTACAAGGTTCATGGTCAGCCTTAAATCATGCCATTTCCAAAGGTTCATGGTCAGCCTCAAACCATGTCATCTACAAGGTTCATGGTCAGCCTCAAACCATGTCATCTACAAGGTTTATGGTTAGCCTTAAATCATGCAATTTCCAAGGTTGGTGGGTCTATCCTTAAACCACGGGGTTGGTGGCTTTTCCTAAACCACACGGTTCGTGGGTCATCCTTAAACCACAAGATTGGTGGGTCTATCCTTAAAACCATGGGATTGGTGGCTTTTCCTAAACCACACGGTTTGTGGATCATCCTTAAACCACAAGGTTGGTGAGTCTATCCTTAAAACCATGAGGTTGGTGGCTTTTCCTAAACCACACGGTTCATGGGTCATCCTTAAACCACAAGATTGGTGGATCTATCCTTAAAACCACGGGATTGATGGCTTTTCCTTAAACAACATGGCTTGTGGGTTCATCCATAAACCACACTTGTCCGCATCCGGTTGAAACCCGTTTGTACACGGTGAGACTATCATCCGATCGAAACCCGTTTGTACATGGTGAGACCTTTCTCCCAGTCAAAACCCGCTTTTACACGGCGAGACTATCACATCCGATCAAAACCCATTTGTACACAGTGAGACTATCATACCCAATCGAAACCCGTTTCTACACGATGAGACTATCATCTGGTTGAAACCCGTTTGTACACGATGAGACCTTTCTCCCAGTCGAAACTCATTTGTACACGGTGAAACTATCATACCTAGTCGAAACCCGTTTGTACACGGTGAGACCATCATACCCAGTCGAAACCCGTTTTTACACAGTGAGACTATCACATCCGGTCGAAACCCGTTTGTACACGGTGAGACTGTCATACCCAGTCGAAACTTGTTTGTACACGGTGCGACTATCATCCGGTCGAAACCCGTTTCTACACGATGAGACCTTTCTCCAAGTCAAAACCCGTTTGTACATGGTGAGACTATCATACCCGGCCGAAACCCGTTTTTACACGGTGAGACTATCATATCTGGTCGAAACCCGTTTGTACATGGTGAGACCTTTCTCCCGTCGAAACCCGTTTGTACACGGTGAGACCTTTCTCCCAGTCGAAACTTGTTTGTACACGGTGAGACTATCATCCGATTGAAACCTGCTTGTACACGGTGAGACCTTTCTCCCAATCGAAATCCATTTGTACACGGTGAGACTATCATACCTAGTCGAAATCCGTTTTTACACGGTGAGACTATCACATTCGGTCGAAACCCGTTTTTACACGGTGAGACCTTTCTTCTAGTCGAAACCCGTTTGTACACAGCGAGACTATCATATCCAAATGAAATTTGTTTGTACACGGTGAGACTATCATATCTAGTTGAAACTCGTTTTTACACGGCGAGATTATCATATCCAGTCGGAACTCGTTTTTACACGGTGAGACTATTACATCCAGTCGAAATATGTTTTTACACGGTAAGGGTGCGTTTGGTTCGGCATTTGGAAAGCTCATTGGGAAAATGTAAAGCAATTTAGCCAAAGGGGCTTTGGATGAAATGCAAAGACTGTTTGGTAAATTATGATTTGAAAAGCAACTTTGAGAGAAATGCTGTTTGGGAGACAACACATTTGCAAAGCCCATTTGGTGATTAATCTAAATATTTTAATTTTTATTTGTTTAAAATTAAAAAAATAATGTTTGTGACTTTTTAATTTATATTTGACAACAATGTTAAAGATGTTGTGTAAACAATTTTATTAAAATTAAAATTCCTTTTTTTGCTAAAAAATATCAAATGGAAAAAATTTACGTGCTCTCTTTCTCAATTACAATAAGAATACTTTCATTACATAAAAACATGATAACATATGCTTTGAGGAAATAAGCTCATTATCCTTAAAAATTACAAATATCCTTAATTACTTCATAAATTCATAGCTATTTGATCACGTAAACGTGCCATATCAGATGCTACATCATCATTTGAAGCATTACCCTCCCCATTTACATCATTAGGATCCGTTGTATATAAATTGGGATCCAAATCTACTCTAGCAAAATGTGTATCATTCAGGGCATTTCTTCGTATATAATTGTGCAAAGTCATCGTTGCTATCACAATTTTCACTTGCTTTGTATATGGATAACTTGGCATACTCTTTAAAATCTTCCACTTCTTCTTCAATACTCCAAAAGCTCGCTCAATTTCTGATCGTATTGAGGAGTGAGCACGATTGAACACTTCTTTATAACCTGTTGGTTGAGGACCTCGTTGAAACTCAAGTAAATGATATCTAACTTCTTTATATGGTCCTAAATAACCCGTGGGATTTGGATATCCAGCATCAACCAAATAATATTTACCTACACAAAAAAAGTTGTAAACTTAATTAACATATAACATATACATATATTAATGCATAAAAACCACTAATTAACGAACCTTTTGGAGGATGAGGAAATTGTAAATCATGTCTCCTAATGGCTTCATAAAAGATATGAGTATCATGAGCTGTTCCCTCCCAACCGGCCCACACATAAGTAAATTCCATGTTAAAATTACACACGGCCATCACATTTTGCGTCGGTGTTCCTTTTCGACCAATAAAACGAAGCTGCTCACTCATAGGTACCACCGCTGGAATATGAGTACCATCTATAGCTCCAATGCAATCCTAAACAAGAACAAGAATATTATTTAATTTGTATTTAATTCTTTTTTTCTATTGTATAATCATAACTTACCTTAAAATGTGGAAAAAATCTTCTTTATTCCTGATCTTCTTTGGAACTTCCTTGAATTGTCAATCGGATGGTTGGATCAAATCTGCTCCCATTTCACATACTTTATCCAAAACTAAGCTAAATAGCCTACATATGGTTTCCCCATAATGCTGAGGTAGTGCATGACAAAATTTCTGAAACAGAAATTGATTTCTGGCCAGAAATCAATTTCTCAATTTCTATTCCCCAGCCAAGTTTTTGAGTAAAGAAACCTGTTTGATAACAACTCAAAATTTCTATTTCTGAAACAGAAATCCGTTTGATAACAGAAAAAATTTCTATTTCTATGAATCATGTTGTCCCCATCCTTTTACTTCACTCTTCTTGGTGCTTGTGATGGTAATTTAATTTGATAAAAGTTGGTAAATCACTTTAATTTAGGGAGAAGTGCCAAAAAGTCTTAAACCTTTTGTCTTTGTGCGGATTTAGTCCTAAACCTTTTTTTGGTGCCAATTTAGTCCTAAACCTTTCTATTTTGTGCCGATTTAGTCCTTCCGGCAAATTTAGCTCGGAAAATGCCTACATGGATACAAAGCCAGCGCCGGCCGTCCTACGTGGATGGACCGGCGCCGACATGAATGCCCGAAAACAAAACGACGCCGTTTTATTAAAAAAAAAAAAATTAAAAATTAAAAAAAAAAATTAAAAGTTAAAAAAAAAACCTAGAACCTAATTTAAAACCTCCTTGTTTTATTGAGAAAATAAAATTTGGCGTCCAAACCCGACACCGCATTTATTTTCTATTTTCTTGCCTAACCACTCTTTTTAGAAATAATCTCGCGCAACTTTTTTTTTCTCTAAAGCTTTCGGATTTATTTCGTACGGGAGCACGTACGAATTTATTTCCGAAAGCTTTAGAAAAAAAGTTGCGCAAGATTATTTCTAAAAAGGGTGGTTAGGCAAGAAAATAGAAAATAAATGGGGTGTCGGGTTTGAACGCAAAATTTTATTGTCTCAATAAAACAAGGATGTTTTAAACTAGGTGCGTGCAAAGTTTGATCGATTAATTTTGAGTACGGGAGCACGTACGAATTTATTTCCGAAAGCTTTAGAAAAAAAAAAAGTTGCGCGAGATTATTTCCAAAAAGGGTGGTTAGGCAAGAAAATAGAAAATAAATGCGGCGTCGGGTTTGGACGCCAAATTTTATTTTCTCAATAAAACAATGAGGTTTTAAACTAGGTGCGTGCAAAGTTTGTTCGATTAATTTTGAGTACGGAGCACGTACAAATTTATTTCCGAAAGCTTTAGAAAAAAAAAAAAAAAAAGTTGCGCAAGATTATTTCCAAAAAGGGTGGTTAGGTAAGAAAATAGAAAATAAATGGGGTGTCCGGTTTGAACGCCAAATTTTATTTTCTCAATAAAACAAGGATGTTTTAAACTAGGTGCGTGCAAAGTTTGATCGATTAATTTTGAGTACGAGAGCACATATGAATTTATTTCCGAAAACTTTAGAAAAAAAAAAGTTGCGCGAGATTATTTCCAAAAAGGGTGGTTAGGCAAGAAAATAGAAAATAAATGCAGTGTCGGGTTTGGACGCCAAATTTTATTTTCTCAATAAAACAAGGAGGTTTTAAACTAGGTTCTAGGTTTTTTTTTTTTAATTTTTTTTAATTTTTTAATTTTTTTTATAAATAAAACGGCGTCGTGAGGAGAAGAAATGGGGGAAAGCACGATAGTGAGGAGAGGAGAGGAGGCTGGAAGGAAGAAGTGGAGAAATAGTTTCTATTTCTACTTCAGAAATAGAGAAGCTACAATTTCTAGCTTCTCATTTCTCCTCAAAACAATTTCTGAAACAGAAATCAGTTTCAGAAATAGAGAAATCAGTTTGTGTTATCAAACGGGTTTCTCCAATTTCTCTGTTCCGGGGAACAGAGAAATTGAGAAACTGAGAAATAGAAATTTTACCATGCAGCACCTGAAAGTGCTCTTGTGCTAACCTGTTACCTATATTATGTCCTAAAATATGAAGAAACAATCCTAGCATTTCTACAACATCAATATTTCTAGTTCCTTGCAAACCATCGTGTCACTAAATCATTCATTAAATTCTTAAACACAATTCTATCCATTCTAAACATTCAATAAAACCTTTTAGGATTAGCATCCATGTCCATCAACTCTCTTACCATGCATTTCCTGTATATGATGAAGTCATGCACGGTATTTTTTTACCATATATTTGTTGGATAAATTCTCTTCAGGTATTTTGAAGTTGACAAAACATTTTCTCATTCTAGTCTGAAGACTTACAGACTCTACTGGCAAAGTCTGAAGATCAAAGTCTGAAGCTAGCAAGACTCATGTTTCAAAGTCTACTCTCATGGACGGAGTCTCCGGACCAACTTTTATTCGATCTTATATGGTCTCTACTCTAACGGCTAGAGAATTTCTTTCTACTGGATTCAGCACTAGAAGATCTTACTTTTGTATTCGAATATGTATAGATTCTCTAAAGATTTCGCAACTTATAATTGGAAGGATCTACTTATGGAAACCAAGATCCTGATTGTATGGGCGAGCATGATTGATGGGCTATCAACACTTGCCTTAAAGAGCTCGAGATCTCTCTAATTGATTCTGTCCAACGGGTTGATTGGAAGAACTTCTTTGGAAGGTGCCAACGGTATAGAAGGCATGAAGAAGTATATAAGAGAGATGCTCCAGTTGTTGAAGGGTGTCGAATAGAAGAATTCCAAAGTCTGAATCTCCTTTTCTATTTTGCGATCATATTTTTCGAGCGTTATATGTAATCAAAAGAGAGATCATATTGTGGTGAGACCTTGAGGAAGTGTAGTAGAGTGTCTACACTGTGGACTCAAGAGCGTGAAACTGTAATCACTCTTTTTGATTCTTAATGAAATCCAGCCAGAAGGGCTGTCCGTGCGGGAGAGTGGACGTAGGCTTGGTATAAGCCGAACCACTATAAATCTGGAGTCTTGATTCTCTATCCCTAATCCTTTTATCTTTTATTACTTTCATTTGCTACGATTGTTGGTTTTAATTCATTAATCTCTCATTCAGATTAAATTGTTAAAATCGCTTTAATCACCTATTCACCCCCCCCCTCTAGGTGCTAATTCTAGTCCTAACAATATTGCCTGATAAACACAACAAGTATGTGCAGCTGCACAAAGTTGCCAATATTCTTCTTCCTCCTTTTCATGGTTTTCTCTTTCAGAAGAGTCATCCATAACTGATCAAAGTAACAAAATAAAATTAGAATAAGAGATATAATGAATTATTTAGATCATTCATCAACAAAAAACACTTATCATATATATATATATGCAAACTCCATTCAATAAAAAGAACACCAATTAGAAACAAGTCTGATAACATAGCATAAATATGTCTTGCCAACTAATACAAATAAGTAGTGCAAATATGTATCACATTATAATAACATTGCACATGAAAAATATAAATAGCAAATATCCTAGTGAGCCCTATGTTGTGCGAACTTATACTTGAGCCATGTAACTTTTTCTTGATCATCATCCAAGTGCATAAAGATTTGCCTATTATCTTTCTTTTCGAAAGATAATCTAGTGCAAAAAAATATAACTCTTGATCTTGCTTTATCTCGGTATAGCTTTCAACGTCTCCATGAGTTCCTTGTAAGGATCAAACTCTTTGGCATAGCTTCTACTTTCAATAGCTGAACAAATCCTCTCCATTTGCGTTGCTAGCTTATCACCCATACTTTTCTTTTGTTTCTTTCCTTGAGATTGTCTCACCGAACTCTGCGATGTTCTTTTATCACTTCTATGTTGTTCACTAGTCTTTCCACCCACATCGTCCTCTATATTATCATTAATAAATCCTGCTGAACCACCGATGTCAAATTGTGTAGCCACAACATCCTCATCAATATGTAAGCCTTGTGCAGGATTCCATGTGATACTTCCAGTGGCAACAATATCTCCAAACATTCTATCCAATAAAACTTGAAGATCCGGATGTATGCCTTTCATTCTAAAAGGTCTAACCTTAGGATTTTCCTGTTGTGATAAACATTTTCGTGAGTTTTATAGAAAAAAATGAACTTAAAAAAATTAATAAAAGAATGGAAAAAACCTGAATTTTCCTCTCCCACCATTCATCACTTGCATCAATGGTATTTTTTTGGATCCCATTCTAATCCAGTTTCCTTTAGGATCAATGTCCTCCATCTTTTCCAATCTTCTTTAAGATTATCCCACTTACTCTTCATTTGACCTTTATCATACTTTTTGCCCCTTAGGTCCTCAAACTTCTTAATTATAACCGTCCATCCATCCCTTTTGTTGTTTGTAGGACGATTGCCATAGTCAATTTGTTCAACACACAACTTACAAAAGGTTTCAACATCTTCAGGGCTCCAAAATGCCTTTTCTTTTGATGAACTTGCCATCTACTAATAAATGCAACATTAAAAAATGCAAATTTCAGTTTAAAGACAATAGACAACATATGCAATCCACACTTAATTGTAGCAGCAAAAGACAAACTCAATGGAAAATACACAGCTCATGTGTCATGCTTACTGTTAACAATATGAATAAGGTAGCATTAACTTAATCATCTTCAGCGAAGGAACACCCAACAAAAGCAATAAATAAAACAAAGAGAAATCTGCCAATCGCAGAAAACTTAATTAAGTGGCCAAAAGAATACCGAAATGCCATGAATCTATGCTCTCATTCTAATTGAAAGCACACTCACCATTCTGATTAAAGATGATGAAGAGAGAGGGATCCGGTATGACAAGATTCAAATGGATGGTTGCTTTTATTTATTTATTTGGCTATTCTTTTCCATAGAGTGTGAGTTCTCTCCTTTTTATTTGTGGCCCTGTAATGCAATAGAAAACAGGATCCAAATAAATGTTGCCTAAGATCCATAATAGTAGATTTTATCTTTTATCAGGCGAATGCCTGTCTCTGTACCGTCAAAACCTCTTTATTCTTTCGTCCAAGTCAACTGAAAATGGGAGTGAAGTAGATTGTTATTTTTCTTTTCGTTTATCTTTTACCAGTTATTTTCAGGCACACAACTTTGTAACGAACCTGAAAAAACCTAGGCTACTCCTTCTAGATTCCTAGTGGTTCTTGGGACTTATGAAGTTGTTAATCAAGAGTATCTCTCTTCTAAGTAAGTTTGCAATAATAATTAATCACAGGCTAGTGCTAGATATTTCTACATTTCCCACGTAATCCTGGTAAGATGAGAAATCAAGGGCCTTGCAACATCACTCAATCAAAAACTTCACATGAAGCATTCTCTCTCCATAGGCTTAGAGACACCCAGATGAGGAGAAGAATCAATTGTTACTACGCAATCTACACAAATCTGCAAAGTGGACACTCCTGTAAACTTGGAAACGGCAATAGGGCTAAGCTATCGCGGGCGTAGAGTCAAACAAAATGGAAAAGGAACAAATCGATCTAACAAACAAGGAGCAAACAATCAGATCTGAGAGATTTACAGACGAGAAGATCTAACCTAAGAACGGAAATGAGAAAAATAAAAAGAAAAGCAAACGGATCTCAGATGGAGAGCGACGGAGATGCCAGAAAGAGAGAGAGAGAGAGAGAGTTTAAAAGTATTCGTTACCTCGGGGAAGCAATCGAGAGGCTGGGATTTGTGCTGAGGAGACCGCCACTACCTGAACCTCACTACCCACAAGCAGGGGAAAAACGTGCAAGGATGCAGGGAATCGAGAGGAGGCGATAGCCTGAGTGGTCGCGTCAGAGGAAGGGAGGAGTTGAATTGTGAGCTGCTGCGTCCTCTGTTTCAGAAGATCGAAGAACAAACCCAGATGAGAAAAGAATCGAGCTGAGGAAACAAACCCAGATGAGGAGAAGAATCGAGTGGAGGAAACAAACCCAGATTTTTCGTCGGCAGATCTGAAGGTGCTGGAGATTGGCGTCATCGTGGGGCTCTTGGGAGAGTGAGTGTGAGGACTGGAGGTGCAAGGAGAAACCCTTGGTTTTGTTCTTTTAGAAAGGGGTAAATTTGGGTTTCTCATGATTTTTTTAGGGTAAAAAAGGGACTTCACGAAATTTCATTAATGGAGGCCTTTAGCATTCCGAAAATGCTAAAAGCTCAATGCTAGTCTCTACTAGCATTGAGCTTTCAGCATCCCCAAGGCCAACTTTCAACTCAAAGCTCATTGAAAAATGGTTGCCAAACACCTCTTTTTTTTTCTCAAAGGGCTTTCAGGCCCGAAGGGGCTTTCTAAATGCCCATCCAAACGCACCCTAAGACCTTTTATCCAGACGAAACCCTTTTTTACACTATGAGACCCTTTTTCCAATCTAAACCACACGGTTCGTGGGTCTATCCTTAAACCGCAAGGTTAGTGGGTCATCCTTAAACCACAAGGTTGGTGGGTTTATCCTTAAACCACACGGTTAGTGGCCTTATCCTTAAACCACACGGTTAGTGGGTCATCCTTAAACCACAAGGTTGGTGGGTTTATCCTTACACCACGGGTGTCGCAACCTACCCTCGGGGGGAGGGAACAGGTTTAGAAATATTGCCTAGAGGACGGACCTAAGGTCCATGATTAGGCGCGGGCTCTCCCAAGCCCATACCCTGTGTGACATTGGGATATTCTTTTGAATTTTGCACAAAAGGAGTCGCCACTAGCCTATTGGGGTCGACTAGAAACCAAGTGAGGCATGAGAGTGTACCTCACTTCCTACGCAACCAAAGAATCTAGGGCCGAGGACTTGATACACTAATTGACTAATTAGTACCCTTTCGGTACCTAATCTTGTTCATTTTAACAAAATGATTTTTGGCAGGCAATTTGGATTGATTTTTATACCTATCCACTAACATGTGAGGTGATCATGCAGGTGTGCAGTCATTATAATAACAATCACAGCTACCGAGATCCTAATTGCGATAAAATTAAACACGTGCAATTAAATATAACAAGATATGCAAACTAAACATGCAATATAATCAATATATATATATAAGCAAATAAATGCTTAATTACACTAAAATGGTAATACATAGCAATTTCTAACCAAACCCTACAATTTTTGGACTTTTCGAATTTTTTTTTTTTTTAAATTAATTAATTAATTATAATTAATTTTTTATTTTTAAAAAATAATAATAATATCATTTTCTGGGTCGGACCGGTTCGTTCGGGTCGGGTCGGGTCCGATCCGGTCAAGTGAATTGGGCCGAGACCCGCCCGGGTCGGGCCTACGTGGGGGTAGGCTAGGATTGGGCCTAGTCAAGAGGGCCCAACCCTCTTGATATGGCCTAACTCGGCCAGCCCTCTAGTCTATGACCGTTCGGTCGTGACTAGAGGAGGCTACAGCGGCGCGGCTCCCTCGGAATAGAGGCTGGTTTTCACTTTGGTATTTCAACAAACAGGTTGGGGGGGCGCTACAACCTAATAGACTTTGCCTCGACCGAGGCTCGAGCACCGATTCGGACTCCAAACCAAATGCGCCAGAGCATCAAACAGGGTAACAAGGACAGGTAGGTGGCCGGAGCTCGCCCGAACTAGTCAGGATGAGCTCCGGCTGGCTCATTTTCAGGGACGCACGCCAAGTGTTTGAGGAAAGGCCTACCTGGTTTCCAGTGGGAACGGCTGCGGTCGGTGGCTCACCGGTGGCGGCAGGGCGCTCCGGGAAGCACCTTGGCTCCTCGACTGACCTCCACGAATCTTCTTTTGTGGCATCCGGGTTTTTTGTCAGACTTCGAATATGTGACGGTCCGTGACAGATAAACGGAAGTATCGTGAGACTGCGTAATTGGTACCATTTGCGGACACCATTTCGTCATCATCGTTGGACCGATACGTTACGTTTAGTAATGGTCCGATCATCGAATAAATTATAGTCTCGTCGAAAATTTCTCTACGTACCATTACCAACAAGACCGAGGTTTATTCCAAAGGATGTGTCGACAAGTTACCTATTATTTGAACTTTAGCCGTTTTCCATTGAATATGTACCCTAGGCAAAGGAGCCGAGAGACTTCATTTCATGCCCATGCAGCCACGGCCATCTACTCTCTTCCATTAAGGCATGAAAATTACGGATTCATGGCCATTAATGAGGACCATGCACGTCTCTCCATCGTGCTGTTCAATAAACAAATAGGAAAATTCCCATGCACGGCCATTGCATCCATGTTAAATAAGCCCCTCCATGCAGCAAATGAAGCCACATCCATATACATACAACAATTAAAGGCCCACGTATAAAGAAGTCAACTAAGGAGAAGAAGTCGACCACTGTGCAGCCCATGCACACGTCTCTCCTCTTCATGGGTCTTGATCGAGCAGCTATGTAGCCCTTCTTCGGTGGGCAGCAAATGGAAGAAGTGTGGCCATCAACCTACAGACACGTTGCCTCTTCATTTCACGGATCAACTAAGGAGAAAGATTGACCTTTGCCGCCACGTTCAATGCATGAAGGGATGAGCTGGCGTGCGACTCGTTCGAAACTTGATGTTTCGGTGGGACATCAAAGCCAAGAAGACAGCCCAGCGCAAGACACACCACCCCTTCGACAGTCAACAAGAAAAGGAGAATGTTGACCAATAAACCGAGAGAAAAGGCCACGTCTTGCATGGGGGTCCAGCTGTCTCGGCAAAGGAACAAACCAGCATGCAAGAAGCCACTTCTCAAATGCTCTTTGCGCTGGTGATGGGAGGCTTGGATGAAGGCCACGATACTCCACCTGTCCTTCGCTGAAGAAGCCACAGAAACTCAAGCAAATTGTTGACAGGTGTTGTCAACAAAACAGCGACGGAAGAGAGAGAGATCATGGGTTTCCCTCGACGTCCAGCTCTCTCTCTAGGTGCGCACTTCTCCTTCGTTTCCAGCAGCAAGTGCACCAAAAGAGAGAGAGAAATCGCTTCCTCACTCCACCACCATCGACCCTCTTCTTAGTCCAAAACCCATAAAATTTTCAATCCAAATCTGGGCGCCATCTTGCTTACTCCTCACCGTTAGCCATCAACCTCCTTCGCCGGTGCTATTCGCCTTAGCCGCATCTCACCGCACGCCATCGACGCCGCTCGCCACCGTTGAGCCGCACCATCGCACCAAACCCCTCGCCGTTAGCATCGTAGGAATTGAGGCAAGTAGAGTCCGTTTCTCTACTCTTTGGCTAGTTGAGATGAGTGCATGTTGATTTGTGAATGTCAAATGTGGTGGAAGTGAGGAGAATTCGAAGCTATGGGGAGGAAATTGTTGGCTATGCATGCTGTTTTTTTAGAGAAAACCAGTCTGTCCATTTGTAGGATTTTGATTTGCATGTGGATTTTTAGTGGAGATCTCACCTCGACTTCTGAACGAAAGTTGTTAAGAACATTATAAGGTATAACATATCAAAAATTTGGAAGAAATGAACGAGAATAGGTAGGCAAAATCGTGATTTTTCGGAGATGGTCAGATCTGGAAATTTGGGTACTAGGAACAGAAGTTTTAACCGTTTGTAGTTAATTATCTAGAGCGAATCTGACTTTGATGTCTTCATGAAATATCTTCCTCTATTTATTTTAGACAACATAATTAAATTTCGTAATTTTTTAAGGTCATTTGCCTATTAAATCGAAGATGTTTTGAAAACAGTGCAATCTGACTACTCGGACTTGGTGATGTTGCAATGCGTAGTCTATACCATTCTGTAAAACTTTCGTTTGGAAAAGTGTTCTTCATGAAATGTCTTTATTTATGTCTTTTATGAATCATAGTTAAATTTCGTAATTTTTGAAGTTCATTTGCCTATTTAATCGAAAATTTCTTAAAAACGGTGCAATCGGATGTGTCCGGACTTAGTGATGCTACAATGTGTGGTTTATACTGTTCTGTTTAAAACTATTTTGGGGAAGTGTTCTTCACGAAATATCCTTATTTATGTCTTTTCTACAACATAGTTAAATTTCATAATTTTTGAAGATCATTTGAGTATTTAACCAAAAATCTTTCAAAAACTGTGCAAGATGAACAGACAGAATAAGTAATGCTGTGATGCGCGGTTAGTATTGAATTATGTAAAGACTTTTTGGTGTAGTGTTCTTCATGAAGTATCTGCCTCTATTTCTTAATTATCACATGTTCAAATTTCATAATTTTTGAAGGTCATTTAGGTATTTAATCGAAAATGTTTCGAAAATTGTGCATGAGAGAGGCTAAAAATCCCTTTTTCTGTGATGCATGGACCTATACGTTTTCTGTGAAGCTTTGTTTGATAGGTTGTTCTTCACAAAAAGTGTTTCTTTATACCTTATCTACAATGTCTTAAATTTTCAGAATTTATTTTCATCGTGTACAAATTTTCCAGAATTTTTCACAAGCAAAACGCATTCTGTTTAAAGCTGAAAACTGTTCTATTTAAAGATTATTTGATTTGTTATATAAATTGTGATATTTTGGGTTGTTATTCGTGCAATGATGTGGTGACATTCATGCATATCATATGACATCAAAAGATTGATGGATTTTTATGAATTCAATGAAGTTTTCAAACTATTGCATCAAATGATATTTTTCCAATGCATATCATATGATTTTAAAAAGGCTGATTTCAACCCTTGGCATTTTTGCAATCAAATGTGAATTTGAAAAATGAGATATATGAAAATATGCATTGTGATGATGAGAAGGCCATCGGAGGTGTGAGCTGACGATGCCTCGGGTGTGTCAGGATGCCCAAAGGATCGATGAGTCGATGCCTTGTGGATGCCCGGTGGCCTGAAATGGCTGAATGCCGGAGGATCCTCAGGAGTTTCGAGATGCCCGGTGGTATACGGTACGTAATTCCAGGGGCAATGCTTGGTGGTATGTCGGTACGTAATTCCAGAAGCCCAAGAGATGTGTGCCGGGGGGGGATTCCTCATGATGCTAGTTGGGATGCGAGATGCCTGAAGGTGTGTGCCGGATGCCCGGAGGTGTGTGCCGGAGGTTCCTCGCGATGCCAGGTTGGGTAAGAGCGATAAATTGTGGGATGCAAACATTGGTCCCTGTGAAGAAAAATTGATGAGATCCTTGTGAAATATAAGAATTGGAAGTGAATCATGTGCATGGGTGTATGCATATGGCATGATGCATGATCTGCTTATGAAAGTAAATAGATGCTATTTGATATTGAAAATGCAATCATGAAGGTATGAATGGATCTCATGGTGATGTATGCTTGATAGCATGGATGATATGAATCATGGTGGTATATGCACTTATGGCATGGTGATATATGCATGAATGCTTGATGATAAGTGCATGGTGGTATATGCACATATGGCATGGTGATATATGCATGGCTGCAAGGTAAGGTATGCTTGAATGAATAAATGATATGTGCTTTGTTCATGATAAATTGATTGTTCTGTTTGACGCATTGAGTAGTTTGGTGGATCTTTACTGCTGAGTGGTTGTACTCACCCCTTTTGGGGATTAACATTTCAGACTAGATAAGATTGCTCTGCTGCCACTGCCACCAGTAGATGGATTAAGTGGTTGGATATGACCGTGAGGAGGAGGATAGCAAAGGAAGGAACTTTTGGACGCCGACACTGATCGATGGACTTTAAGTATACGACTGTTGAAGGAGATGTCGGTCATCTTTTGAAGTATAGCCAAGTATAGAAAACCATGGCATTTCGATGTACCGACTAAAGATGTTCATATGCTTTATGTAAATAAAAGTGTTCGGCTTTAACTTATAAAAGATGTTTAGTTGGTGTGCACTGTTTTCTGAATATAGGGAAGGGAGTTGTTGGTTATGCTTCCGTTATATGAATTGCGCAAGGGACCTATCTAAAAGATGTAAACCCCAAGTTGTATGGACCCACCGCAATTGAAATGGTATCGAGTGACATGTTATTAGGGAAAGTGAAAAGTAAGCGAACTGTGGCAACCCTAACGGATCAGGGGCCGCTTCGGGGATGCCACATCTTCTCTCCCTCGGTTCTCTCGTTTTCGCTTTCCCCCTCTCGGTTCTCCCTGTCTTTCCCCTATTCGGTGCTCCTTATGTTCTGCCTCCTGGACTCCGGTGGGGTTGGAGGCGGTCGGCAACTCCAGCAACGATCGATGACTCCGAGGTGTCTTTTGTTCCTCTCCTCCTCTATGTGTTTCTCTCTATGCTTGTTGTGTTCTACCTATGTGTCCCCCCCTTTGTTCTCTTTTTCCTTCTGTAGGTTATCGTGTGGAGACCCCTGCCGTACCAGCTATTCCCGACCCGCGGATCACACTGGCTGCCTGCCATCCTGATCCCTCTACTCCTCCATCGCTGCTCCTCTGTCGTTGTGCTGTTACTCCTCTGTTTTCTACAAGTTGCGTGAAGACCAGCCGGGGGAGGAAAGAATAGGTGCGGACCGGGCCGAAGGAGAAAGGAGGCTGGGCCGGGCCCGGCGCATAGGCAAAAAAAAAGAAAAGAAGGGAGCGAGTCGGGCCAACGCCGGATCCGGCCCGATTCGCCCGTTTTTTTTTTAATTATAAATTAATTAATTTTTTTAATTAATTTAATTTTTTGTGACTAATTCCTAACCTTTAATGATATTTTTAATTAAATAATTTAGGCGAAATTTAGGTGTCAACAGCTGCCCCTATTTGAATGGGAGCTCGAGGAGGTTCCTTTTAAAGACAAGAGATGCCTAAATTTTGCCCCTAGATGATGACAATCGGGGTTGCGAACGGGAAAATGATATGAAGAGATTACCTTATTTTTAAAATATGTCCCTCAACCGAGATGAGAAAATCTCATTATATGATAACGAGTTTCGACTGGAAAATGGGTCTCACTATGTAAAAACGGGTCTCAACTGGATAATGATAGTCTCACTATGTACGAACGAGTTTCGACTGGGAGGAAGGTCTCACCATGTACGAACGGGTATAATAGTCTCCCCATGTACAAACGGGTTTCGACTGGGAGGAAGGTCTCACCGTATACAAACGCGTTTCGACCGGGTATGATAGTCTCACCATGTACGAACGGGTTTCGACTGGGAGCGGACAAGCATGGTTTACGAATGAAACTACAAGCCGTGTGGTTTAGGAAAAACCACCAACCCTGTGGTTTAAGGATAAACCCACCAATCTTGGAAATGGCATGATTTAAGGCTAACCATGAACATTTGATTTTTAGGGAAGCACCCGCTAACCCCTTGAAAACTGCATGGCTTCACTGAGGAATCCTATCAAACTCAACTTGAGCAAATGTCATTAGAAACGTCATCAAAAGACGTATTGGTAATATTACAACATTAATTGAACAAGCTAATCAAGCTAAGTCCGACTGCTTTAGAAAAACATTCGATGTCAATCAGCATCACGTGGCGCAAAACTATCATCTCGCTTGGGGATATATCATTAATCATCAAATTCTCCAGGAGTCAAGTTCTTATCAGAATGGCTATGACTCGTGAAAAGGCTCATTAAGCATGTCAAACTAAAGCTTCTTAGTTAGAAAGGGTTTCTCACACACTCTTGATAAAATGGATGTTTGATCCCATCTATTCGGGTGGGAAGTACCTGACTGCTGAAGGTATCTCACATAACCCATGTTAAAAGCTTTCAGAAACATTCGTGGTGAGCACAATCTGATCGATCAAAAAAGTCTTTTAAAAGTACAGCAATATAGGCTTGGTTAGGGCTTACACAAAGGAATTATTGCTTTGAGGCCAATAAAGAAACATTTGTCGCTATCTTCATCGGGTTTACAAGTCGAGAACTTGGAAGATAAGACAAGATAGAATTACCTCTACTCCTTCAAGCAGTAGCTTCTTTGTGGCCTTCTCATTTTCACTCGAATCATCCCAATCAAAAGAGACTTCGGAAGAGGGTTGTAATGTTGGCTCGAGAAAGGCTCGGAAGGCTTAAAATTTTCAATAGGGTTTTTAAGAGTCGGTGATCATCACAGCATCGTGACCAGGTCACTCAATCTTTCGAAATCATTTGGCTTTTGAAACACTGCGCATCTCGAAAGTCCCTTGACTAATCGTTTCTGCAATGGAGCTTTGCTCCTTTTTCTAATTTCCTTTGCACTTGCGACGATTTTTTACGTAGGTACTTAGACTTTGATAATTTTTCTTTCACATAAGATGTAGCATTTTGGCTTTTTTTCTTGATGGGCGTTGGCCTTGCTTTTACCAGGCACACTACTTTTTCATGCCCCCTAATTTTGCCGCGCTTTTTGCTCTTTGTTGGCTCTAATGACTTTCGAGATGCTTTTCACATTCTTTGGTAACTATCAATTGTATTTGGTCAATTTTTATGCCTTGCCCCAGTGAAGGGAGATGATCACCACTCGGTGTTCAGAAATGAACAATCAGGCCAAAATTGGTTAAAGCAATGGGTATTAGTGTTTGGGTAGAGAAGGAAATGCTCTTCTTCACCTTGGGATGAGTTAAGCTCTAATGAGAATTCATTTGAAGCTATCACCAGAAGATTGATGCAAGTGGAAGTAATAAAATATTTCTCAATCTTTCGCTCTACCCTGGGGGGGAGGGAACAGGTTTAGGGGTATCGCTTAGAGGACGGACCTAAAGACCATGATTAGGCACGGGCTCTCCCAAGCCCATATCCCGCGTGACATTGGGATATTCTTTTGAATTTTGCACAAAAGGAGTCGCCACTAGCCTATTGGGGTCGGCTAGAAACCAAGTGAGGCATAAGAGTGTACCTCACTTCCTACACAGCTAGAGAATCTAGGGCCGAGGACTTGATTATACTAATTGACCAATTAGTACCATTTCGGTACCTAATATTGTTCATTTTAACAAAATGATTTTTGGCAAGCAATTTAGATTGATTTTTATACCTATCCACTAACATGTGAGGTGATCATGTAGGTGTGCAGTCATTATAATAACAATCATAGCTACCGAGATCCTAATTGCGATAAAATTAAACACGTGCAATTAAATATAACAAGATATGCAAACTAAACTTGCGATATAATCAATATATGAGCAAATAAATGCCTAATTACACTAAAATGGCAATACATAGCAATTTCTAACCAAACCCTACAATTTTTGGATATTTCAAAAAAAAAATTAAAAAAATTACTTTTAATTAATTTTAATTTTAAAAAATTATAATAATAATAAAATAATTTTCAGGGCTGAACCGGGTCGGGTCCAATCTGACCTGACCTCGGGTCCGACTCGATCGAGTGGATCGGGCCAGACCCGCCCGACTTAGGCCCGCGTGAGGGCAGGCTAGGATTAGGCCTAGTCAGGAAGGCCTAACCCTCTTGTAAACGAGCTTCCAACTCGGCTAGCCCTCTGGTACGACCGTTCGGTCATGACAAGAGGAGGCTACAGCGGCACAGCTCTGGGAGGTCTCCGTTAGGGGGGCGACAATGCGCTTTCGGCTAGGCGAGGGGGATAGCTCGACTTCCGGCCGGGCCGCGGCGGCATTCCGGTGACCAAAAAAATGGCTCGAGGCTTGGGACAAAGGTTGGTTTTCACTTTGTTCATTGCTCCTTATGTTCTGCCTCCTGGACTTCGGTGGGGTTGGAGGCGGTCGACAACTCCGGCAGCAAACGACGGCAACGATCGACGACTCCGGGTGTCTTTTGCTCCTCTCCTCCTCTCTATGCTTACTTGTGTTCTTCCTCTGTGTTCCCCCCCCATTTGTTCTCTTCTTCCTTTTGCAGGTTATCATGCAAAGACCCCTGCCGTGCCAGCTACTCCCGACCCACGGATCGCGCTGGCCGCCTGCCATCCCAATCCCCTTGCTCCTCCATCGCTGCTCCTTTGTCGCTATGCTATTGCTCCTCTGTTTTTTGCAGGTTGCGTGAAGACCAGCCAAGGAAGGAAAGAATGGGTGCAAGCTGGCCGAAGGAGAAAGGAGGTTGGGCTGAGCCCAAGCACAAAAGGAAAAAAGAAAAAGAAGTGGGTGGGCTTGGCCAAGGTCGAATCTAGCCCGATCTGCCTATTTTTTTTTTTTTTAATTAATTAATTTTTTTGTGACTAATTCCTAACCTTTAATGCTATTTTTAATTAACTAATTTAGGCGAAATTTAGGTGTCAACAACAGGGTTCATGGGTCTTTCCTTAAACCAAGCTTTTAAAATGTTCGTGACTCTATCTTTGAACTGCGATTTTTAAAAGGTTCATGATCAACCTTAAACCATGTCATCTACAAAGGTTCATGGGTTTTCCTCAAACCGTGTATTTTCAACCCAATCAAAACCCATTGTTACACGGTGAGACTTCATCTCTTTCTTCTTATGACACGGCGTACTTTTGTAGCCGGGGTCTTTCTTCCTCTTATTGACACGACACGCTTCCATAGCTCAACCTGATGCAAGCCTATGCACTCAGAATCTCTCTCTACTACTGAAATAATTTAGGTGTCTTTTGTTTTTTAATGCAACCTCTTCGAGACTACATTCAAAAAGGGGCAACTATTGACACCTAAATTTCGCAATTTTACTTAAAACTTAGTGGCATATAAAATTAGGAATTAGTTGCTAAAAAAAAACAACAAAAAAGAAAAAACGTCGAAGGGCCGAGTCAGGCTGGATCCAGCCTTGGCTTACTCTCTTGTGTGGGGGCTCGGCCCAGTTGTTTTCCTCCCCCTCGACATACTTTGCACGTGACCTGCAAGAAAAGCAAGAGGAGGCAACAAAAATGATGAGGGGGACCGAAAAGAGGAAGGGAGCAGAAGGGGACCGAAACAGAGGGAGAGAGAGCGGACGAAAGAAAAACGGAGAGAGGAGAACAAAGAGAGAGCTAGAGGGAGAGAGCTCGAGAAGAGGGAGTTGGAGAAGGCTCGCCATCGCAGAGCCGTGCCGCCGTTGCCACCGCTACCGCCATCGACCATCATTGTCTCCTCGGAGCCATGCCGCCGCGTTTAGAGCCGTACTGCCGCTACCGCTCGACCGTCGCCGTTGCAGCCCTCACCGCGCCACCACCACTACTTTGCGACGCCAACGATTTGAGCCCCCTTGTAGTGCCACCGCTACCCTTCAAAAGCCGACGCCTGCGACCCACGACGTCACATCTGTGCCCGTCTCCGTAGCCACTCGTCACCGTTACTTTTGCCACTCGGAACCCTAGCCGCCGTCCACCATGTCGCGCTGTTCGCTGCGTCGCCACCGTCGATGTCCCAACCAACCCTTCCGGCGCCGCGGATCACCGAACTCGAGGGCTCCATAATCCGGGTTGCACGAGCCGGGCCGGGTACAATTCTCGGGTAGGGTTTTAGTCCATTTGAGTCTGTCATGATGAGCCACCTGACTTTTGGGCTAGTTTAGTGTGGGCTTGTGGGCCTGGTTTGTTTTAAAAAAAGAGAGGAGGGGGTCCTCTTGGGTTGGGCCCACGCTTTAGGCCCACCTAGGCTGCCGGACTGACTCGCACTAATTGGGTCAAACCCGAGTCGGTCTGACCCAAGACGGCCCCAAAAAAATTTATTATATTATTATTATTTTTTTTAAAAAAAATTAAATTTTAAAAATTTTAAAAAAAAAATTAGAAAATTCGAAAATCCAAAAATGATGGGGTTTGGTTAGAAATTGCCATATCTTGTCTTCTTAATGTAATTAGGCCTTTTTTTGCTCAAATTATGATTATATTGTATATTTAATTTGATTATCTAATTATGTTTAATTGCGCGTGTTTAATCTTACTATAATTAGGATCTTGATAGTTATGATTGTTACTTTAATGATTGCGCACATGCATGATCACCTCACATGTTAGTGGATAAGTATAAAATCAATCCAAACTACTTGACAAAAATCCTTTTTTCCAAAATGAACAAGATTAGGTACTAAAAGGGCACTAATTGGTCAATTAGTGTAATCAAGTCCCCGACTCTAGATTCTCTTGTTACGTAGGAAGTGTGGCATACTCTCGTGCCTCACTTGGTTTCTAGCCGACCCCAATAGGCTAATGGCGACTCATTTTTGCAAAATTCTTAAGAATACCCCAATGTCACGCGAGGTATGGGCTTAGAAGAGCCCGCGCCTAATCATGGGCCTTAAGCCCATCCTTTAGGCAATACCCCTAAACATGTTCCCATCCCCCAAGGGGTAGGTCGCGACAAACATATTATGCTTCTGAATAAATTTAGTCTTAAAGTCTGGACATAGTCTGAATAAATTCAGCTCCAGCATAGAGTCTGTCTTCTGGTTCTTCCAAGTATAGACTTTGATAATATCATTTACACATTCTATCATCTGCATAGTCTGTTACTCAACAATTAAACACGTTAGTAGCCTTTTATTTATTATGTCATCTTCAAAACATCATAAGGGATTTCCCTAACATTTTCAAGATCCTGAACCTGAATATTTGTTGGGTTTAACATGGCTTTGTGAAGCAAATCTTGCTTGATTGTGACCATTGAAATGGTTGACTCCGGCTTGACCTGAGTTGCCCACTGAACCGCATCGATTATTTACTGGGTATTCGGATCGAAAGGCCGAGATTCAGTGGGTTGCCCACTGTGTCACGGGCACGATGCTCCTAGTGATAAACACTCATTAAGTCGTGATGAACATATGTCTATTGTTGGTAGATCACTGTAAAGCCAACAAGAAGAACAATCACATTTGCAATGGATTTACCACTTGGTGCACCATGCCTCAAAGCACCAAAAAGATGCTCAAGACTCACAAAGGGAAATATGGCCTCGCTTTAACTATCTTTTAGGTGAATAGTCAGTATATCAGTACAATTTCAAGTGGTAGACATTAAAAAAATACTCATAATGTATTCATTAGATTTTTAAATATCTTTTGAGAATGGCAAAAGAGCTGTTCGATTAAGGCAATATTTATGTACTAGTAGAAACATATATAAATCCTCTTTTCTGTTCAATTTACATGTATTTTTTACAAAATGACAGTTGCTATTTTCAGCATTTTTAACAAGTGTCATGGAGATTACGCGCTAATGTGATTCTATCAATGTTACACCCTTTTCTTAGTTCAAAATCAATGGCCGTGTAAGACACGACAAATGTCTTGCAACTTACTCAATCTGAACGCGAGAAGTTTCAATGTTACACCCTTTTCTTACTTCAAAATCAATGGCCGTGTAAGACATGACAAATATCTTGCAACTTATTCAATCTGAACACGAGAAGTTTCAATGTTACACCCTTTTCTTAGTTCAAAATCACTGGCCGTGTAAGACCCGACAAACGTCTTTGCAACTTACTCAATCTGAACGCGAGAAGTTTCAATGTTACACCCTTTTCTTACTTCAAAATCAATGGCCGTGTAAGACATGACAAATATCTTGCAACTTATTCAATCTGAACACGAGAAGTTTCAATGTTACACCCTTTTCTTAGTTCAAAATCACTGGCCGTGTAAGACCCGACAAACGTCTTGCAACTTATTCAATCTGAACGCGAGAAGTTTCTCGCGGGCTTCCGTCTAATGATTCTACAAGTGTTCTCACCTTTAAACTCTCTTTTGCACAAAATTCAATAAAGTAAAGGGGCCACCCGAAAGCAAGTCTCCTTTTTGCTTCCAAAAACCAAGTCTATAGATTCTTCATGTGTTCTTACTTTTGAACTCTCCTTTTTGCGCAAAACACGACGATAATTCTCCTTAGTTAGCAACTTAATTAACCTCACACTGCTAATCTATTTTCCTAGCCAAATCAAACTTTTCTTGCATATCTATATTTAATTTTTTAATGAATTAGTTAGAGTTAATTAGAAGCGCCAATCAAAAGAGAGATGTCATTGGTATCAAGAAATCATACCAATGTATCTTCAATCCATGAAAAGCTATCGGGATTATTTTTGTCTTCAATAATACGTAAAGTATTTGTCCCTTCTGATTATAGTTCGAAAGTTATTCGCCATATCTGTCCCGTCATCATTAGAGTGGCAAAGCTTTTAATGAAGAAAATGTAAAGACTACGTGATTTAGAAAGTCATTAGGAGGACCCACTGTCGGTTCAAATTCTCGTGCATTATATTACATGGCATACATCTCTTGCGTGTGTGCATATATATATATATATATATATATATATATATATATATATATATATATATCATGAAATGACTGGACCATGTAAACAATTGAATTATGTTTGAGGTTCATGACTCGATTTAGCAAGTATGGAGTACATATAAAGTGATTGAGTGCCAGAGAATGTTCAAATAAGGAGAAGTAGTAGTTTTGAGGCAAGCTAGTTTTATTTTTGATTTTTTGCCTCTAAAACTATACATCAATTTTTCCTTTGATCGTGGGGTGAAGAGAGAAGATGGAAGAAGAAGGGACGAGGAAAAAACGAAGAAGAAATTAAGGAGATATGAATTTGTTTGTGTATCAGAAGCCGTGTCAGAGAGAGACATGAACTTGTTTGTTGATGGGATGTGGCGTGCAGCCAACAATCATGCGGAGACAGTGGAAGAACGGTGGCGATTAAAAGTGGAGAAAGAAAGATAAAAAATGTGAAAGATCCTTTGAATTTCTTATGGGTGTGCATACGTGACTAAGGGGGGTCTCAAATAGTGATGGCCACCGACTGTTCCTCTAATAATGAAACCTCAGTTTCGGTCCACACCTTTAATTTCTTGACTGGCATCCATTTGTTATGTTGACTGACTTGGGCTTTTCCACAGGACAAGGCGACCATTAAGTCTCCAATCAAACAAGATCGTCCCATCTCTTTTCAATCTTTTAAATTGCGCCTCTCCTCCACACACACCAAACATCTTCGCCCAAAGACCAAAAGAGACATGATTAGTGCTCTTGGCTCCATGCATATCTATCAAGTGTTGCTGCTCATTCTTGTTCTATTTCTAGGAATGACTAGTAATGTCGAGCCGAATAATCGATGGAGCGCTTCTTCCTGTGGTGACATTCACAATATAAGCCACCCTTTTCGACTGACGAGTAACCCAAAAGGATCGGTGTTCGATCTGACTTGTATAGATAATCGTACTGTTCTATACTATCTTCGTCCACGATACTATGTGCAGTCTATCAATTATTCCGCTAGCAAAATCAGATTGGTTAACTATTGGCTGCTAAAGGATAACTGCTCGTCTCTCCCTCGTCGTTCATTACAGGTCAGCCAATGCTACTTGCCAAGTACATTCTTCATTGTGAACTGTTCAAAGTCGGTTAGTTCTCCATCCTACATCGGTTTCAGTCCATGCATTACGGGATCATACTCTTCCAACATGTCATCAAATTGGAACTTGTATGCTTTGCTCAATCCAAATGCATTGGATGTTAGGGATTTTTGCAACATTAGCAGCTGGACATGGACAAATTATTTTGGGGTTGGAGAACACATTAACAGTAGCTCCTACAACTACGAGCAAATCCATAGCATCATGGCCGATGGATTTGTTCTCGACTACGGGGATCAATCTTCATTGAAGAAAACTTCCTTTTGCTACTTTGATTTGTATGGTCACTTTCACTTCTACAAGTACTTTTATTCCCGTCGCTTATCGAATGGCTACTCTGGAGATGAGGTTTGCAGATCCCAGTACTACGAAGGCAGTAAGTACCTATCCGCAATGAATTTCACCGTAATTTTGCATGATTCTGTACATTTTATTTATTGATTTATTCAGTACACTCTCTCTCTCTTTCTACTTTCTCTTTGAAATTGGAAAATGAAAGGAATATCTAATATTAGAGAAAATTATGACAAAATATACATGACAGTGTACGTCAATCTATACATGTGTTTAGATTATAATTTCTTTGCACAAAAGGGCTAAGTCTCCCACCGTAAAAAAATAAAATAAAAATAACAGAAAAGAAAACAGATTCTTGTGCGACTAACCACGCGACTAGTTGTTTGTTGGCATAGATTTTACATTTTTTTTATTTTCTTAATTAGTTCTTTAATTAGTCACTTAACTAATAATCCAAGAGACACTTAGTTGAACAACCTTAAAAAATTGTGGTCATGTATCGATCGGAGGAACAAAATTATTCATTAAATATGAAAAGCAATGTTTCTCCAGATTTGTTGACCAAAAAAAAAAGCAAAAGGAGATTTTTTATCATCTACCACCTAAGTGAAAAACGAAACTTAATACTTCCATTTATTTGCAAAAGTACGCATCCCACTTCCCATATTCTTTTGGACAAAATTCAACTTGTACAAAGTTGCTTGCTGGTACTCCATTTTGCTCATGACTCTTGCTTTCCAAACTTCTTTTCCTTCAATTCCTTTTCATAACATTCATTTCTTCCACAGGTGTCCTCGATGATATTGCATTTTGGACTACTTGGACTACAATACTATTAGGTAAGCTGCAATTATTTATTCTTACAATAATTATGGTAAAAAAAATTATTCTAACCTATTAGAATTTTCTTTAGTGTCTTTATGTATAGCGAAGTTTGTAATTGGGATGCCATTTGTGGCGATATTTCTAATCTACAAGTACAAAAGAAGGCACTTAGCAATGGACAAGAACATCGAAGATTTTTTGCAAGCTCATAACAACTTTTTGCCCATAAGGTACTCTTACTCGAATATTAAGAAGATCACCGGAAATTTTAAGCATAAACTAGGTGAAGGGGGATATGGCTCTGTATATAAAGGAAAGCTTAGAAGCGGCAATGAAGTGGCCATCAAGCTTTTGAAGCAGTCCAAGGCCCATGGCCAAGATTTTATCAATGAAGTGGCTACTATTGGAAGAATCCACCATGTTAATGTAGTGCAACTCCTTGGATTTTGCTTTGAAGGCTCGAAACAAGCTCTCGTGTATGATTTTATGTCAAATGGATCTTTGGATAAGCATATTTTCACAAAGGAAGGTGATAAGCTTGATTACTGGAAAATACATGAGATTGCTCTTGGGGTTGTGAGGGGAATCAAATACCTACATCGTGAGTGTGACATGCAAATACTACACTTTGATATCAAGCCTCACAATATTCTTTTAGACAAGAATTTCACTCCGAAAGTTTCTGACTTTGGACTCGCAAAACTCTATCCCACTGATTATAGCATAGTCTCATTGACTGCTGCAAGAGGGACGTTAGGATATATGGCGCCTGAGTTGTTCTACAGGAACATTGGTGGTATATCTTATAAAGCAGACGTCTACAGCTTTGGAATGTTGCTCATGGAAATGGCAGGTAGAAGGAGAAATATAAATGTAAATGCAGAACATTCAAGCCAATTATATTTTCCACTATGGGTGTACGACCAAGTAAATGAAGGAAAAACTGTTGAAATGGTGGAAGAGGAAAAGGAGATGATAAAAAAGATGATAATAGTTGCTCTTTGGTGTATACAATTAAACCCTGACCATCGGCCTTCAATGAACAAAGTCTTAGAAATGCTTGAAGGAGATATTACTAATATTCAAATGCCTCCAAAACCACTTATTTACCCACCACATGAGCCTGTAAACGATGACAAAGCGGAGATGGAACTAGAAACACTCTCAACTTCATCAAGCACTCCAATACTTTCCGCTAGTTTACCTTTTGGGGAGAGCAATGATGTATAGAGAATCATGCATATTTTGATTAGAAAAGCTTTGTGTATTTGTTCTATGTCCCCGCAATCTAAATTGTGCATGGGGATACTTGAGCTAGTTTAGCTCGACAGTAATTACTTTCAAGATTCTCTTCTTCTAGCTCCTATGTTCATGTTGGGTTATTGTATTTCATTTAGTTGTACTCTCTTGCATCAACCTTCCAAAGGATGAACAATGGTAACCTGCAATCTTGCTACTTAATGTGCTACTACCGGCATATGATTTCTCAAAATCAACGACTTATGAATTCATTTTAAGAGATTTTACAAAGTAGTCACTTCTTTCTATGTGGGAAACAAATTTTATCAAAATGGAAAGGAAGAGGTCCTAGATGAAACAATTCTATGAACTCTATATTTGGAAGAATTCAAATTTCATTTTGAAGTTAACATGAAATTATTGACAAGTAATTTTATGAAGTTTACTTTGTTTCTTCTTATATTAGGCCATGTTTTAGTAGTTTAACTTGATAAACTTTTTGATGGAAAGTGTCAAAAAAGTTTTAAACCTATTGCATTGGTGTCAATATAGTCATAAACCTTTTGACTTAATACCAATTCAATCATTCCAGTTAATTTTAGCCTGATTTTGCTTATGTGGACATCGGCCGACTTATGTGGCACCGTTGATAGTGACGTAGATAAATTTTAATATTTTTTCAATTTTTAATTATTTTTTCTAACTTCTTTTTTTTTTTCTTTCAATTTTTCTTTTCCTTTCTTCTTCATTTTGCCAGTGGCCGGCCATGGTAGGGCAAGGGGAGCCCTCACCTAGGCATGGCTCGGTGAGTGTTGGCCTCGCCTAGGCTTGTGGTAAGGCCAACCCTCGCCCAGTGGGCCTTGCCTATGGTAGGCAACGGCGTCCCTTGCCTAGGCAAGGCCAACTCGCCTTGCCATGGCTGATTGTCGGCCTTCGCCTATGGCTAGTGACCAATCATTGGCAAAAGGAATAAGAAAGGCATAAAAAAAAAATTAGTGCCGCGCAATGCCGCATAAGCCAACCGACACTAATCAATGTTCATGTCAACAAAATCCAGCCAAAATTAGTTGGAAAGACTAAATCGGCACTAAGTCAAAATGTTTAGGATTAAATTGGCACTAATAAATGGTTTATGACTAAATTGGCAAATACAATAAGTTTAGGACTTTGTTGATACTTTTCCCGACATTTTTTACACTTTTCCCAACTTTTTTATTTACCCTTGTTTCATTAAAAAAAATTATTTGATTTAGAATTGCGTGGGTTACTTTTCACTTCACTAAAATTTGATATTATGTACCGGAATATGGGTAAACCCTACTGTCGTGCTCTCGCTAATTCTTTGATCTACTTGGTCACTCTTTTGTTTTTTCAATTTGGTTTCCCGATGATTTTAGGAGTTCTGATACCCTGTTGGATTGTGGAAGTGTGGCTTAGTTCTTGGTATTGATGTGCAAGTGTCTGTGTGTGGGATATATTTGGCATAGACGACAAAGGGACAAGGAGACGGTTGCGTGTACATTTCCCTTCTTGACGGAAAAAAAACGAATTTCACAAAGAAAGTCTAGTTTAATGAGTCACGTGCTCACATGGTTTGATAGCTGACTACTCTGGGCAAGATCGTGAGACAACTCCCGATACTTGAGATCATCTAGAGCAGGATCAACCCCTATTGAAAAATTACAAACTTGTGTTCATCCCATATGATTATATTCTTGTGTTGGTTTTAGATATGCTGGAAGAGATGCAGAAAACGAAGCCGTGGCTATTTCAAGTGAGATACTCAGAACAGGGCACTCCACTCCACTTAGCAGCGTACACCAATTATCTTGATGGAGTCAAATTCTTGATGCAACATTACCGAACAGACGCCCTGGAGCAAGACAGCACGCTTGGTTATCTTCCTATTCATATTGCTTGCATGATGGGTCACGTCGATATCGTCGAAGAGCTACTTCGACGATGGTCAGACCCTGCAGAGTTTCTAACTAGGCTGGGACAAAACATTCTTCACGTGTCAGCGCAGAATGGATGCACTGCAACTGTCAAATACATACTGAATAATCCCAAATTCAATAGCCTCATAAATGCAAGAGATTTAGAAGGGAATACGCCTCTGCATGTGGCAGTGTTGCATTACCAACCTTCAGTCTTGCTTCTTGCACGAGACAGCAAAACTGATCTTAGTTTGGTCAATCATAATAACATGACGGCTCTCGACATGATAGAGCGAGACATTATAGCATCTGCTGATTTAATCTCGAAGGTACGACCTTTTACACTTTTTTCATGGATAATCATCCATTGCAAATTGTTATACCAATCAGAGACAGAACTAGAATAAATAGTTAGTGAGGCATGTCAATTAGTGTGCTCTCACCAGATCTATAATTTAGTCGCCAAAATCATAATGTTTTGATTTCTTCGTTTATTCTTTGACTTGCTGCTTGCAGAGTTTAATATGGACAATTTTGTTTTCTGCTGGAGCACCAAGAAGTATGGAATCGGTTATCTGCGATCCTACTGGTCGGATGCCACTGAAACGATTGGTACTATCGAGACTGGGTATGCTCAAGGAGCACATGAGTACTCTTGGTCGTGGCGACACTTACAGCCTCTGTCACTTTCGTTTCTGGATTTTCCGTTCCCGGAGGATATTATGGTTCTAACACAAATGCTGGACTCCCGGCATTGCTCCACAAAGCCATGTACAATGTCTTTGTGATTAGCAACTCCACAGCCATGTACAGCTCGATCATGGCAATCGTGCTGCTCTTATTGTCACTTATTAATCATCCTAACGTGAAGGGAGTGGCCATTTTCCTATCAGTGATGCCATTGTGGGTAGCTATTACCGTAATACCTCTGGCATTCATGGCAGGCGTCCACGGGACCGTAACCAAACTGTATTGGCTCTCGATACTTGTCTTGGTCCATGGATCCCTCGCCCTCATCTTTTTCTTGAGTATTTTCATTATGTTGTTTTTTCCGCATGGGTGCAGAAATCCTCTCATACGTCGCTTCAGCGACCAGATCATTTATTGGATTCTTTTGATCGGAAGACTGTAGAGAGCGGGACCGCGAGACGTGCCCCTTCCCCTTCCCCCTTCCCCACCGAATAGATGATTTAGCCTATAGGTTCCAGAAAGATGGCGTCCGATCCCTTCTCTTCTCGAATCTATTATCTTCTCACCAATCATGTACCAACATCTGTACCTTCAGCTCCTTTTTAGGTTATTTTTATTTCATAAAAAAAGTAATGATTCAAAAGTTATTTTTCTTAAATAATCATTTATATAAATTGAAATAATTAGTCAATAAAAATATTTTAATTATCAACAATAATTTATATTTAAATATCTATGAAGATAAAAATTTTATTTATTTATTCATTACAAGTAATCATTTTAAGAAAATATTTAAGTAATTTGTCTTTTATGAAACAAATGTACTCTTAGTTATATTAGTTGCGGCTCTTTCAAGTTGGCTTGGCTACCTACCTATCTACGTAGTGATGTTTGTAATTTAGTGAATGTGATCAACTCCTCAATGATATCAATAAATAATAAAAAAGTTTGGCAAAATGGAGTTCTGAATTGAACCATATCATCACAAAGTTGCATTCTTTTTCACTTTCCTTAAGATTAGTTAGATACATACCTTTACATTAATTAGATCAGAAAATGAATCATATCAATCAATTTAATATAATGTTTCCAAAAAAATATATCAGCATGGATTTGTCTTCCTTATTAATTTGGAAATGATAATGATGTATTGGTCAATAAATCTAAACTCACCAATTAATGATTTTATCTTTTTTTCTAGGGAAAATTACAAAAAAAGAAGAAGATCATAATCCTATTGCAATTTGACCAATGTAGTTCTACACTTTTTTTTTAGCTAATTCAATTTTAAACTTCTTGTAATTGTGTCGATTCAATCAATTTGCCCAATTTTAGTTAGTTAGCGTTGACGTGGACGTTGACTATCCGGCCAACGATGACTTAGATCATTTTACATAATATTTTTTTTTTTCAAAATTTTCATTAATTTTTGTCTTTTTGTCTTTTTTTCTTTTTTCTTTTCTTCCTTCTTTGCTTCTGTTCCCACAATGGCTGGCGGGAAAAACAGCAAAAAAGGAAGAAAACAAAAAGAACAAAAAAAAAAAACTTAATAAAAATTTCAAAAATAAAAATATTATTAAAAATATCCACATCGGCGTCAGTCAGACGACCAATGTCCACGTTAGCGCCGGTCAACCAAAATTGACTAAATGAACTGAATTAGTACAATTATAAAAGGTTTGGGATTAAATTGATCAAAAAAAAAAAGTTTAAAACCAAATTGATATAATTATATGATTTTTTTTTGTTATTCTCCTACTTTTCTCTTTTATAATATTGACGTATAGTGCTTCTCGTTATAATAAAGTAAGGGTTACGAAAGTGTAGGGTAATATCTACTCCCTTTTTTTAAGCTATCTATTTACCTATAAAATTATAGAAGTACCCTATGATATATATATAGACACACATACACATATTTACATATAGGAAAGAGGGTTTTGTTCGCTAAATGAAGATCATTAATAAATTATTTCTATAGCTTGTCTTATGGGTGCTATTTTAACTTTTAATTTGCTTTTATGGACTGAAAATTGAGAGGTCAAATGAGTTAGGAGAACCATTCATAACGAGCTGTGATCCAGTTATCATGATGACCATTAGTCTATATTACTAAATAGTTTCAATGAAATTTCTCAACCTGTTTGAGGAAATATCTTGCATTTTTCTGTATTTGGTTTTTATACTCTTTTTCATTATGATGTTGATAGTCTTTTCCATAATTCAAGGAACAACTGCATTTTTGCACGTGGTTAGTAGTTTACAACTCCATGTATCAAAGACCATCATTGAGAGCAGCAAATGTTCAATCGGCACGAATTCTTTCTATCATTTTCATGTTCTCTTGATTTGGTTTTAAGTAGCGTTACATCACAACCAATGAAACAAATAGAGAATTCAGCACAACATACCATAATGACTTCTATAACTGAATTATATTGATACTGGTAATAGATAGATTGGTTCGTCTACGCCAGTTTTAGTAGTTAAAACGTAAAGAGAATATAGATGACATGGTACAGTGACACTTGGAAACGCTTCATTAGCCCCAATCATGGATCGCTACTTTCCTTGAATTCAATGATAAGAGAGCTGCTTCAGCTGGCTATGTGTTTCCAGAGATTCTTGGTGCCTGTGGTTTGGCTCAAACTTTGTGTGTGCAATGAAGTTGTGTACTTGTACAGTCCCTCTCAGTTTATATAAAGGGGTATTGAGACGGTAATGTTCAGCTTTTGGCAGACACACGACGTCCAAATACATCTAAACCATCGAAATCAAGGGATCTCAATGCAATTTGGAAGCATCCGGAGTGCACAAAACAGATGCAGGCTTGCAATCATCATTTATTCAGCACCTGAGACTCGACAATTAGCATAAAAATTAGCAGTTTTATTAATTCCTATTGCATTAGAAATCGAATACCTCCATGACTTTTAAGGGCGTACAAAGATAACGTTGACACTAGGTGTCTCTTAGCTTTATAGTTCGGATGTAAGCATAGTACAGAAACATCTAAAGGACACCAGCATTCTCGCTCTAAAGATCACATTAAGCAAACCTGATCTGACTTTCATCAACTTACATCTCATTATGAATGACTCAACCCATGAAGACAATAAAGATGAATGGACCTTCTTTTATTGATATGGTCTTTATCGGGTGTCATGAATTATGATAATATTTATCACAGAAGCACGGTGATATCTTATGAAATTAATACTTGAAATAGACCTTGCTAAATTTGATTCCATTTTTCTGGAGTGCCAAATCAATAGACTTGCATACGACATGTCAGAGTTAGAGAACACCAATGTGCCCAAACCAAAAAAAAAAAAAAAGAGGAAATAAATACATAAATAAAAACAAGAAAAAGATGGTTGTTTGAAGATACCCCAAAATTATCCCATGGAGTAGAGGGCAATCAGACTCAAGTCAAGACCGCTGCACACTGCCTGCAAAAAACATAACTGGTACCCGCAATTCTTTTGTACTTGTGCTCAAACAATAATCTTTCAGCTTCATCTTCCACATTGCATTGGAACCTTGGTGTAAATCTGATCAAATGAATCAACCAAACCCATATGATCATCTCACCATGCGATCACCCACTTTCAGTAATGGAGATTTAACCCATGGACGAGATGAGGTGTAGGCATGTCTATCAAGTCACGGCAGTAGAAGCCGTAAAGCTCACCTGGCGTGTCTGATATACGGAATATCAACTCCAGTGAGAAGAGAGCTGAGGGGGCTTGAGGAAGAAAAGGAAAGTTATCATCCTTAAGGTGAAAGTTGAAAAGGGTTTCTTGCCCTGCTTCCATAGACCTGCAAAGACAGTGGCGTCAAGATCAAATTAGACATAAAGCCTAGAAGATATAGTAAGATCGATAAACAGAGGATGCACTGAGAAGAGTCATATATAAAAAATTTAGGAGACATAATACATATGCATACAGATAGATTTCTGTTACCAATCGGCAGATTCTGTAAGAAGTGGAAATACCAAATTCAACTGCTTTTGAAATCTCAGTCACCATAGTTTAATTTGGAATATCAAATGCACGTGTTGTCCAGTAAAAATTCATGACATTTATAAGCACTCCCAAGAAACAAGGACAAGATTCTTGCCAACAGCCAACATATACACCATTTAGAGATTCAGCTCAGGTGCTTAAATTACATGCTACTAAATTGAAACTTGAAAGATCATATAAAAGGAAGAAAGAAAACAAAAATTGCTCAAGATCATACCAGCCAGAGGTGTGTACACTGTACAACTGCAGAGCTCCTAGTGCTCCAAAATTTTAATCTTTTCTTGGCAGTTGTGCATCTGCTGAATCACCTCAGGTGAGAGACAAGACCCGGAGGCAAGCTTGTACTGCTCAAATTTCAACTCATCACACTTCAAGGCAGCTTTTTTACAGGCCTTGATGCTTCCTGGCACCAATAGAAACCTCACTCAATCAGCTTCCAGAAAAAAGATCTCACTCTTTCCACCAAATAATTATGCATGATGCCATTGCCAGTCAGAAAGAAATGCGAGCTAATAACCTCACATGAAATTTTCCCAATCTGCAAGAAAATCATGCTAGTTTAACAATAACAGCACTGCAAATTTTCAGCATCCATTATGCTTTCAAAGTTCAAGCTTCAGTTAATGCGACTTGTGTAAAAAAAGAAAAAAAGAAAAAAAGAAAAAAGAAGAAGAAAACACAGTTCAAGAATCCAGGTGGTATTGTTCTTTTGTTAAGAAGGATTAAGACAAGATATTTTTACAAAAGCCAATCCCACTAAGCTAACCCACTTACAATCGCTAGTGGGAGAATACAGCGTTAATTTCATGATTCAATTTCAACAAGTAAAGGATGAATTTTTGTGCTATTCAGCATCCCGCTCGACACTCGTTCGACTCACCGCTCAAGCCGAGTAAATTAAACAGCACCGGGCAATTTCCGACGCTCGTGACCAAGGTGATCGCAGCCCAAACCTTCTGGTGGTCCTCCCTAGAAGCTCTGATGATGCAAAGCTTCGTGATCGGATTTACATACTTCACTGCACGAAAGATCACAACCACATGGGTTGACCATGACCGAATCGCAGAACTTGGTAGCGGAAACAACAGAGAATTCAACCTCCAAACACCTGCTGATTCCAGGATACGAGGGATCCCATAAAGAAGGAAGAGTACCTTGAAAGGATCCGAGAGACGAAGCGAGGCCGCACTCCCCGAAGTTCACGAGGATGCTGTCCCGTATCGCTTTGGATAAGTTGAATTGAGTGAGTATGATGGGGTCATCCACCCCGAGCTCTCGATTCGGATCCAAGAATACCTCCATCACCATGTACCGGTTCTTGAATCCCACCATGATCTTCGGCCCCACCGCGACGGCCGCCTCCGCCGTTTCAAAACCCTAGCTACGCAGAGAGTCTTTGGAGATGAAGAAGGAGGGGGGTTTGACGGTTCTATAAGCAAGAAGAACCGGACCGAACCGGAGCCGGCAAATATCGGTCCGGTCCCGGTTCCAGGTGAGGACCCATTCACCGGACCCGACCGATATCCTTTTAAAAAATATATATATTATTACAAAAATGAAAACCCAAATTAGTTAAAGTTATCCAGAAAACCCTAATTAGTCGATCCGACAAAGAAAGAGCCTATTTTTCGACAAAGCAGAAGACGGCCAGGTTGCGGATCGAAGCGAGGACGCAGTGGAGGTCGAGGGAGGCAAGAGAATTGAAGAAAAGCCAAATCGGCAGGGCAGGCAATAGCAGGTTCCGAAATCTCCAAGCCACTTCTCCGGGCTGCTCAACCAGTAGGCAACGGAGAAAGATCGAAGACGGAGTCGGTGAGAGATTCAGCAGATCGAAGGGTGGTGGGGGCGATATGAGAGATGGAGAGGGAGCGGGAGAGGGAAAGGGAAAGGGAACCTTGAGCATGGGCGATGGAGATGGAGGAGAGTCGGAGACGATCTCTCAACTCCTCTCACACCGAATCGAACTCGCCGTCCATATCCTGCTGATCCTCGCCCGCAGTTCTCTCCGTCACCATCACAGATGAAATCGTCTTTTCTTCTCCTCTTTCGAAATGGGAAACAGGGAGAAACAGAGTGAGAAAAACACGTGGAGGGCGAGGATAGGGCAAGACCGTTCAAAAGTCCACCCACCCCCCTTCATTTTCTCCCAATCAGGACGGAAAAAAAAAAAACACGTTGGAATAAAGCGGTCGATATCTTGTTCCTCCTATGAAAAGCTTCACCAACAAGGGCATCGACATGGCCCAGATAAATCATGTTCCTCTTATGAAAAGCTTTCGATAATGACAACACGGAAGATATGCAGATTTTTTGCTAGAAAAGGAAGCCCTTTGGAGGAAGCAAGACGAAAAGTCCAGAAGGATACTGTGATCAAGAATGCCGAAGACAGATCACGGATCTTTTCAGGCTAAACTAAACACAGTCCTTGGAATCTAAGGATGGTTTCTCTCATAAGTGAGCAATGGAAAAGGCTCTAAGATAGTGGCGTCAGTTGTTATTTAGCACTATGAATGTGTGCAGAAAGATAAAACTGGAATCGGCAAAGAAAGCTCAACCAGTCTCACCAGCTTCAAGGAAAGTCCAGAGGCAGGCCCTAACCAGACTCCATTAGCTCTTCCATTTAAAGCCTGCTTGATACCCTTTGATTTGTAAGGGTGTTGTTGGGCTCGATTGATCCCCGAAAAACCGGATTCGGCACTTAAACCGAATCCCTAAATCATATGCGGAAGATAAGCCCAGGAATGTCACGTATCGCCGATCAAAAGCACACCACGGATTCGAGCGTACCTTGTTGGCCACAGATTAGACACCGATACCGTATTGAGGAAGAGATTTCAGTCCCGTTCGATCCGATGTCGAAGATTCGCTGTGAAATAGAGATGGCGTCGCTTCTTGGCCTTGGAGAGAGAGAGAGAGAATTCTTGAAGAGAATGGAATGTTCTTACAAAATGCCAAAAGGTGTCATCTCCTTCTCTCTCATCCCTTTTATAGGTCCCCTTCCCACGGCCTTATTCCCGTGGGCCGGGCCTTTAGGCCCATCGTACGGACAGCTTAGACCCATTTATTAAATCCATCATCTTCCACTCGCACATGATGGACCAAAACCAAGATAGGCGGATAGGCCCAACTTAGGCCCATCAACCGAAAATCCCTCTTTTCCTCTTTCAACATTCATACGGTGAATAATCCAGGTGGGACCAAAGATACTTTGAGAGCTCGTTCTTTATACATCCGTTAGGAATATATAGCAGCTCATATTGGGCATCTTTTTCCTAGTAAATTTAGTATGCGGTACCCTAGATCGATCGATCACATTTATATCTCTTTAATCTCATTTGAACAATGATATATTTATTGTATTCACAATTATGATTATCCCAAAGACAGTCATAATTGGTCGACCTATGAATACAAAACCACAATGTGATTCTACAAATCCGATCTTCCTCTTTCCTTCAAACTCTCAATTTCAGTTCAACTTGCTTTTCTAGAAATGTCCCATTAGATCGAATCATCTCATGACCATTGGCAACATTCTAAGATAGCAAACACTAAATAGAAATCTTGAGAATAAGTAAGAGTCATGAGGGCACTAAAAATTGAGAAACTCTTTTCCTCAAGAGTCTCACACGTCATAAAAGTTGAGATCAAAACTTTTGCCACTCTTATAGGTCGTCTCATGCATACGTAGTATGAAAAAACGTATTACAGTATTAACTCATTTTCCCATGGAGCGTATGTCTACACAATCAATACCGTACAGATGATAGTTCAGACATACCTAATGTCTAACTTGAGTTCACGTATTTACTCATTCACAAAATTCATCAGAACTCACATCTGGCATCTTAGACAGATAAAGTAAAATGTGTGGGTTATTTTACTTTCGGACATCGTAAGCATTATGTCCTCATCTTAACACTCGTTTAGGCGACATATTTGTTTTAAGCTTGAGCTCTCGATTATCACCTAGATAATAAGCTTAAAAACCGTCTCATCTCTATTTATCACATAGTAAATAGAGGCGATTACCCGTGTGAGTGGGCTAATCTCTTATCTGTCCGACATACTTTCTTAACATAATATAACGCACTAAGCATTAAGATGCATAAAGATCAAATAAAAGATTCATAGGCATTAATGATGAAAACACAAATTCATTCTAGCAAATCCATTAGAATCCTTTCTAAAGGATTTGAGTGTCCAAGGACATCCTGATCCTGTCCACAAGACTGATCTAACTCCCCCAAATGATCAAACTCTTTTCCCAGCAGAACAAATTGATACTACTACTTCTGATACTGAATCTAATTCAGTATCATCCTCTTCCTCTTCATCATTTCCAGATACTGAGCCTGATCCTCTTCCTGTTGTACCAATAACTTCTTCAATATTCATGGCTGATCCTCCAGATCAAGAAATGGAGTCAATTTACTCTGACCCAGAGGTTGTTAGGGACAACCCGTAAATCATGTGTCTATGGCATCAAAACAGTTTTTTACCATCGATGATATTCCTTATCACAAATGGCCAGAAAGACTTGAGGAATTTCATACTTGGTTAAACACTCAGTCCCTCACCAACCATGATATGAATGATGTCCTTTACAATTTTGTTACTAGGTTCACAGGAAGTCTTAAACTTTGGTGGAAATCAGTATCAGAACAAGACCAGATCCATTTTCTGATGTCACCAAATTTCAGCCAAGCCATCACTATCCTATACCATTTCTTTGTGGGAAAACCCACCGACCTTATCGAAATGAAAAGAAGAGAGTTTTTCGAAAGAAAATGTTGTTCCTTCTAAAAGAAACATTTGATAAGCATTATCGAATTATGCTCCAGCTCTTTTACCAAATTGGAGCAGATTCAAATCTGAAGCATATTTTCTTGAATTCCATCCCCAAGGAATTATCCCAAATGGTCGAAAGATCCTTTTTTGGGAGACAAAAGAGAGTTCAGGATATACCTCCGGGAGAAATACAGCAAGAAATCCATCTATGCCTTGAAGAAATATGCCTAAAACGCCAGATGGTCAAGTCCTATATCAACAAAGTGATCCAACTCTCGAGAGGCTCGCTCTCATCACAAGCTGAAGATCAAATGTTCCAAAAAGATTGTGATGGTACTTGTGGAAAGTATTCTCGAAAGAAGAAACACTTCAAGAAGTTCTCGATGAATAAGTCCAAACATGGCCACAAGAACTTCCGAAGAAAGAAGAAATGGCGATACCTACGAAAAAGAAGGGATCGCTCAGGGCATAAAAAGTCGAATCATTGCTACATTTGCAACCTGAAAGGACACTTTTCCAAAACGTCCTCAAGCCGAAAGGGCCAACATCATTTGATACACCATTGAGCATGAAATGTATTTCTCTTGAAAATGATGATGTTGAATCATTATTCTCTCGATGAAGAACAATCGAACAAACTCTTTGTATCATTCCATGTTACGACAATTCCAAAGTGAAATTGATTCGATTGAATCAAGATATTTTTCACATATCACCCACATCTACTGAACAAAACCTTGACATATTTTCGAGTCAAACCCACTGTCCCCATTTTCCTGTAAAAATCCTCACCTCAAAATTTGCTAAACCAATCACTGTCATTGCTCTCATTGATACCGGATCAAGTTGTTCAATCCTGGATACCAAAGTTCTCCCGAAGAATATTAGACTCCTTATGTCCGATATTTCAACTCGCCTCGGAGATACTTTCTCCACAAATGTGAGAACTACCCCGTGACCATTCAGTTTTCCCACAATGCTCAATAACCACAAAGATCTTTGGATCCAATCTTCCCAACAAAGACCGATCATTGGTTGGGACGTTATGACTCGATCTCACGGCTTCGTATCATTCGGAAAATGTCTTAGGTATAAGAACCAATTCCGAGTTTGTCAATATCCAAAGACTCTTTTCCATTCGATGAGCCCGTTAGACCCAATAATGCAAAAATTGTTGGAATCATGTTCAGAATCCCATGCGAATTTGCTCAAAAATGTTCTCACCCTTTATGGGAAAATCCGAATTCTTCGTTCGCCTTCCTTTCAAGAAAAATGAAGATATAAATCCAACCAAGGCGAGCCACATGGGAATGAAGCCGAGAACACTTGGCTTTAGCTCAAAGGGAATGCTCGAACTATTGCAACAAGGCCTTATTGAAATCTCCAACTCTCAATGGGCTTGTGAAGCCTTTTATGTTAACAAACGAGCGAGTATCAGAGGAAAAATGAGATTGGTAATCAACTACCAACCTCTCAATCTTTTCCTCCAGGATGACAAATTCCCTTTACCATCCGAGACTCTCTTTTTTGGATTAACAAAGGCCCATATCTATTCCAAATTCGACCTCAAAGCTGGATTTTGGCAATTGGGCATCCATCCTGAAGACAGATCCAAAACAGGATTTTGTATTCCAAACCAGCACTTTCAGTGGAAAGTTCTTCCTTTTGGCTTAAAGGTAGCACCATCCCTTTTCCAAAAGGCCATGTGTCGTATCTTCCAACCAATCCTTACAAATGCTGCAGTATATATCGATGACATCCCGCTCTACGTTCGATGAGCGGTCCACATCGCCAACTCCTTGAACAATTCGCGAAATTGTCAAAAAGCATGGCATCATGCTTTCCCGAGAGAAAGATGAATATTGCCCAAACAGAAATTGAATTCCTTGGTATGCACCTCAACAAGGGTACGTACTATCCTGTGGCCGCATATTGCTCGAGAACCGTTAAAGTTTTCTCAAGCGAATTTCACAAAGAAGGAAGTCCAGCAATTTCTTGGGATAATTAATTATCTCGGGGACTTTGTCCCAAATATTGCAAAGCTTCGATTCCTTTATAGTCCATGCTAAAGAAGAATCCCCCCACCTGGGAAAAACTCGGACAAAAGCGGTTCGAGCTTAAGGAGATTATGCAGAATCTCCCACCACTAAAGATACCATCAACGGGTAAAAGAATTCTTCAACCGATGCCGTGACGAACCGGGCAGCTATTCTACTTGAAGAAATTGATGGTAAGAGACACCTTTGTGCCCACAAAAGTGGAAAGTTTTCACAATCCGAAATGCATTACCACTCCACTTTCAAAGAAATCTTAGCAAGTCAAAAATGGGATCAATAAGTTTGAATTCCATCTCATCGGCCATCACTTCCCGGTGGAATTAGACATGGCATCTTTTCCTCGATGACCAAGTTTAAACAAAAGCGAGATTCCAAATTCCCAACTGCTCCGATGGGCTGAATGGTTTTCAAAATATTCTTTTGAAACCAAACATATTCCAGGGAAAAAGAATGTTCTTGCTGATTTCTTGTCAAGACCAAAGGCACCAGCCGAAATCAACATGTATATCAAAAGGCCTCGCTTTTCATATGCTCAATCATGGCGTAAAATACAAGATTGAGAAGATCAAAGATTTGCCAAGCTGGAAATTTCCCCAGGAGATTATTGAACAAATCCAAAATGACAATCTCACTGCAAATCTAGAAAACCTCATGTGGCAAAGCCACACAAATGTTCGATTCAATGCGGGTTCGATTCTTTATCCTTGTGGATTAAATTCGGAATATCCATTCATACATCCTCTTATCCGGAAAGAAGATGCTTTCCCTGATCAGCTTAAGACGCTATTGTGGTACTTAACCAATAAGTACTTGATAGCTTTTGAGATCCCAACCAGGAGATTTGTTGCAAACCTCACCAGGATATTCTTACTTGGTAGAAATATTGAGAAAGAAAGTGATCGAAACCTTCTAGACTTTCTCAATTGGTTCTATCCTCCTACTCACCGGAAACATCTCTTGGAAAAGGAACTTAGAACCACAACACCAAATCCTGAAGTCCATACCATCCTGTTTTTCCGACGACCATGGCACTTCTGCAAAAACAATGGCAACATCATCAATGCTCCCCTGGAGATAGGAACTACATCCTACAAACCACATCTGGATAGCAAAGAAGCTCGGATTCACAAATCCTATCCGAGATCTGTCGCATCTTGCCAACCCCAGTATCGAGAACTCCAGAGAATCCTGTGCCAAGAAAACAAAACCATTCCCGAAAGTATATGGAATTATACTAAACCCACTGTATGGGATCATTATGACCTAGTACCAGAAGCTAGGGAAGCACTCAGGCAATTCAGACAAGATGAATCATCTCAAGATAATGAAATGACAAGTGCACCAGACATTGTCCAACCTACCCAAGACCCCTATGCATGTTGGGGAGGTCCTCTTTCTCAAGATCCCTACGACCGGGAACCATTGTCCTTATCCCAAATAGACACTTCCTATTACTCACAACCATTCCATTGGCCTCGGCCAAGCATTCCCGCCAATACCACGAAGATGACAATACAAACCTGGTGAAGAAGAAGCATCCCACCGAGCTCATGAGGAAGCATCCTCATCACATCGTCTAAAACAAATACTCTCGCCGAAGATCTTGAAGATCTTGAACAGAAGTATGAAGCACATCTTCGACAACAAAGAAACAAACTCGGACGACTCGGACTATGACTACAATGCTCATGACGGACGAGACCGCCGAAAGGCCGATGTCCGTACAATTTCACCGTAGCATAGTATCGTTCACTTTTACCGTAGCACTAGGCTAGGAAAGTACCATTCACGCACGATCACCTTTGTTCATAGTGTGCGAATAATTCCCTCCCGAAAGTTTCGGATGCCTCGTTTGTTCCCGGACCCATTAGCTTGGTCCTTGTCCGTTGTGACCTCTTATTGCCTATATAAGGCAAGGAGGGTGTATTGTGTTGGGCAGAGCCCCTTGAAGTAAAGTGAGTGTTTTTTCTGAGGTAGAGATGGCGGTGATTTTGGCAGATCTGGTGAAGCTTGGGATGGACTGTGCTTTGGTTGCGGTGGTGGTGCATAAGATACCATAAACTAGTATTTATCGCATTCACCTAGAGTATCAACTGAAGGGTCTCCGTTTAAGAATCTTTGATACATCTTATCCTTTGGCTTTTTCCGTCTAGGTGGAGGTCTATCATATGGATTTACCTCATCGGAGAATTCATACAATAGGAACATTGGCAAAAAGGATCCCAAAAGCAATGACCATATTTGTCTTTATAGTAATGGACAGGATGCCCATCACTATTAAAGTGTCTAACAAGCTTTTTTTTGGATCTGCTCGAAATGGATTCAGGAACACATGGTTCGATCATGAAGAGAGTTTGGAAAATAGAAGGACTTTCTTCCTTTTCTTTGCCAAATTTGATGGAAACAGTTCCATCTTTTTCCGGACAAACTCAGAGTCTGTAGACTGGTAAGGCTTGTTATGTTGATGTAGCTTTTCATAGTTGGTAATCCAAGTTTCTGGGAGAAGCTTGGCCAACGTATCCTTCGGGATTTGCCTAGGAACATGGATGCATGATGCTTGATCATTCGCATGGAGATAAACAAAGCATCTTCATTACCGTTGTTGAAGTTTAGATCAAGAGCATGGTTTGTACTCGATAAACCATCTCGGTAATGCAAAGTTGCAGCTACTGATTCAGCGGTTTGGGGAGCTCCAGTGAGTTGAACTTGAACTTTTAAAAAGGAAAGCAGCTGAGGATATGATAGAGCAATGTTGAAGTTGGGATACAACGTTACAAAGACTATTCCGGCATTCAGAGTAGTCTGAACAGTGCCGATGCAGGCATGCTGGTATTGTAAAAATCTGGTATCCAACAAGGCAATTCTTGCCACAACGGGTAAACCTTTTCTGCCATGAAAGGTGAGGGCAAGACGAACAGCTCCATAATGAACATGAGTGTATCCCTGTTGAGCCCATTGTCTAGGGAATTCTGAAGGGATCTGAAGAGTAACAAAGTACTCCTTTTCAGTAGCAGGAATGGGGTGCTGGTCGAATTTGGAGGATTGAACGTACTCTTTCACCTGCTTTGGAGTTTGGTGAATAAGTTGACGGATGGAGCGGATGGGTGAGAATGACGAGTTGGGTTTTGCAAAGGCGGAGTAAGGGTTCATAAGAGGAAGCTGGGTTTCAGAGATCTTGGTTTCATCACTAAGAGAGACTTCATACAGATAATCTATCTTAGAAGCATTTGAAACACGAAACTCTGGAGGTGTTGAAGATGATGTAGAAGGAGTAAAAGTAACAAATCAAATCTCTAGGTATTGGCTTTGTCATAGGATCTGCTACCATTCTATGCGTAGATATGTACTGCAAGTTCACATCCTTTCGTGCAACCATATCTTTTGACAAAGTTATACTTGGTATCTATATGTTTGGTCTTGCCATGATATTTTGGATCTTTAGTGTACGCTATAGCTGCTTGGCTATCACAATTAACTAATAATGGATTTGCAGCTTTCTCAATTACACCTTAATGATCCAAAAAAATCTCTTAAGCCAAACTATTTCTTATATTATCGCGATAATGCCACGAACTCAGCTTCCATCGTGGACAAGGCTATACACGTTTGTTTCTTACTTTGCTCCAACATATGGTACCGAGTTTTCAATAAGAAAACAAACCTAGAGGTAGATCTCCTTTTGTCTACACCTCCTCCCTAATCGTTTCAGAATAGCCTCGTGAGTCACGAGATCCCTTTCCTTAATAACTCATTGTATAATCAGCAGTTCCCTTTAGATACCTCAGTATTGTCTTAACGGCTTTCCAATGTGCTGGACCTGGATTGGGTTGGTATCTACTCACCATTCCAATTGCAAAACATATGTCGGGTCTTGTACACATCATAGCATTTCTCTTGTGGAGTCCTTGGACACAGTCTATGGTTCAATCATTCACCTTTTGCAATAGGAGTGTCTATGGGTTTACAATATTGCATACGAAATCGTTCAAGAACTTTATTTAAAAATGTTTCTTGCGAAAGAGACAACGATATCTTCGAACGATCTCTTGAAATCTTAATTCCAAGAATGTATGCAGCCTCACCCATATCCTTCATCTCAAAGTTGGAAGATAACCAACTCTTGATAGTATGAACAAACTCCATATTGCTTCCGGCAATCAGTATATCATCAACATATAATGATATGATCACAAAATGATCCTTGGATCTTTTGATATATACGCAATGATCCTCATCAATCATTGTAAAATCATATGCCATTATGGCATTATGAAAACGTATATACCATTGTCTCGATGATCGCTTAAGGCCGTATATCGATCTCAAAAGTCGACATACCTTTTCTTCTTGGCCTTTCACTATGAAACCAAAAGAGGTTGTTCCATGTATATTTCTTCCTCTAATTCTCCATTGAGGAAAGCGGTCTTTACATCCATCGATGTAACTCAAGATCCATACTAGATACTATTGCCGAATAATGCGAATCGAGGTAAATCTCACTACTGGGAGAAAAACGTATCTTCATAATCAATTCCTTCCTGTTGATTATACCCATTCGCAACAAGGCGAGCCTTATGCCTTTCTATCGAGCCATCAGCCTTTCGCTTTACTTTGAGAACCCATTTGTTTCCAATAGCTCTGCGTCCTTTTGGAAGATCAACCAGTTCCCCGGACTTGGTTTGATTTCATTGACTCCATTTCCTCTTCCATCGCATGAATCCATTTTTCCTTACTAGGGCAATTCAGAGCCTCATTAATTTCTAGGCTCATCCTCATCTTATGGAGCAATCATAAAAGTTTCCCCTTCAATGTCAAAACGTCGACGGGGAATACTTTGGCGACTTGTTCGCCGTATGGGAGTTTGTACACTTTGCACATCATTCCCCATTATGCTCCCACTGGGATTAGATAATGATGATGTCGTCTCATTATGTGCTTGCAATTGAGAATGAGTTGAATACAATTCATCACTTCTCATATTACTCCCACTTGGACGAACTCCACTAAGATCATTATCTTGATCCGAGGTTTCAAATAGGGTGTTGTCTTCCCCTATTTCGCCATTCTTAGGAAAATTCATCCCCTAAGAATGTGACATCCCGTGATTCAAATTCAATTATACTCCCACTTTCCTGCTCACCTATGAACACATACCCTTTTGAGTGTTCCGAGTATCTTATGAAAATACTCTTCTTTCCTTTGGGACCTAATTTCCCAAATTTGTGAGATGACTCATGTGTATAGGTAGCACATCCCCATGGCTTAAGAAAACTTAAGTCCGGTTTTCTACCTGTCCATAACTCATATGGAGTGGAAGTAACTGATTCGGAAGGCACTCGATTAAGTATATAGGCAGCAGTTAACAACGCATCACTCTAAAAAGTGATAGGTAAGTTAGCTTGCGCCATCATGGACCTAACCATTTCCAGTAGGGTTCTGTTTCTTCTCTCTACAACACCATTTTGTTGAGGAGTATATGGAATAGACAATTGTCTTTTTATTCCTTTTTCATCACTTAATTTTCTGAACTTATCAGATAAATATTCTCGACCTTGATCGGATCTCAATGCTTTTATTTTCTTGTCTAATTGATTCTCTACCAGGTTCATAAACCTTTTGAAACAACCTATTGCTTCAGATTTGTGAGAAATCAAATAGACATATCCGAATCGAGTATAATCATCTATAAAAGTGATGAAATAAACAGCCCCATGCATTCCTCTCACATTCATTGGACCACAAACATCAGAATGGATTAAATGCAGAGGAAATTCAGCTCTTTTACTTTTTCCAAATGGTTTCCTTGTCGTTTTCCCTTCTAGGCAATGCTTACAGATGGGCAAATCGACTTTTTCAATATTGCCTAACAAGCCCTCTTTGGCTAGTTGTCTTTTTATACGCTGTTGGCCAATATGACCAAGTCTAGCATGCCACACATTCACATCATTATCATATGAATTAGGAGATGTGAGAAGGGAATAACAAATATTTGCATTAACATAGTCAATATCTAATACAATGAAACCATCCAGAAAGTAACCATGACCGTAGTAGTTTGTACCCAAATACAAATCTACATCTCTATTATGGAAGTTCACATTAAAACCTAATTTAACCAACACTAAAACAGACATTATATTCTGACGAATCTCCGGAGCATACTACACATCATGAAGGAACAAAGTGCGTCCATCACGCATATTCAGTTGGCATGTGCCAATTCCTTTCATTTCAGCTCTGGAGTTGTTTCCCACATAGATCCACTTAGTTCCAGTAGGTACTCGTCAGAATTCCACGAAGGATCCTCTATCCTTCGCTACATGGTCTGTCATTCCTGAATCCACAGTCCACAGAGGATTAGATTCAGTCAAGAATACAGAACTTGACACATATGCAAAGTTCCCAATTGTACCAAGGGTGTGTACCTTCTTTGGCTCGCGACAATCGCGGGCATAGTGACCCTTCTCGGTCACATTGTAACATTTCACCCTTGAGATATTCTTCACATGAGGACGTTTTCCTCTCTTTTTGTTGGTTAATTCTTGGTTTCTTGCAAGAAGGACTTGATCCCTTGCATTTCCTCATATTGAACGAATCAATGCGCTTGCGCTTAGAGCATGAAGCCCCTTCTGAGCTTAAAGTAACACGGAAAATATCTGTTTCCTGCTCTAATGCCTTGAGGCGATGATCAGCTAACTCAAGGTGGCGCATAGCATCCTCTAGATCTTCCATTACATGGTCAAGAGCTTTTAGTGCTTTTTGCTTTTCCAATACACATTGAATTTTCATTTGCCAAATTTCATAGTTGTCATCTTTGAGCTTTTCACCTTTGTTCAGCTCGACAACTATGCTCTTTGTGGTGAAGCCATTGATCCGAACACATCGGACATACATGCACGAGTTATTAATGCCTATCACTTATGCATCTATTTTGCACAAAACCCATCATATTAATTAATAATTTTAAGTAAGGTTTCAGAATCAAAAAGTCACTATGTTTCCAATCATCCTCCAAAATCCTAACTTAAAATTATCATTAATATGATTGTCATATGCAAAATCAATTCTATGAAGCTACAAAAACTTCTATTACTACCCACAACTAACTACCCACAAAGAACCAAAGAATCACGAAAGCAAAGATAATTGACATACAATATAGAATAATAATGCTTTCACATAATATGGCTAACATATAGGTTGCTACAAACAACCACAATCAGGTAGTTAACTTTACATAAGATGTCCACCAAGAACATTAAATAAAGACAAGTCATAACATCTATAAACGAGGCATCATGCAACTAATAGGGAAAGCGGCTACATGGTCCAATTTCTTTTTCTTTTTCTATGTAAAATTCTCAGGCATTCTTGACAGCCACGGAAAAACGGACGGATATCCCTTAGGATTTCTCCTACGCACATTCAGCCCCGGCCCAATCGAAGTCATTCCTTGGGTCATAGTCTTTGTGGCTCCAACCCGATGGTATTCATCTACGAATTCCATTACTAGCGCCTTATAGCTAGTAAATCATTTGACCTCCCGTAGGCGATTCAACACTCCTTGCCATCCTTGTGGAAGAGTGTTCATAAAGAATCGCATCATCTGAATATCTCGCATGGGATAACCGTTCCAAATGACTTCCTGAATTTTGTTGTTGACTTCTATGACATGATCTATTATGTCGTCACTCTCCCATCGATAACCATTCAGATCGGCTATCCACCTTGTAAGCATTTCCTTCTGTTCATCTGACATCGTGCGCACAGATGCGCGCGGCTTACGGGGAGGCATTGTTCCTGCAATAAATGCAGAACAAAAATGGATTATATATAATCCACATAGACATAATTGAAAAAAGGAACAAATTCCTTCTTTTTTTTTGGGTCAACGGTCAACGGTCGTCGGTCAACGGTCAACGGTCGGTCAACGGTCAACGGTCAATCGGCAAAGTCGTCGGACCGGTCGGACCGGACAGGGCGGTCGGACCAGTCGAGCCGGTCGGACCGGTCGCCGGGTCGGACGGACCGACCGCATGTGCGGCGCGCGCGTGCATGGGCCGACGTCACGCAGACGTCGCCCCGCACGTGCCGCGCACGTGCCGGGCGGGTCGGGTCGGGTCGCCGGCCGGTGACCGCCCGGCCAACGAGCCGGGTGCCGACGCTGGGCAGCGATGACGTCACCACGCGTCGGTCCGTGGACCGGCGCGTGCCGGTTCGCCGGCCGGCGGTTCACAGGCGCCGGTTCGTCACCGGCGCGTGTGCCTGCACACGCTAGACGGACCAGCGCGTGCAGGCGCGTCGCGCCCACGCGCAGCGCCTTCTGGCTGCGCGTGCGGCGTCCCCCGGCGGCGTGCGACGTGTCGCCGGACTCGTCTCGACGTCGCCTTCGTCCCTATGCATTCATATTTTTATTTCGACTTACGAAAAATCCGAAAAATGGGCGAACATGCTCGGGTGTCGGGATCCTTGGCCACGATCCATACGGCCGAAAAAAAAGGATTATGTGAAAATCAATCATAAAACATCATAAAGCATCATACAAGTCGGGAAAACGCTAACACGGGCTCTGATACCAATGTTGGGCTCGATTGATCCCCGAAAAACCGGATTCGGCACTTAAACCGAATCCCTAAATCATATGCGGAAGATAAGCCCGGGAATGTCACGTATCACCGATCAAAAGCACACCACGGATTCGAGCGTACCTTGTTGGCCACAGATTAGACACCGATGCCGTATTGAGGAAGAGATTTCAGTCCCGTTCGATCCGATGTCGAAGATTCGCCGTGAAGTAGAGATGGCGTCGCTTCTTGGCCTTGGAGAGAGAGAGAGAGAATTCTTGAAGAGAATGGAATGTTCTTACAAAATGCCAAAAGGTGTCATCTCCTTCTCTCTCATCCCTTTTATAGGTTCCCCTTCCCACGGGTCTTATTCCCGTGGGCCGGGCCTTTAGGCCCATCGTGGCCGGGCCAGCTTAGACCCATTTATTAAATCCATCAGGTGCCGAGCAGGAAAGGAGCCAGAAAATCAAATTTTCAATGCATTCATACCTGCAAGAACCTTCTAAATGAGCAAGAACCTATGTATCATTAGCTGCAAAAAGTTGTCGAATAGCAGTACTCAAGATTTTCTACAAAGGGCATCATCGATAACCATGGAGAGATTGATGTGCATCCTCACATCCATAACATTCGGAGGATTTCTTTATCCAATATTAGGCATAATTAAATCAAAAGAAAAAAATTATTAGATTATAGCCAATCCTCCTGCATGTCAAAGATATATTATTCTGCTTAATCATTATCAGATTAGAATTCTTAAGTTATCTTAATGTTCTTAAATCATTTTAATGGGGAAAAATGATCCAAAAAGTTTTAAACTTATTGCACTTTTATAAATTCAGTCCAAAATCTTTCAATTATGTCAATTAAGTTTTAAACATTTTTACCTTTTACTAATTAAGTCATTCCGATCAATTTTGATCGGAAATCGCCCACGTGATATTGCTTATAATTCATGGCACGGCTAGCAATAATGTAAATTTTTCAATAATATTTCAATATTATTAACTCTTTTTCATTAATTTTTATGATTTTCTTTATTTTTTGCCTTCCTTACATCCTTTTGTCAATGACTAGCCGCCGGCCATAGGCGATGGCCAAGGGGGCTACCTCGCTTGGGTGAGGATCGCCATCACCCGCCATAGGCAAGACCTAGTCAGTTAAGCCCCGGTGAGGCAGACCCTTGCCCGGGCCAATAAAGATGAATGACTTGACCCATGAGGACAATAAAAATGAATAACATCTTCGTGACCTTCTTTAATGGATAGAACCAATTGATGCCAATGGTCCAATTCCAGCCTTTGAGCTTAATTTTCCATTTTCACTCACTGCCACTCACATACAAAAGACATACCCACAATGCTCATTCAGAAGCTCCCTCATGGCTGGCTCTCTTTTTCCCTCCATAAGCACATACGCCCTCTGAAATCAGCTCTCTCTCTCTCTCTCTCGGCCTCATCTCGATCTCAATCACCTTCAGCCCACATCTCCCCTCCTCCTCTGTCCGTCGCGTTCCCTCTTCATCACCGACGCTCCTCATTCCCTTCCACCGTTGCTTCCATCTCGCTTTTCCTCTTGGCTGCCGAGCTTCACCACCTTGCCTCTCACTCTTATCGCTCATTCACCTTAGTCACCGCCATCCCCATCTCGGCCCCTTGCCATTAGCTCAAGTCGCTGTTCTCGCCACCCCCTCCTCACCATAGCTCACTCCCTCGACTCCACCATCTCCACCTCACACCATACCGTAGCTGCTCGCTCCATCGCTACCATCTCTGCCGCTGCTTACTTTCTTTAGCTCACCCTCACGCAATTATAGTCTCTTGGTCTTATCATCTCCATCTTTCGTCTTCTCCATCTTCTCACCATACTCTCTCGGTCACTCACTCTCCAAATCCGTCTTTCCCTCGTCTGTCTTAGCTCTCGGTTTCTTGGTTCCTCTCGGTCTCTACTGCACTTCATCGCTCTCGGCAATCTCCCTCTTAAAGGTATCTCCTTTTCATTTTATTTTTGTTGGAGGCAGGAAAATAAACGGCTCTCGCTTTCGGTTCAGATCCGGTTGTGTTTGAGGCCGGACATTCGGATGACCTCGGCATATCTTTATCGTGTTCCATCTTATCTTGTTATTGCTGTTATTGTTATCATTATTGTTGGTGCTTATTTCCTTGTTTGATCCCTCTTAAGCATTAAAAAAATCTTCAGTCTTATCTCTTCCCATCTAGGGGATTATTTGCTTGTTTTTGTGCCTCTAAACGTATCGTTTGTCATCCTTGGCTCGCTGGTTTACTTTGTATCCCTTGCTGGTCACGCCTTGTTGAACTTGAACTAGGAAGACCTTGACCTCAATAGAGTGTTGATTTCCGTCGATTTCTTGTCATTTTAACGTGCTCTATGTCGTGCGAGCCGCTGTGGACTTCCTGGCCGCCACCATCTACCTCATGGTGGTGCCAATTCGGCCTCGCCTTGGTCCTCTAATGAGTCCCGGGGTGGTCCTATTGCATTATCACATCATTCCCGGGCATTTTTTTTTTTTTGTATGTTTATATCATATTGTTATCGAACATTTTGGTTGTTGATTTTTCATTTATTGGCACATTCTTAGCATAGATTAGATTTTAATAATCTTATCGTGAACATTAAAAAAAAAAAAAAAAAACAAGACGAATGTATGGTAGAAGTGCTAGTGCTGACATCAAATTAACATATATATGCAATTTCGCAACTTGGTTGATCCTTAGAATTCTCGGTTTTGTCCCATCCATATTGGACCATGGCTGGTCAGGTGTGTAGAGGGGGATTCTCGAAGTGGCCGGGGGCGGCCCTAGGTTGCCCTTTTGCCTTAGTATAGGCAACGGAGTCGAAATTGTATTTTCAGGCGTTGTTATGGTCATATTTGTGTAAGTGTGATTTACTTTTGGTCACAATTGTCTTAGCATGTTTATTGTCGTTTGATGTGTAATCACATTTTCTTTAAAATAGACATGGAAAAAAAATTAATAAAATTAAAAAGTAAAAAAAAAAATTAGTATCTTAATAATCAAGTGACATTTTAGCGATCGAATGACATTTTAGTAGTATTTAGGTAGAATAGAATTTTGTTTCAATTAAAAGATGAAGATAAAAAGTGATAAATGAAGAGTGGAATTGCTTTTAGCTTAGAATTGTATATTAGGCTAGGTTTAGTCCATGCTTGATTAATGTATCATAGTTATCATTTAGTTAGGAAATTCGCATTATTTAGTTTAAGTATTTCCAGGTTTAGTTACGAGTATCATTCATAGCGGTCTTATCCCGAGACATAATAATAATAAAGCCTTGTCTAATTTTGCCCAACACGTCTCGAGTCGATATTGTACCCATTTTATCTACATTTTTTTGTTTGATGTTGGATAGTTATGTTGTTGTGAAATTACTTGGTTGGTAGATATAATTCTGCAAATTCGCCACACATGGTCACCTAGATGGATGTGCCTAAGAATTAAGAAATGATCGCATGATCAAACTTTCTCAAAACAATGAGCAAATGTATCAATTCCCCTTCTTGGATATTCGTTCTCATAAATGAAACGGTTTTTCACATTTCACATGATTTTTAATCGGCTTCCAATAAGTTAGTGGAGACTCTTAAAGAAAAGAAAAGAAAAGAAAATATTCGTAACTAACCGAGTCCATCAATGTTCCGAAGGAAGGGTTTGGGAGAGCACAAGCCAAGTGCTAGTGCCACCTTATAAGGGGATTGTTGCATTCACTTGGAAATCGTCGCTCGCCGCGAGGCGACACACGCCTAAAGCATGCACCCCTCGCCCTTCGAGAGGGGCTGAGACCCTATTGCATTAAAAATCAAATGCATTTCTCCATATAACTTTAAGGGAGTAAGAATATGACGTTGATACTTGATATCTCTCGACTTTATGGCTTGTAAGCACAGATAAAAAAGTTATTTCTAAAGGACACCAGAGTCATGACATGCCACAGTAAAGAGATGTATTAAACCATAATCCATGTTAATTTCGATTTTCATAGTGTAATAACAGATTTCGGCTATGATTGTGTTGCGTAAATGAGAAAAGTCACATTAATCAAACCCAGTACAACCATTATTAACTCATATTTGATTATGAATGATTAGATTAACTATCGTATAATAGGTTTAAGAGTTTCTAAAAAATTATGCCAGTGACTTGATGCATAAGGATAAATAAAGGCGAATGACACCTTAGTAAGCTTCCTTAATAAGTAAGATCTTTATCGGGTCACGGGTGCCCTGACTTATGACAATAAATATGACACAACAAGGGGGGTGTCATGAAAAATTAATGCTTGAAATAGGACTTGCTGAATTCGACTCCCTTCTTTCGGGCGTGGCCAAATTGGATAGACTCACGTGCACCATGTCAGACATGAAGAACAAGAACGTGAACCTGTATCCTGATAAATAATTATTAACAGAATATTATTAGTTTCACCGCGGACTTTCTGTTTGACACGTGAAAAATTCGGTTACAAAAATACTACTAAAAGAAAAGAGATGTAGAGTCCACTTAAAAAGACAGAAATATAATACTGCTAAGAGATATAACCATTGGAAGTTGTTTCAGTAACCACCCTTCCCATATGGATATAGAGGGGTGGGGAATTCGAATCCCCATTTTATCAAGGGGGTGAGGACATTTAGTTTTAGGTGTGCAAAGAGGCATGGGTAAAAATTTGAAAGTGAGTTGAAAGTTAAAATAATATAGACCAAAAAAAGAAAAGAAAGATATGATATGAAGCATGAACCATGCCTACAAGAACTTGTTTCAACTTCTCTTAAATGCTATAACACTCTCTTTTTGCAACTACATTAAAAACCATCTTTGGGAGTAGATATTTAGCCGTGACTCCTTAGACCTTACAAATTAGGAAAAAGTTATAAAAAAAAAAAAAGTCATAAACTTATTGAATTAATACCAATTCAATTTTAAATCTTTCAATTGTATCGCTTCAGTTCTAAACTTTTTCATATTGGCATTAATTCAGTATATCCAGTCAATTTAGGTCAGAAATCACTGACGTTCATGTTAGCAACTTCAGATGTTCTATATAGTGTAGCCAGTGCTAACGTGGACATTTATAATAATATTCTATTAATTTTTTGATTTTTTTTCCCTTTCCCTTTGCTTATTGCTGATGGCTAGTCATAAGCTATAGGCCATGGCCGATGAGGGCTAGCCTTGCCTGAGCGAGGGCTAGCACCAACCCTCGCTTAGGCCCCTTCGCTAGATCTGGTGAGGGGAGCCTCATTGACACTCCCCCTGCCCAAGTGTGGTCCGAGGCTAACCCTCATATGTGCCCCCACACGGGCGACCATTGCCCAGGCAAGGCCCACCCTCACTAGCCATAGCCTGTGGTTAGTGGCTGGCAATTGGCCATTTGCAAAAAGAAAGGAAAAGAAAAAAAAGTATAAATTATAAAAAAAAAAAATGTTCATCTTAGCAAACCTCGTCATGTAAGATAGATGACCTTAACGTCAGTGATTTTCGTCTTAAATTAGTTGGGTAGACTAAATTAATACTAACATAAAAAAAATTTATGACTAAATTGATACAATTAAAATGTTACAACTGAATTGATATTAATGTAATGGGTTTATGACATTTTCGATAGTTTTTTTTTGTAGAAATTTTCTAGTCAACCTACTACATCCATTAAAATAAATCTGACCCGTAAGAGCTGATGGGACCTATAAAGATCTACTACTTTTAATGGTTCCAATTTGTGATGAGTCTCAATAAACTTTCGCTTTCTTCTTAATTTGAATGTTGTGGTACACGCATATCGACATGTTTTTCAATTCCTAAAAACTAAAATTTTTCACAATATATAAAGGTTGAAAGGTAAGTTTGTATGTATTTTTGGTATTTTTTACTACCATTTAAATTTGTACAGAAAAGTAAAAATTTAATTTTTTGCAAAGACATAATTCTAACAAACATGTCCATATAATGCACTTGGTAACGATTTTTTTTCTGCATAGGGGGTTGAGGGACGTTACACGTAAACGTAAAAAAGACGAAAGAAGCAACAATAAACAGACCACTGCTTTAAGCTTTTTCTTTTTAAGAGTTTCTTGAGGGAATCGATTATTCTAGTGAAAAAGCTCTGGGAATTTTACTTTTTTGAGTTTATTGCTTCTCAATTTGTTTTTTATTCAATGTGAAATATCTTAAACCTTTCAAACATATAAAAATTGACACGTACATTGACAATTTCCTAAACTTTTTCAATTTTGAAAATATATTGGAAACTTTGACGAGAAAGGGGGACAAGTAACCTTAATCTGAATTGGATGATGATCAACATGGATGAAATAATTCATTGTGTCGATTGCATTTTTTTTTCCAAATCTCTTTTACTAGATTTGATCTATTTATTTAATTTTTCTCCTTTTTTGCTTTATTATTATGGGTCGTCCTAGGAAAATTTTGGTTAATTTAATCCTAAACTTTTTCATAATTTGCTTTCTTATAGATATTTTTTATTTGGTCAATTTAGTACTAACTTTTTAATAATTTGCGCAAATTGTTAAAAGGTTTAAGATTGAATTTACTAAATCGAAAATTTATAATTAAATTAATCGCGGATGTGATGTATGAGGATAATAATTTAATCTCAATTTTTTTAATTTCTTCCGCTTTTGCTTATAATCCGCCACTCTTTGAGCTTGCCTTGCTCAACCTCCCGCTCTCTCTCTCTCTCTCTTTTCCGTTACCTCCATGATTGCCATTATTATTCTTTAATAGATAGATGAACAAAAAGCTGAGATGCCTTGCCTTGCTTTTGCAGGAGGCGACGATGATGCAAGTGGCACAAGATAAAAAGGACAATCCCCCTAACCAAACATGCCATGACTATCTTAAGTAAGGGATCTATCCTCCGTACCAACCAAAGTGCTATAACTACTTTAAGTAAGGAATTTAATAGCACCTTAAGTCCCACATTGGAGCAAAGAAAACTTATAAATCACCTTGGACAAATCTTTCTTAGAGCTTGTCGCGTGACTGCCGGCCAAGCGGATGGTGGTAGGCTCGACCAGACCTAATTAGTGTCGAGCTTACACCAACCCAATTCAAAAGATATTTAATATTTCCTTTTATTCATAGAAAGACCCAAGCTAAACCTGGTGCAGGGCGTGCCCAATCAAAGTGTGTCACCTCTACTCTAACATTAATGCGAGAAAGAGAGAAAAAAAAATATGATTCTTATAAAAAAGGAAAAAAAGAAAAGAAAAGCTAAATCTCGCAATGCACACTTTTTGATAGTTTCCAATTCCAAATGCTCCAAATTTCATGTTGTATAAATATTAAGGTGTAGATTCATATCTATATTAAATATATTTCATATAATGTTTTCTTTTGAAATGCAGATGAAATTTTTAAATTTGATTTTTTTTTTAGCAAAAAACGTAATTCTAACAAACAAGTCCATATACTACAGTGACATAACGAATTTTCCCCACATAGGAGCTTAAGTGAGAATATTTTGTGGCACAAAGTGGACATGTCGGTAAAATGCGGGTTGCAGAGGTCCATTGGCCAATCAGGTTGAACTCGACTTGTGGCTATAAATATGCTAGATTTGAGTCGTAGCAGGACACCAGGGCAAATTCACTCAAAAGTCAGAGACACAAAGTCATACACAGAGACATGGATGTGCTACTGTCTATAGGTGACCAGAAGGAGATTTGGGAGCAGAGGAGGCAGAGACTGGAAGCATTAAAAATCGGGGCCGACCCGAGCCAGCAACAGCACGATCCTCCACGACGCGACAATATTTTGGCTCCCCAGCTATTCTCGGTCGCAAAGAAAGAGGACGTCGACAAGTTCATCGAAGCCCTGAAGTATCATTGTGCCGAGGAAAAAGTGTCCTTGCCTGTCCTTCTCGGGCGACGCAGCCCCTTAGGAAGTACACTGCTTCACGCTGCGGCAGGTATATTAAAAACGGTGGGACGATGCGTTTTTTAAAATTACCGAACTCTTGCGCTCAAATTAACCTGACATGAACGGAATACAGAGACTGATGATAATGTTAGAGCGCTCATTGAATTCGTCCCTGAGCACTTGATCTACTGTGAGAACTCCAGAGGAGAGACGCCGCTTCACATTGCAGCTAGAGCCGGGAAAGCTGTTGCGGTGGAGCTTCTCCTTCGCCAAGGGGTGCCGATAAACCCTGACCGCTGCGGCAACTCTGCTCTGCATGAGGCCGTGAGGTATTGCCATTGCGAGGTGATCGATCATCTGGTGAGTAAAGACCCCAGCCTGCTATATTGTCAGAATAATGAAAGCAAGTCTCCATTGTGCGTAGCAGTCGAAACAGGGGACTTGAAGGTTCTCCAGCTCCTGCTGGATGCGCTAGACGATGGTGAATACTGGAGGAGATTAGAGAGTCAATCAGAGAGTCAAAGGATCTTCGGCATGTCACCCGTTCATTTCGCCCTTATACACTCGAAAATGGGTAAGCCCTGCTTTTGTGCTCTCTTGCTTATTCTTTGATCTTCTTGGTCACTCTCGTGTTCTTCATTTTGATTTCCACTGGTGGTGGAAAAATCAAGTATCACAAGCAAAGTCTAGATAAATGGGGCACGTGGAACATATGGTATGATAGCTTGCTATCCTATGGGACAAAATTGTGAGTCAACTCTTGATAATTCAGATCTTCTTGAATAAGATAAACTACTGTTTAAGAATTACAGACATCATATTCATCCCAATAGATAACTTCTCACGTTATATTTAGATATGCTGATTGAGATGTGGGAAAAGAAGCCATGGCTATTTCAATTGAGAGATGCGGGACACGGTACTCCACTCCACCTAGCAGCGTATGGCAATTATCTCGATGGAGTCGAGTTCTTGATGGAGAAGTGCCCAACAAGCGCCTTGGAGCAAGACAGCATGGGCTATCTCCCTATCCATGTCGCCTGCATGAAAAATAGAGTCAAGATTGTCGAGGCGTTGCTTAGTCAATGGCAAGACCCTGCAGATTTCTTAACTAGGCTAGGACAAAATATTCTTCACGTGTCAGCGAAGCACGGATGCACTGCAACTGTCAAATACATACTGGAAAATCCCAAATTCGGTCACCTCATAAATGCAATAGATTTCGATGGGAATACATCTCTACATCTAGCTGCATTGCATTGCCAACCTTTGGTCGTGCTTCTTGCACGATACGGAAGAGTTAATCTTAAGTTGGTCAATAAGAATAACATGACGGCTCTCGATGTAGTAGAGCAAGACATTAAAGGGTCTTCTTTTGTGAAGGTACGACCTTTTACACTTTTCTCACAGCTAATTATTTGTAATGCCAATTAGGGACATAACTAGATCATAAATTAGCGAGGCATGTCATTTGGTGAGATCTGTAATTTAGTTGCCAAAATCATAATATTTTTTTATCTCTCTTTTTTTTTTATATTTATTTATATATACTTTGACTCGCCGCTTGCAGTTATATACGTGGATAACTATGAAATGTGCTGGAGCACCGAGAAGTGGAGATTTAGCTATCTGCAAGTCAACCGGTCGGAGCCCACAAAAACGACATGAAGTGAGCGACTGGGAGGGACATAGGAGCCGAGCAGATTCTCACGCAGTCGTGTTGGCGCTTGTGGCTTCTGTCACTTACACATCTGGTTTTTCCGTTCCAGGAGGATATAATGGCGCCGAAAGAGATGCTGGCATCCCCATATTACTCCACAAAGCCATGTACAATGTCTTTGTGATTAACAACTCCCTCGCCATGTACAGCGCCATCACGTCACTCGGGATCCTCCTCTGGTCCTATGTTAATGATCCTTACGTGGCGCCATTTGCCTTTCTCCTATCAAATGTCCCACTCCTCGTGACTTGTGCCACGATGCCTCTGGCATTTATGGCGGGCGTCTATGTGACCGTATCCAAACTCGTCTGGCTTTCTATTTTTGTCTTGCTCATGGGATTCGCCCACCTCTTCATCGTCTGGGGTGTCTTCATGCTTAATACGGTTGTGCTGCTTGGGTACAAACTTCCTCTCATTGATCGCTTCGCCGACCAACTGCTTATTTGCTTTCTTCGAGCAGTAGGGGGACGCACTGCAGGGAGTGGGACTACGGGGCCTGCAGCTACATCAGTCCGGGGCGCTCGTGACGCCACCGCCTCCACTTGAACAGATGATTTAAACCTACATGTTACAGAAAGATGGCGTCTTTTCCAGTCTTGAATCTATATTATCTTCTCACTAATTATGTACTGATATCCCTACCGTTAGCTTGTTCTAAGTCACATTGCCCGCCACTGTTTCGATTTAACTAGCTTGCCTGTCGGCCAGAGAATCAGTGGTCTCCAATTTTGTTAATCCAAAATGCTTTGTGATTAGCTCTCCTCGATTATATCTATAAATAATAGCACAGTTTGGCAGAATGGAGTTTTGTAATTGTATCTCATCATCACAAAGTTCCATACCCTTTCGCTTTCCTTAACATTACTTGGACGCATACCTTTGCATTAATTAAAAAGGAAAATTGAATCATCTCTTTCAATTTATTATAATGTTTCCGGGAAAATATATCAGCATTGGTGTGCCTTACTTATTAATTCGGATGTAATAATGATATAAATTTAAACTCAGCAATTAATGATTTCATCTGTCTTTCTCTTTTATATTATTGATATATAATGCTACTAGTTATAATAAAATAAGGGTCAAAAGAATTGTGCAGGGTAATATCTACTCTCTCTCTCTCAAGCTATCAATTTACCTATAAATTTATCGATGTACACCTATGATATATGATCTCAGATACATATAACATATGTAAATTTATATATACGAAAGAGGGTTTTGTTCACTAAGTATATATTAATTAATTTCTATAGCTGTCTTATGGGTGCTATTTTTATTTTCAATTTGCTTTTGTGGACTGACAATTTAGAGGTCAAATGAGTTATGCGAACTATTCATAAGGCGTTGTGGTCCAGTTATCATGCTGACTATTAGTCTACACTGCTATATTGTTTCACTAAGATTTCTCAAACTGTTTTGAGGAGATATCTTGCATATATGTATTTGGTTTTTATACTCCATTTCATTTTGATGCTGATAGTATTTTCCGTAATTTGACGAACATTTGCATCTTTTGCATGTGCTTAGTAGTTTACAATTCTGTGCTCCAAAGACCATCATCGAGAGCAGCAAATGTACAGTTGGCTCCAATTGTCATATAGCATTCCCATAATTACTTGATTTGGTTTTTAAGTCATTTCATCATAAAAACAAATGAAACACAAAAATTCTAAATATAACCTAAAAAAATACTAAGCACGTGCAGTATACACGGAAAGCGTATGGAGGCGAAAAAGCTTGTTGCAAAAGAGAATAATACAAATATAAATAACCCAAAATTTCTAAAGATAACCTAATAAATATAAATAGAGAATTATTCGGAAACACAAAGAAATTTCTTAGGATATTGTCTAAAGTCCAACAATTTAATCCTAAAATCAAGTTAACACAAAGAAGTATTACATCATATAATTAATTACTAGGTTTATCAAAATAGAGTATGAAAACCAAATCTTGAAATTCTCTATATCAGGAATTGATCCCATGGCCAAACCTTCTGCACACCGGTTTCGGCAATGTGGAATACCGGAAGTCTAGTCTACTGAAGAAATACCATGTAAATCCAATCGGACCTTTCGGCCAAAACGAGCCTGTTAAACCTAATTTCTCAGCCCATCAAGATAATCAAGAGAGAAAGAAGAAGACCGATGGAAGCTCGGCCTCACGCAAAACCGGCACCCTCTCCACATGGCCGCCTCCTAGAACTTCCTAGTTTGTCTCTTCCCCGACCAATTTTGTCACTTTCTTATTTGGGAATATGATTAACTCACGGCGCTGTCATTTTATCGAGATAACTGACGGTGCAAAATAACCAATTCATGTCGTCAATCTAACAAATGCTCCCTGATTCTCTTCAATCATTGCCTAACCAATGGATATTATAATATAACATTCCCTCTCTTCTCTCATTGGTGGATCTAATGGGGGTGCACCTTGATTCCCAATCCAAGATATTAACCATAGGATCAATTAGACATTTAATAGTGGAGATTAAACACAAAAAATCTTAAAGCCTTGAACGAGTTTTCCCTCAAATATACACTCATTTTTTCAAATTGCTCCAAGAAAGTCCTCTCTCTCAACTCACTCTGCCTCTCTCTAGGAAAAGCTCACGCCAGAGATTCCGCACAGGTTTTCCACTCACCGTAACCCCTAGGACATTGCTAGGCTGATGGTACAGTTATTCTCCATGAATAACAGTGCCTTTTCAAACACCAAATTGTAAGAGTTTTCCTAATGTGGACTACATTAATTGATATTGTAGTTTACCCTTTAACGTTTACCGTTTTATGGGGATTGGTCTAAGGTGAGATAGAATGTTTCTTAATTAGTCTAATATGGGCTGGCTAGTGTGGGCTGAGTTGAGCCTGACCCGTAATGAGGGGGCATGGCTGGAAACTCTATAAATAGTGCTCAAGTCTATCCTCTAACCCTAATTCTCACATGTATCATCACCTAATGGGTGTTTATCTAACGCTAAACTTGAGGGGGGCCGCCTCATTGAGCCAGTGATACGGAGGGCAATAGAGGAGAAAGACTTGATGCGTGGATCCCCTTGATATGTGGGAAATCTCTTTTCTGCTTCCGCTTTATATTTGATGGATCCCAAATCAGGTGCGTTAATTTTTCTACTCAATTATGCATATTATTGTTCTAGTTATGGAGATCTTGGGATTGCATAATTTGCATCCAACATGTGGTATCAAAGCCTCCATAACCCTAGAACTCGAAGGCATAAGTTTTTTGCCCTAATTTGTGATTTTCAAGATTTTTTGTTCAATAAAAATAAAATAAAATCACAAATTCGGATGATCCTGAAACCATGGGGTTTTTGTTCTACATGTCGAGATCTTTCCAACCATATATAATTTGTATAATTTTGTTGAGAATTGAGTGAGAATTTTAAATTTGAAATTCTAGGGTTTATACATAGAAAAAGTTCTATAATTTTAAGTTACATTCTAGCGTTACTTTCGTTTTTCTTCTCCACTCTTTGCATCACGTCGTGTCGTTTGAATTATGAACTGTCGATCATCGCGCACACTCTTTTGCTCGTCCGTCTCTGATTTCGGAATTGACTTTCTCCTCTTGGCGGTTTTGTTCTATTACCGTGGTAAGTTTGCCCGCAGTTGCTAGTCAATGTCGAATTCGTTCGCGACGAGGATGATGGGGTTTGTGAAGATTTGTATTTGTATATATATATTTTTCGCGCGTGGTCGGTAGTATTGGACTCGTATCTTCATCCTCTACATCGTGGTGTATTTATATTACATGTTTGATAATTTTATGGATGTGAAAATACATATGGAACCCTAAACACGTGTATTTTTAGTGTATTTTTGCGTATTTTTCTTATATTTTTTGTGATTTTGGAAATATAAGTGTTGGGTTACAGGTATGTTATCACATAAATATTATAATGGTGTGATTCATTAATAAAAAATTAAACTTTATTGTGAACTGAAGTTGGCTTAATGAGATATAAACATTATGGGATAGTAATTGAGCTATGTATTGATTATAAAATTTTTGTTGTTTAAGCATTCTCCTTTACACGCTGGTAATCTTTGAATGATGGACGTCTTAAGAAATCGTGACCAAACTGATTGTACTGATTAACACATTTGTTGAATGTGGGTAATGCATGTCAATTAAGTTACTGCATATTGTACATGAACTCATCTGGTCACTTATTAATGTCTATCAAATTGAATATTTTTTATGGATAAGGAGTATGACAACATTTACGCAGAGCAATAGTATCTACTGTTAAATTTTAGATATTTGGTTCTCTGGTTTGACTCAATTAATAGGCCACTAGTTGATTACAATGATAATTGTTACTTAAAAATTAGCTAATAAATCAATTGTTGGCCTTGGAGTTTTTTTTTTTTTTTTGCCTTATGAACTCATGAGTGATAATGGATTAGCTGTCAAGCTTGTTGATTTGGTGTACCCTGTATTACTATTGATGTTAATTTGTTAGAGATATTCTAGATTAGCATTCTTTAATGTTGTTCTAGTAATCAGTAATCGGGGTGCACAAGAGATGCTTGCTTCTATGTTATGAAAAGTTTCTTGTGATCCTGTGAACGGTGATCTCATTGGAATCTGTTTTTCAGGTTCGCTATATATATGTATGATTAATTTTTATTAATAAATAAAGCAATGTAATTAGCATGATATGTGATTTTAGTGATTTACTACCCCTATCACTAAAGTTAAAATCACATATATATGGTGTATGTGAGGAGTAAAGTTTATATCCCTAGTATGAGAGAATTTCAAGGATTCAATTTAGTAGTGATCGCCAAAGTGGCATGCTTGATTGGGTTTGAGAAATATCTGTCTCATATAATGATTTGGATGTCTCTTGGTCTAATGTATGGTCATACTCCCAAAGGAGGTGATTGTGTATTAGTTCATGGAGGGATACATGATAATGTGGTGGAGGAGTGACTGATTCTAATGATTCATATGCCCAAAGGTAATGAATTCACGAAGAATTGGAATATATTCTCATAATCGTTATCATGTGGGGAGTGTGTAACTGCATGTCATGTATTCTGCTCAAAGGTGATTATATGATTATGTATGTAACTCTCTGGATGTGTACTTGTACGTCAAGTTACACGGTGCTCACATGATGCTAATTATATACATTGCTTGTTTTCAATCACATTTTCCGTAATTAATAATTCCACTATTATTGAGGTTTTTACTGCTTCAAATTTTAAGTTGTAGACATATGATTTATTGCTTGAGAATGCAATAAAATTTGTTTACTGTCCATAAAGTGTTCCATTCTGGAGCACTTGAAAAGAGGTTTGCCTGCGGACTGCACTGCTATAACATGATGGAAGCCTTAGTTGCTTGAAATTATGTTTTGTATAATATTGAAATTAGGACATATTTGCAAAGATTATGTTTAAGTCCTAATAACATATATATCTCGTATATGATTAAAAAGTTGTCAGGCTTAATAGTAACGGTAAGTTTTTTGGCAAGCATGACAATACTGAAATGTTTAAAGGGTCATTTGTCAAATACTTGGTAAATTCTGGGGTGATAATTTAATTATTATGCCTGAAAATCCTGACAAAAAGATTTGCCAAAAGGCATAATTGCACCATAATTAACATCGTGATGAGTAAGACTAATTTATCAGTCTACTGTGGGTTGATATTTTGAAAGCAATTTTTTCACATACAAAATGTATTTCTTATCAAAGTTGTTTCATAAACTTCTTTTGAGTTATGGACTGGACGTAAATTGATTGAATCATATTAAATTTAGAGGTGTCATGCATGAGTGAGGTTATCTAATCCAATATTAAGTACGTTGGAATTTAGATTCACTCGAAATTATTTTGTATCTTATCTAGATTGTTAAAAGGGGTATTAATTTTATGACCCTAAAAAATGTATAAGAATTATGGAATCACATACTCTAAAGTTTTTTAAGATCGATGTAATTGTAGAGGATAGCTGCTCTCAGACTATTAAAGATAATAGTATGATGGAGGTTACTGTGTTTTTGTCTTTACCTATACAGATAATTATGAAATTTCTTAAACCTCTCAAGTGCAGAATGAAGTGGTTGCAGCTTTATTAAGGAGATTTGTTAGGGAAAGACAATTAGTTATACCATCAGACTATATAATCTATTTGTGAGAGCATGATTACAATATCCATTACATGGTTGTTTTAGCAACTTATATAAATGTCGTTTCTTGTTCTTAATTAAGTATGTGATTAGATGCCATAAAAAATGATAATAATAATATTACTCTGAAAGAGGGTGGATAGTTAGTGAATACTGAAAAGTCTTAATTCATGGTCTTAAGCAAGTTTCTATACAATATTATTAAAGTTTCATAGTGTTGTTATTTTTTGTTCAATTAAGAACAAAGTAATTATATATATTGCAAGGTCAGTGAGAGGAGATTTATTTTTTTCTCATACACTATGTACATGATATTTTGTTTACAAGTAATGACCTTGAGGCATCTTTTATCCTTTATACTAAGGTTTGTAAGGATTGTTTTTGCCATATTATATTAGATTTTTTCGGAGGACATTTGTTGATTGTATATTGGAAATATTCAATATACATTATTGCAATCCAGGAATTGCTCCTGTTGTTAAGGGTGATGGATTGAATCTATCACATTGTCCTTATTTAGATATTGAGAAAATCTAATTAAAGGGTGTATATTGTGTCAGTGCATTTAAAAGTATAATGTATGTTTGAATTTGCACTAGATTAAATATCGTCTTTGTAACGGGACTTCTAGGCAGACATCAGTCAAATTTAGAATGCGATTATTGCGTTGCTGCCAAGAAGGTTTTAAGGTACTTAAAGATGATAAAAAGATTATATGTTAATATGTGGATATGTTCAATTCTTGCAGTTAGTAGGGTATTTAGATGTAAACTTTGGTAGCTATTATGATGACATAAGATCAATAACAAAATACATATTTATGTTAGTAGTAAGTGCAGTAAATAAAGTTTTATGTCATCTTCTACTATGAAAGTAGTGTTAGTAACATTCTTTTAGGCTGTTACTTGGGCAATTAGACTCCGGAACCTCATGAAAGAGTTAATCGTTTTAATTTTATGGATAAACCCATATCGTTATATTGAGAAAAAAAATTTGTAGTATTATTTATTTACTACAGAGGTCTCAAGAGGTCTAAATATATGTTGTCAAAACTTTTGACCAAAAGGAAACGGTACAGAAATGTGACGTTTTAATAAACATATTTCCACATATGATATGGTTGTAAATCCATTAACTAAAGGTCTACGCCCATGTGTTTTTTAAGCGACATGTCATTAGCATGGGCCTAGGAGCATCTGATGCTATTGTTTAGTGGGAGCTATTTTGGCTTTACTCTGATAAATGTTTCATCTGTGTTCGTTACATTTGGTAACGGTTTGATATGTATCAACTTTTGCATTCAATAAAGTATTTTTGAATGTGTTATTATTATGTTGAATACATATTGATAAAGTCTCAAGGTACTGTATAAACCTTGAGTGAAGGCTAGGAGTATCCGGTTATTAGTCTTGTCCATATGTCTTGTTATATATAAAGAAATGTTAACCGTAAGGACAAGACATATGTGGGTTCATGGAACCATAAAGACATTCTCTAGTGGCACAAGTTTTTTGTGATGCTTAAGGTAAGAGAATGGACATTCTCTAGTGGCACAAATTTTTGTGACGCTTAAGATAAGAGAACGGAGACTGACAAATGAGATCTCTCTATTAGAGATGTTATCCATTTGACACACTACCATATTAGATCTATATCAATAGAGTTGAGAACACTCGTGACCATGGAATGCTCTGTGTGTATACATGCAGTTACCGCCATGATTCGGTGTTTGAGACTTTATGGGATAGGATTGACTATTAAGAATTATCTCTAGACCAATGTGCGCACATACGGTACGATTTCAATTAATATAGTCCAAGTGGGAGAATGTAAGAGTTTTCCTAATGTGGACTACATTAATTGATATTGTAATTTACCGTTTAACGTTTACCGTTTTACGAGAATTGGTCTAAGGTAAGATAAAATGTTTCTTAATTAGTCTAATATGGGCTGGCTAGTGTGGGCTGAGTTGAGCCTGGCCCGTAATGAGGGGGCATGGCTGGAAACTCTATAAAAAGTGCTTAAGTCTCTCCTCTAACCCTAATTCTCACATGTATCCTCACCTATGGGGCGTTTATCTAACGCTAAACGTGAGGGGGGCCGCCTTATTGAGCTAGTGATACGGAGGGCAATAGAGGAGAATGACTTGATGCGTGGATCCCTTTGATATGTGGGAAATCCCTTTTCTGCTTCCGCTTTATATTTGATGGATCCCAAATCAGGTGCGTTAATTTTTCTATTCAATTATGCATATTATTGTTCTGGTTATGGAGATCTTGGGATTGTGTAATTTCCATCCAACACAAATAGCCATTGAAGTGATATTGGCAAACAGAAGTATAAAATGGAGATGTAGCAAATTTTAGAAAGAATCTTGACAAAAGTTTCTCAGATTTTGGACAATATTCTTTTTTCAAATAGACAATATTTTTAACAAAAAAGAAATATACTTGATTGTTGTGAACTTTTTAAACAAGTTTGAATAATTATCTAAATGTAAAATGCAATTTTTCATAGTGTACTTGCGACAATATTTTCATATTATTGATATAAAGAAAGTCATATTAGTAACCCACACGTATGTTTCACTAATTGAATGAGATTCCTTAACATTATCAAACAAGTGAAAAATTTTGTACACTACGATGAGTCTTGTTGTGGTATTTGTAGAAGTTAGACACGATATATAGTTATCTAGTTAAGATATATTAAATTAAAATTTCATTGGCATGGTGAAAATGTTGGGCTATACAAAATATTGAAAAGGGAAGTGAGGCAAAAAATTTAATCAAACAAATTCGATATGCCCTAGATTTTTAAATATATTTTAATTTGGATAGTTACAAAAATGATCATGATTTTGGTTTTTGAATTAACTTGGATTGCTTTGACTCAAGTTAAATTTATTGATATTTTAAGTTGTATAAATAAAAACTTGGATGTTAATTTTGGTAATTGTATTCATTTTTCTAAATGATATTTTTTTTTTCATGACTGCAAGTGTGAAAAATGTTTCACATAATAATGTTGTCAATAGAAATAAAAAATTCATTTGTCTTCTATTAAAAATGTTTGAATTGATCTTTCTACATGGAATGTAAGATACTTCATGTTGATAATGTTTTCAATAAAACTCTTTTCAATTCCTTAACATTTTTCTATTTTATTTTTTAATCTAGAGAATCCCATTGAGTGGGATTCACGGTTTTCTTAAGGTTTCCTTGAAAATCTTGTCGTTGGGGGAGCACCCCATCATTATTCTAAACCCCTAAACCAGTCAATGTCATCAATTAATTTCACTCCTTTAATTTCTAGCTACTTGTCTCCTACTTATTAGCGTCTCTCTCTCTCGCTCTCACTTCTTTGCATCATTTGCCATGGGATGATTCTGTTCTTTCAGTTGCATGCTCCTGCTAGTGAAGATCTAGCGGAGAAATGACTAGCGTCTCTGATTATGTGCTGGTGAGAGACGAGGATCAAATGCTTCATGAGACCCGGTCTTTGCAGACCCCGTCTCATAACTGTTGAACTGAAGCTGAAATTCCGACCCTAATAAACAAAGAAAAAGAAAACTGAAGCTGCGATTGTGATTTGAGGAGGCATGGCATATCTACTTTTTAGCATCTCTGAGTCTTCATCGGAGAATGTGGCCACATGTTATGTGTTCAGCTTGCAGGGTCTCCCTCACGCCCGCAACGGTCTATATGATAGAATATTTAAATAATAATCACGTTTTATTTAACAGCTTAAATTTTTAGAACAATTGGTAATGATTTTATAAAATATTACATAGTATTTCACTTGTCTCTCTAACTAAAGATGTACACACTTAATATTAGGCAAAAAGACTAAACTAAATGTAAGCGAGAGTGATAAAATATTTAAATAATGAGGAAAAACCACAAATGAACCCCAAATTTGCCATTTGTGACATATTCATCATAAACTATTTTTTCATGATACAAAAGACTCGAAACTTGTATTCTATACTTGTGACACCAAATTTTTTTATGTAAATGTGTCATACATTTACAATTTTAGGGTTTTTGGTGTTGTAAAAAAAGTTTATGGCTGTCACATTTTTACAAGTTTGGGATAACTATGTCATATAGTTATAAATTTAAGGTATGAGGTAGATGTGTCATAATGTGCATAGTTTAGAGTTTTTGGTGACTTTTATTCTTAAATTAAGAGTCATGCATTCATCTAACAGCTTAAGAGTCCATATGTTTTGCCGAAAATGTATCATTTCTGGAAAATATTGTCCAAGAAGTCATTTTATAGGAAAATGATTTTATTTTCTGGTATTCGACTGAAACTTGAAAAAGACCTTGAAAGTATTTTTTATCATTTAGTAAGGAAAATCTAATATGGAAAATTATCAAAACAATTCATATTTTTTTAAATATTTATTTTGAAGTATTTTTATTCATATATATTTTCCTTTTTGCTTTTTCCTTGGCCGATTGTTGGCCACAGCAAGCTCAAGCCTTGTCCAAGTTTGGCAAGGCTCGAGCTTGGACAAGGCTTGAGCTTGCCAGATTCCAGCAAGATCAAGGCTTGTTGCTAAAGGCCACGAGCTTGCTAGCCTTAGGCAAGCTCGAGCCTTGCCACCAGAGGCGAGGCCGTGAGCTTGCTCGATCTGGTGAGGCTTGAGCCTCAATGCTAGAGGTTGTGAGCTCGCCGGTTGTTGTTGTGGCTAGTAACCTATCGAGGAAGAAGCAAAAAGGAAAAAGAAAAAAGAAAACAGAGGAAGTCTCAATTGTTCTCTGTTTGCGAGGAGAGAGGAGAGGAAAAATCCAGCAAATTCAAGTGAAGAGAGAAAAAAAATTTGAGCGGGAGGAATACGCTGACCGTCCTTTCTTTTGCGGTGGAACCGAGCCGAGCCGACCAAAAATCAGCACCTTCCTTTTTAGCGGTCCCGCTCGGGGACACATGCCAGTATTTCATTGGTATGTGCGCACCAGGTCAGCGGATGACGTGGCGCGCACATACCACTAAATATTTTTTCCAAACACGACGACAATCCAGTGCCACCACCATCTCCAACTCAAGCTCTCTCTCCATCGCTGGATTCCAGTTACTGGACTGAAAGTTTCCTTTTTGATGGAGTCACCTTCTTCTGAGCAAGCTCAACAAAGCTTTCCAGCTCAATACTAGGAATTGATGATCCACGGCTCACACTCATCGCACACAACCAAAACCAAAAGGATCTTACTTGACGAAGTCGAAATTACTCGTCCTGACATGTTGGATTGCGAAATCGCCATCATGCACGGCTTCAAAGGCTTCATCGCACTACTGATCGAATCAGGATACGTCTATGTACCATGAGTAATAGGAATCTACATGCCTCCTTCAGCGGGAGACATTGTTTTTGTTCTCTCTGTTATGAGGTATAAGGAAGCTTTCTTAACTATTGATCCAATGGGGCCAAATGGATACTGCACGGTCACTGTTTGATGATATGCCTTAAAGGAATAGCCTCGCTCGGAACCCATAGACAGAAGCACCTAAGCACGAGGTTTCTTAATGAAGCCCATTTCTGCTGAGATCCGACACTGTAGTTCTTCGCAAATGCTTTATCTCGAAGGGAATGGACTTACCGGGAAGGTTTCTTAATTCTTAAGTGAATTCAGAGGCTTGAGAGTTTTTTGTCTCTTGGAGGTTTCTTAATTCTTATTGTTTAGTTATATCTTTTAGAAAAACTTAATATGGATGAAGCCCGATCTTAATTATCGTGGAAAAGTCCCAGCTAAAAAATAATTTTTAAGATTTGACATAATTTTAACAGTCATCAAGTATTCTCTTGTGCCGGTACTAAATATTATTTAGGTTACTATAAAGAATCAAGAACAAAATCTACAAAATTTCGAATTGAACTTGCATTTATTGAACTTATTAATGACTAACATACGTCACTTTATTCATAATTCTCGAGTAAAAAAAAACATTGAACTTGTATTTTTCTCGAAGAACCCCAGTACCTTTTGTTATTGGTGACTTTGAAGTCTTCTGATTATGCCAAACTGCTAAGGACACTATAAGATTCTCTGCAAAGATAGTGCGGGAACTATAAAGTTCAACTATTTCACTCTAATGAGTACCGGAGAATTTTCTTCAATAAAAATAGAATAAAGTCAATAAGTCTTTCGATTTCTTAACAAATTTTTCTTTTTAAAATCTTTGAACTGAATTTATGCAATCCTTAATTATCAAGATGCATTCGATTCTTAACTAACATGGATTAACTTCGATCCAAATATTGCAATTAAATCTTTTGACAACTTTCTTGTCATTTTTTAAAATAGAAAACTTGTTAACAACATAAATATCTTCAGAAATTTGAAATAACTTACTTATCTAAGAAATAGAAAATTCATTAACAACATAAATATCTTCAGAAATTTGAAATAACTTACTTATCTAAGAAATAGAAAACTCATTAACAACATAAATATCTCCGGGAATTTGAAATAACTTACTTATCTAGGAAAGTTCTCCAAAAATACGAAATGGTATGGTTGGACAGCTAAATATATGGATTATCAATTGTGATGTTTTCTTGCAAGAAAGAAATGGGGTGATGTTGGGTCCTACTCCCTACTCCTATGACATTCTCAACTCGATTTGTTTTGTTGGTTGATATGGGTTTTCAATAGATGACCCCAAGTCTGATCTCTCTGGTTCGCCATTATTACATGTACATTTTCTATCCTTGTTGATCCTCCACTCCACCACATATCAAGCCCCAATTTTCCGTTGCTCACAAGTTGAGAGTGACACAACTTTTCCTCGCAATTCCATATCTGCGTACCTCGTGCAATTGGTCTTTCTTGTGGTGCTACTAGGACCAGACAACGCCTAAAATGAACAACCGTCTTGTGATGAAGTTCACAAGATAAGCTATCTGTTTCGATTGAAAAGTGACTCGAAAGGCTATGGTGACTCAAGACTTGAGTTAATATGTGAAAACAATTCCACAAACTATATTGTTAAATCCATCTAATGAAGTAATGATTCTATCAATTTCGGTGATATCCTGAGGTGGAATTGCAAGAATAATTGCTCTCCCCTTTCTAGTTATTCATTGACGAACTCTAACTTTAGTCGCGACGGTTATCATGTTTCTAGTAAATCACTGATCTTTGTGAAGTGTTCAGGACTTGCTGCTTTCTCGTTTATGTATCGCGGAGCATACTCCTCGGACTTATTGTCCAAAATATCTAAAATGAGTGGGTATTAATGGGCTGTGATAGATGAAAACGCATCGGTTATTGAGGAATCTAGCTCCATCGCCCATGATGACATGGGCATGTTTTGATCGTATGCTTTCACCATACGGGCAACTCCACAACGCGATGGCAAACGATGTTTTCGTCAGCTACTCACAACCTGTATTGCAGAAGAAAGCATCTAGCTTGTGCTTCCTTTGTTTGGCCATAAGATAATTACAGTCGGGGAGATTACTATTACACTTTTTACATTTTACTCAATCTGATTTTGCGGCGTGCACAGGTTTCATTTTTATAACTCTAAATACCTGAAATTTTCGTCATATACAAACATTAACATGTAATTTTGCATAAAATCATTTCATAATTTTTCTTAAATAATTTGAGTGGTACTTCAACCTTTGACGGGAACAGAAAAGCAAATGCGCTAATTTGTCAAATTTTTGTAAGGTTCTAATAAAAAAATCAAGTTTTATCTCTTTAAGGCGTCTTTCATAAGTCGAGGGAAAAAAACACCCAAAAATAAAGTTGGATGTGAATCCCCTACGGAGTTGTATTTTTGAGCAGGCAAAGGTCATGCATGATAACCATTTTGTTTAGTTGTTTTTAATTTTTTTTTTATGGAAACGAGTTTGAAATAGAAATTCTTTTGGAAACACAATTTCATTTTTTTTTATTTCCGAAATAAATTTTTAGTCAAGAATTTGGTTTGTAATAGAAATGAGTTGTAAAAATTTTCTACTTTTCGATTTCTAAAATGGAAATAGAAAAAAAAAAAAAAAAAAAAAATTCTTCTAATCGCTCACACTCACCACCTGCTATCGCCTGCTTGTTGGCCGCCTATCTTCTACTATTTTTAGTGATTCCTTATGCTAGCTTATTTTCTATTCTAACTGTATATGAATTCTCATTGTATTTCACTTTCCGATAGTTATATTTATGCAATTATTTTATTGTGAGTGTCCAAAATATATAAGAAATCATTACACACAAGAACAAATACTTTGACTTATCTAACAGTCAATGGAATTATTATTCCATTCGAAAGATTAGACCAATGGACTTGTATAACATGGCTTAATGATATCACGTCAAAATTGATGTATTATGTTGTGATATGGAGAAGAAGTTTGGATGCATTTTTCTTTTTTGATATTGTTCCTCAAAATTACATATGAATTTTCATATGATCGTGACTCACGAGGTGATGAAAGAAGATGGAGAAGAAGAAGGGAGAAGGAAAAAAACGAAGAAGAAAATAAGAAAGAAAGAAAGATGAATATGTAGGTCCATAAAGGCGGATTTCCTTGCTGAGGGGATGGGGAACCAACAATCATGTGGAGAGAGTGGAAGAATCACGGAGAAAGAAAGATCTCATGTGAAGCAAATTTTTTTGAATTTTTAATGGGTGGGAATTTCCGAGATGTGCGGTATATGTAGGTCTATAAAGCGGTCATTAATTGAGAAGGGTTGGACACCACTCTCCTTAGAATGGTTAATGGAATGGAACTTTAGTTGGGTCCACCACCTTTAATTTCTTGACTTGCATGAATTTGTTAGGTCCCTCACATGGGTTTTTCTATAGGACAAGGCCACTTTAAGGGGTGCATGATAACTGATAATTTCTGTTACAGAAATAATTTTTCTATTCCAAACCTGTTTTTGGAATAGAAACCGTTTGATAAACCTATTTATTTTTCTATTTTCGGAAATAGATTTTTATTCCAGAAATAGGTTTGGAATAGAAATCGAAGTTGAAATTTTCTACTTCGATTTTAAGCAGAAATGAGAAATAAAAATTTTCTTATCGTTCGTCAACTAGTCCTTCATCCGTTGCCGCCGACCACCGTCCGTCGCCGCCGATCGCCCCGCCCCCGCCGCCGCCGCCGCCGGTTGCCAAATAAATTATTTTTATAAATATCATTTTAAAATGAAATTTATTCGAATAAATAAAATGATATTTATTTTATTTTTACGAATAAATTAAAAAAATATTTAAAAATAAATAAATATCATTTTAAAAATAAAAATTATTATAAAAATATCATTTATTCATTTTTATTTTAAATTTTAAATTTTTATTATAAATATTATTTTATTTTGATTAAATAAATTTAATCGAAATAAATTTATTTATTAAAAATAAATTTAATTAAATATCATTTTATTAAAAATAAAATATCATTTTATTAAAAATAAAAATAAAAATATTCATTTTATTCATTTAAAAATAAAAATAAATTTAATAATAAATTTATTTATGATAAATAAAAATAAATTATTTTTATTAAAAATAAATTTTTTTATTAAAAATTTATTTTATTAAAAATAAATTATTTTTATTAAAAATAAAATAAAAATAAATAATTAAAATTTTTATTTTTATTTTTTTATTTTTATTCATTTTAAAATAAATTTATTTTAAAATAAAATAAAATAGAATAAATAAAATAAATTTATTTTTAAGTATATTTTTATTTTAAAATAAAATGATATTTTATTTTTTATTTTATTTTTTATTTATTTATTTTGTTAATAAATCATTTTTATTTTTATTTTTTATATTAAAGGTCGCCGGTCGTCACCACCGACGTCCGAAAGGAAGAAATTTTGTGTCGTTATCAAACGAATTTCTATTTTTAGTGTAGAAATTTTGTATCGTTATTAAACGGTTATTTTGTTTAGAAACTCTTCTAGAAATAAAATAAAAAAATCTATTTCTGTTCCAGAAACTATTTCTGGAACAGAAATTTTGTCATGCACCACCTAAGTCTCCAGTCAAACAAGGTTCAACCAATCTTCCTTGCATCTTCTTGCATGGTTTTGCCTCCACACAACGAGCATTTCGTTACCAATTTGTCTTCACCCAAAGACAAAATAGAGACATGATTAATGCTACCGGCACCATGAATATCTATCAAGTGTTGCTCCTCATTATTGTTCTATTGCAAGCGGTCACTAGCAATGTCGAACTGAATAATTTATGATGCGTTGCTTCATCTTGTGGTGATATTTGTAATATAAGTTATTTGTTTCTACTAAAGAATTGACCCCAAAGGATGTAATGAGTCAAAATATGAACTAGCACATAAAGATAATGGCACTATTCTATACTTCTACAATGACCGATTCTATGTATAATCTATTAATTATTCCACCAATCAAATCAGATTGGTCAACGAATAAAAGTATTGTGCCCTGTCAATCATTAGGTTAATTAAATTTTCAATAAAGAGAGTTATTAAGACCTAGGGTCACTTAAAATTGTTCCTACATAAATCCTATATCTATGTAGTTGTACTAGCTTAAAGTTTTGTTGCCACGTGCTTTGCAAGAGTACGATTGTAGTACATACATACCTACATAATACACACACACACACATATATGATTTTGCTTTCGAGCAAAGTATAGGAGAGGGTATTTGATGTAACTCTTATGCACATATACTATTGCAAACATTTTAGCTTCATATAGAGATTTTTTCTAATTTGCACAATAGAACATGCAATCGTTCTTAACTAGATTGACGATAATGTCATGCAATATATCATTGTCGCGTGAGATACTTTTCTCATAGAGATTATTTATCCCATGAAATGATTCGACCATGTAAGAAATTATAATTACATCTAAAGTTTGTCACTTAATTTAGCAAATATGGAATACACATACGATGGAACAGAAAAATTTCAAAGAAGGCGGAGAAGAAGGGAGGAGGGGAAAAAGACGAGGAAGAAAATAAGAAGAAAGATAGTGGAGTCCATCAGAATAAAGTGAACTTGTTTGTTGATGGGACGTGGACCGTGACAATCACGTGGGGAAAGTGGAAGCAAAGTGGAGAAGGAAATCTCAAAGGGATCGCTGGGGCCGGTCCTTCTAAAATAATGGAACGTCCGTTTGGGTACACCTCTTTTAATTTCTTGACTTGGCTCATCTGTCACGTTGACTTACTTGGACTTCTCTACATTACAAGGCAACTAGTGTCTCCAATCAAACAAGGATCCTCTCATCTTTTTTTCCTTCTTTTTATATTGCGCTATGACCATCTGGCCATGGTATCAGCTACTTTCAGTAATGGAGATTTAACCCATGGACGAGATGGGGCGCAGGCATGTATTTCAAGTCACGGCACTAGAAGCCGTAAAGCTCGCCCCGGCGTGTCTGATATACGGGATATCAACTCCAGTAAGGAGAGGGCTGAAAGGGCTTGAGGAAGAAAAGGAAAGTTATCATCCTTAAGGTGAAAATACACTTTCAAATCCCCCGAAGCGATTTGTCAAATCTCTCAAAACCATTTGATAAATCCACACGCAATCCTCTCTTTCATCTTCGCTGTTGTCTTCCTCAAAATTTCTCCGGTCTCGATTCAATCCCCTCTATATTTAAGCACTAATCTCTAGCTTCTCTCGCTCTCTTATACACATATCTCCCAAGGCCTTTTCCGATCCAATAACTTAAGCTTTTAGAAAAGTTAACTAAGGTATCATAAAATTTCACATGGTATCAGAGTTAGAGATTCTAAATTCAAATCTTGCTAAGTCCCATTTGCCTCCTCCCCATTAAATATTAGACAAAAAGAATTAGACAAAGCATGAAGGGGAGTGATTGAATAATTAAATATTAAACCACGCATTCTACAAAATTTCCCAACATGCATGATCCTCGTAAGGCCATGACAAGGACATTGTATGTTAAGTTATTGCGATCTTCACATTTACTTTGCTTTTAGTTGATTTCGTCGATTAATCATATAATAATTGTAAAAGAGAGATCTTCTTGGTCTTCAATGTCCTTAATAATCAAAATGGCATGTAAACACTACTTATTTATGACAAAATGTCCAAAAAGTCTTAAATCTATTGTACCGGGACCAATTCAATCATAAACTTTTTAATTTGATCAATTTAATTTTAAATATTTTAACAATTTGTTAATTTAATCATTCTGATCAAGTTTGATCAATAATTGATAATGTGGATGTCAACCATTCTATATGACATTACCAGCATTGACATGAATAATTTTTGCAATTTTTCAAAATTTGATGAATTTAAAAAAAACATAACATTTTTTTATTTCTTTTTTTTTTTCACCGTTCTTCTTCTGGCAGGGGCTACCGAGTAGAATGAAAAGAAAAGAATTAAAAATTTTTTATTAAAAATCAGAAAATTATTTTAAAAATTGCTCAAATTGTCAATGTCACCGATTTCTGATTAAACATTGGAAGGATTACATTGACAAATCATTATAATTTTAGGACTAAATTAACTAAATAGAAAAGTTTGAGAGTGAATCGACCTATTTACAATATATTAATAACTTTTTGGATAAATATCCCACTTATTCATCGTACTTTATTCTTCCTCTTAAACCTTAGTGAAGTGTTTTTTGGATTCTCTTTCTATTAAAGAACTAAAAATCAAGGAAAAATTTCACACATTCTCTACCTTGTACCAAGGGACCAACATATAGAGAAAAATGCTAGCCCAATTGAGAGAATAATATTAGACATATTGGGGAATGATCAAAATCATTTTGTAATTACACACTTGAACACAAAATACGCGAATGAAGGTTTGATGGAGTGATGCAACTACGATCAAAGTGCAAGGAAAAGTACATTTCACTGGAATTGAAATTTGTATTCCCAGGAAATGACGAAATAGATTACAAAGATTTGAAAAGTATATAGAAAGAAAGATAAAACAATGTTACGAATGCAATTCCAGAATTTAGGGTCACAAGGATTGTACCAATTCAAGTGTACTGACGATCAAGCAAACAAGTATCAAGTAGTGTCATTTTTGTCACAACAGGCAATCTTATTCTGTCATGGGAACTGAGGATAAGGCGAATTGCGCCAAAATGGAGATGCGTCAGTGCTATATATATAGATGAGGAAATTCATGAGTCATCTAGACGGCAACAAACGGTTATATCCGAGTGCTGGGGATTGGGGGCCAAAACTGCACGATTGGACATATTTTCTAACCTTTTTTGAGGTTATTTTGAATGAATCATTTTTTGAGTTTATGGACAAGAAAGAGGTGGGTTTAGCAAAGGCGGACTATTCAAAATTTTAAAAATATACATATGCTCCCACAAATCCACCCTTTATTCCCTGCGAATTTCACTCGCATTTCATTTTTACCTACCTCCCGGGGATATTAAGTGGTTTGCGGGTGCCATGGAACCGGCTGACGTGGCGCACATTAATATGAGTTGGTGTAGTTAAAACTTGACACATGTCCTGATTAGAAAAAATTGAAATTACAGATTTTCTCACTCCTCATTTCCATCACAACCACCTCTCTGGCCAGTTGAGAATCCACCGCCCAACTTCGGCCATGTCAACCGTAACCTCCATCTTCAACGCCCACCTCCCACCATGGCTGCCGCAGCAAGCCCCTTCCTCCACCTCAAACGGTCATGGAGTCTCTCTCTCTCTCTCTCTCTCTCTCTAGTGTCCCCTTCCGTTGTCCTTTTTTCAAGCTCCCTGCAGCGAATTGCGGCCGCAACAAATCTGGAGCCATGGCCGCTTGAGCTGTACCCTAGCCATGAGCTCGAGAAGCCATGGCCTCGTCCAGATTTGGACGGGCAACATTGGAGCCAAACACGAGTGATGATGGAAGTGTAGCTTGGGCCGACCGCAAGCAACTCTGGAAGCGGTGGAGATGGTGGCCGCAGAGGTGGTGCTCTATGATGGAGGAAGAAGACAAAAATCAAATTTTTATTTATTTTTATTCCACTCGACAGACACGTATCAATCTATTATTGTACATTGCTAAAAAAGCACGCCAATTCAGGCGGCACTTGCAACTACTAAATATTTCCCCCCTCTCACTTCTTCGTCAACGACAACAAGAGGGAAAGATGAGCCCGTGGGCCCACTCCAGCATCCTCCGGATAATTCAAATCAAAGCAATTGGATGTACGACTTGGGTCTATATGACATGACCGATCAATAGAAATACTCCAACACTCCACCTTTGTCATATATTCCATACATCACACTAGATAGATATCATATTCATGGAATACGATTCACTTTCAAGATGCCTTGGTGGTGAAATGGTAGACACGCGAGACTCAAAATCTCGTGCTAAAGAGCGTGGAGGTTCGAGTCCTCTTCAAGGCATAATATTGAGAATACTCATTGAATTGGAATAAGTTCGGCAGCGGATCACGAAATCTTGGCGATCTTCTCTATCTAATGAATGGAGAGTCCGCTTTCTCGTCTATAATTGCTCCACTCACTCTACTCTCCTCTCGACTTTGATTTCACGAGAGAGAGAAAGAGAGAGAGAGGGGGGGAGAGGGTGAGCGTGGAGAGAGGGAGAGGAAGGCACTGTGTTGGTTCCGAAGAAGGTGGTGAGTGGCTTTGTTTTGGTTTGATCAGCTTTTTTCATGTGATTTATGGGTTCTTTTTTCTCTTCATGGCGATGTAGTTCAGCTGTAGAAATTTGTTGGTTTTGGTCCCGTCGGTGTGAAGAAGGTCTTCATTTTTGTCGTGTACTCTTTGTGAGGATCTATTATTTTTAGTGATTCAAATCTTGTCTAGATAAATTCTTTTGTTTAATTTAAATATATATATATATTATATATATATATATATATTTATATTTAAGGGTTTTAGTTACACAAAAAAAAAGTGTGGATATTACTATCATACTTTAAGGTTATTAGTGGCATTTCTTTTACTTTTTTTTTAATTCTTTTTTTGCAATTTGATTTTATAAGGTGTAAAATATCTTTTAAAAAAATTGACACATATATCGACATAATTTTCTTTTTCTAATTTTTAAAATTTGGAATACTTTTTAAAATTTTGAAGAGAAGGTGGACAAGTAACTTGGTTTAAAAGAAAACATATTTACCCCAAATACTGAAGTAGTCGTAAAAATCTCATTGCTTCCAATGCGTTTGTTTGTTCTAGATCTCTTTTACTGTTCGATCACTTTTGGGGGAAAAAAATTAATATGGTGTAAATTCCACACAAACAACTTGTATTTTGCCATTTCTTAATTTTTTTTTTTTTTTTTTTTTTTGGGTTTCTTATGAAGAATGAAAAAGAGATGAATATGCGCATTGGATACCAATTTTAACACAACAGTAAAATGTGGGTTGGGTAGGTTCATTAAGGCTAATCTGGTTGTACTCGACTTGGTCGCTATAACTCTGCTGAATTTGATTCCTAGGACACACCAGGGCATTTCCCTCAGGGTCACGGGTGATAATCGCCCACGGAGAGATGGCTGAGCGTCTGCACCAGGAGACGTGGGAGGTGAGAAGGCGGAGACTGGAAGCATTATTAATCAGGGCCGACCTGAACCAGCAACCACCCGACAATATTTTGGATCCCCAGCTAGACTGGGCTGCGAAGGGATTGGATGTCAACGAGTTCATCAAAGCCCTGGAGGGTCATTGCATCAGGGAAAGAGTGTCGTTGCACATTGTTCTCGGGCAACGCAGTCCCCTGGGGAATACACTGCTTCACGCTGCGGCAGGTATATTAAAAGGGTTGTGGCCGCGCATTTTACAATTCTCAAACTTTCGCACTCAAATTAACCTGAAACCGTTGGAATACAGAGAACAGTGATAATGTCAGAGCAATCATCGATTTCTTCCCTGAGCACTTGATCTCCTGTAAGAATTCCAAAGGAGAGACGCCGCTGCACATTGCGGCTAGAGCCGGGGAAAGTGGTGCGGTGGAGCTTCTCCTTCCCTGGGGGAACCCAACATGCACTGACCACAGCGGCAACTCTGCTCTACACGAGGCCGTGAGGAATTGCCATGATGACGTGATCCGTCGACTTGTGAGAGGAGACCCCAATCCGCTATATCGTCAGAATAAGGAAAGCAAGTCACCATGGTGCGTAGCAGTCGAAACAGGGAACATAAATGTTCTCAACGACTTGTTGGCAGTACCAAACGATGGTGAAGACCAGAGGAGATTAGAGACTAAAGATGTCTTCGGCATGTCACCCGTTCACGTTGCCATTATGTACCAGAGAATGGGTAAACCCTACTGTCGTGCTCTCGCTAATTCTTTGATCTACTTGGTCACTCTTTTGTTTTGTCAATTCGGTTTCTTGATGATTTTTGGAGTTCTGATACCATGTTGGCTTCTGAAAGTGCGGCTTAGTTCTTGGTATTGATGTGCAAGTGTCTGTTTGTGGGATAAATTTGGCATAGACGACAAAGGGACAAGGAGATGGTTGTGTGTACATTTCCCTTCTTGATGGAAAAAAACGATTTTCACAAACGAAGTCTAGTTTAATGAGTCACGTGTTCATATGGTTTGATAGCTAACTACTCTAATGGGCAAGATCGTGAGACAACTCCTGATACTTGGGATCATCTACAGCGGGATCAACCCCTATTGAAGAAGTAGAAACTTGTGTTCATCCCATATGATTAAATTTTTGCGTTGGTTTTAGATATGCTGCAAGAGATGCACCAAAAGAAGCCGTGGCTATTTCAATTGAGAGATTCGGGAGGGGTCACTCCGCTCCACTTAGCAGCGTGCACCAATTATTTTGGAGGAGTCACATTCTTGATGCAACATTACCGAACAGACGCCCTGAAGCAAGACAGCATGCATGGTTATCTTCCTATTCATATTGCTTGCATGATGGGTCACGTCGGAATCGTCAACAAGCTACTTCAACAATGGTCAAACCCTGCAGAGTTTCTAACTAGGTTGGGACAAAACATTCTTCACGTGTCAGCGCAGCATGGACACGTTGCAACTATCAGATACATACTGAATAATCCCGAATTCGATCACCTCATAAATGCAAGAGATTTCGAAGGGAATACGCCTCTGCATGTGGCCGTGTTGCAATACCATCCTTCGGTCTTGCTTCTTGCACGAGACAAAAGAATTGATTCTAGTTTGGTCAATCATAATAACATGACGGCTCGCGACGTGGTAGAGCAAGACATTATAGCATATGATGATTTCTTCTCGAAGGTACGACCTTTTACACTTTTTTCACAGATAATAATTCATCGCAAATTGTTATACCAATCAGAGATAGAACTAGAATAAATAGTTAGTGAGGCATGTCAATTAGTGTGCTCTCACCTAGATCTATAATTTAGTCGCCAAAATCATAATGTTTTGATTTCTTCGTTTATTCTTTGACTTGCTGCTTGCAGAGGTTAATATTGGTAATTTTGATTTCTGCTGGAGCACCAAAAAGTAGGGAATTAGTTATCTTGGATCCTACTGGTCGGTTCCCACTGAAACAATTGATACTATCGGGACTGGGTATGCTCAAGGAGCACGTGAGTACTCTCTTGGTCGTGGCGACACTTATAGCCTCTGTCGCTTTCGTTTCTGGTTTTTCCGTTCCCGGAGGATATTATGGTTCTGACACAAATGCTGGACTCCCGGTATTGCTCCACAAAGCCATGTACAATGTCTTTGTGATTAGCAACTCCACAGCCATGTACAGCTCGATCATGGCAATCGCGATGCTCTTCTGGACACTAACTAATGATACTAACGTGAAGGGAGTGGCCGTTTACCTATCAACTATCCCATTGTTGGTAGCTCTTATCGCAATACCTCTGGCATTCATGGCAGGCGTCTACGGGACCGTAACCAAACTATATTGGCTCTCGATATTTGTCTTGGTCCATGGATCCCTCGCCCTCTTCATTTTCTTGAGTATCCTCTTTTTGTTTGCTTTTCCGCATGGGTTCAGAAATCCTCTCATGCGTTTCATCAGCGACCGGATCATTTATTGGGCTCTTTTGATAGCGAAGAGGAAGACTGTAGAGAGTGGGACGGCGAGACGTCCCCCTCCCCCTTCCCCCTTCCCCACCGAATAGATGATTTAGCGTATAGGTTCCAGAAAGATGGCGTCCGATCCCTTCTCTTCTCCAATCTATTATCTTCTCACCAATCATGTACCAACATCTGTAACTTCAGCTCCTTTTTAGGTTATATTTATTTCAAGTTATTTTTCTAAAATAATCGTTTATATGAATTGAAATAATTAGTTAATAAAAAATATTTTAATTATCAATAATAATTTATATTTAAATATCTGTGAAGATAAAATTTTTATTTATTTATTCATTTTCACATGTGATACAAGTAATCATTTTAAGAAAATATTTTTTAAGTAATTTGTCTTTTACGAAACAAATGCACTCTTAGTTATATTAGTTGCGGCTCTTTCAAGTTGGCTAGGCTACCTACTTGTCTACGGTCAGAATTAGTGATGTTTGTAATTTAGTGATTGTGATCAACTCCTCAATGATATCTATAAATAATAGAAAAGTTTGGCAAAATGGAGTTCTGTAATTGAATCGTATCATCACAAAGTTGCATTCCTTTTCACTTTCCTTAAGATTAGTTAGATACATACCTTTACATTAATTAGATCAGAAAATGAATCATATCAATCAATTTAATATAATTTTTCCAGAAAAATATATCAGAATGGATTTGTCTTCCTTATTAATTTGGATATGATAATGATGTATTGGTCAATAAATCTAAACTCACCAATTAATGATTTTATCTTTTTTTTTTTCTAGGGAAAATTACATAAAAAAAAAAAAAAAAATCATAATCCTATTATAATTGGACCAATGTAGTTCTACACATTTTTAGCCAATTCGGTTTTAAACTTTTTGTAATTGTGTTAATTCAATCAATCTGCCCAATTTTGGTTAGTTAGTGCCGATGTGGATGTTGACTGTCCGGCCGACGATAATGTAGATAATTTTAAAAAATATTTTATTTTTTCAAAATTTTTATTAATTTTTTCTTTTTTTTTTCTTTTTTCTTTTCTTCCTTCTTTTCTATTGCTCCCACAATGGCCGGCGGGGAAAAAAAGCAAAAAAGTAAGAAAAGAAAAAGGAAAAAGAAAAAGAATAAAAGAAAAAACTTGATAAAAATTTCAAAAAAATAAAATATTATTAAAAATGTCAACATCAACGTCAGTTGGATGGCCAATGTCCACGTTAAGTACCGGTCAGCCAAAATTGATTAGATGAACAGAACTTACACAATTATAAAAAAAAAGTTTGGAACTAAATTGATAAAAAAAAAAAAGTTTAAAACCAAATTGATATAATTGTAATGGATTTATGACTTTTTTTTGTTATTCTCCTACTTTTCTCTTTTATAATATTGACGTATAGTGCTTCTCATTATAATAAAGTAAGGGTTACGAAAGTGTAGGGTAATATCTGCTCCCTTTTTTAAGCTATCTATTTACCTATAAATTATAGATGTACACCTATGATATATGATCTCATGTACATATATATATATATAAAGAGACACACACACACATATATTTACATATAGGAAAGGGGTTTTGTTCGCTAAATGAGGATCATTAATAATTTATTTCTATAGCTTGTCTTATGGGTGCTATTTTAACTTTTAATTTGCTTTTGTGGACTGAAAATTGAGAGGTCAAATGAGTTATGAGAACCATTCATAACGAGCTGTGATCCAGCAATCATGATGACCATTAGTCTATATTACTATATAGTTTCAGTGAAATTTCTCAACCTGTTTGAGGAAATATCTTGCATTTTTCTGTATTTGGTTTTTATACTCCTTTTCATTATGATGTTGATAGTCTTTTCCATAATTCAAGGAACAACTGCATTTTTGCACGTGCTTAGTGGTTTACAACTCCATGTATCAAAGACCATCATTGAGAGCAGCAAATGTTCAATCGGCACGAATTCTTTCTAGCATTTTCATGTTCTCTTGATTTGGTTTTAAGTCATGTTACATCACAACAACCAATGAAACAAATAGAGAATTCAGTACAACATACCATAATGACTTCTATAACTGAATTATATTGATACTGGTAATAGATTATTCAGCTTTAAGAGATTGTTCGTGTACGCCAGTTTAGTAGTTAAAACGTAAAGAGAATATAGATGACATGGTACAATGACACTTGGAAACGCTTCATTAGCCCCAATCATGGATCGCTACTTTCCTTGAATTCAATGATAAGAGAGCTGCTTCAGCTGGCTATGTGTTTCCAGAGATTCTTGGTGCCTGTGGTTTGGCTCAAACTTTGTGTGTGCAAGGAAGTTGTGTACTTGTACAGTCCCTCTCAGTTTATATAAAGGGGGATTGAGACGGTAATGTTCAGCTTTTGGCAGATACACGACGTCCAAATACATCTAAAGAAATTGTATTTTCAGGCGTTGTTATAGTCATATTTGTGTAAGTGTGATTTACTTTTGGTCACAATTGTCTTAGCATGTTTATTGTCATTTGATGTGTAATCACATTTTCTTTAAAATAGACATGGAAAAAATCAAAGAATTTAATAAAATTAAAAAGTAAAAAAAAAAATAGTATCTTAATAATCAAGTGACATTTTAGCAATCGAATGACATTTTAGTAGTATTTAGGTAGAATAGAATTTTGTTTCAATTAAAAGATGAAGATAAAAAAGTGATAAATGAAGAGTGGAATTGCTTTTAGCTTAGAATTGTATATTAGGCTAGGTTTAGTCCATGCTTGATTCATGTATCATTGTTATCATTTAGTTAGGAAATTCGCATTATTTAGTTTAAGTATTTCCAGGTTTAGTTACGAGTATCATTCACAGCGGTCTTATCCCGAGACATGATAATAATAAAGCCTTGTCTAATTTTGCCCAACACGTCTCAAGTCGATATTGTACCCATTTTATCTACATTTTTTTTGTTTGATGTTGGATAGTTATGTTGTTATGAAATTACTTGGTTGGTAGATATAATTCTGCAAATTCGCCATACATGGTCACCTAGATGGATGTGCCTAAGAATTAAGAAATGATCGCATGATCAAACTTTTTCAAAACAATGAGCAAATGTATCAATTCCCCTTCTTGGATATTCGTTCTCATAAATGAAACGGTTGTCCACATTTTACATGACTTCTAATCAGGTTCCAATAAGTTAGTGGAGACTCTTAAAGAAAAGAAAAGAAAAGAAAAGAAAAGAAAAGAAAATATTTGTAACTAAGGGTCCGTTCGTTTCACGGAAAATATCACATTTTCTGGAAAACATTTTTTGGAAGTCATTTTCCGGAAAATGACTCTATTTTCGGGAAAATGTATTTTCGGTGTTCGCCAAAACCTAAAATTTGAGTGGAAAAATTTTCTACTTGTTCGTTAGCTCATTTAATTGTTTGAGAAAAATTATCAAAATTTGAATTTTAATATTTTTAATTGACCAAAAAAATAATTTTATTTTTTATATTTTTTTAAAAAATGAATTTTTAATTATTTATATTTTTATAAAATCGAAATTTATTTTTTTATTTATTTTTTTTTCTTCTCCTTCCTCCTTCCTCCTCCTCCTTCCTCCGCCGCCGCCTCCTTCCTCCTCCTTCCGCCGCAGCCGCCTCCTTCCCGCCCTCGACGATGGCCGGCACACAGTGGCGGATCCGGCGAGCTCGAGGCTCGGCCGATCTCGCCCGAGCTCGCCGCGAGCCGCCGAGCTCGGCGAGCCGCGAGCTCGCCGCGAGCCGCCAAGCTCGGCGAGCCGCGAGCTCGCCGCGAGCCGCCAAGCTCGGCGAGCCGCAAGCTCGCCGGATCGGCGAGGAGCTCGGGCGAGGCCCGAGCCCCGCCCGGCTCGCCGGATCGGCGAGCCGCAAGCTCCGCCCGGGCCGGCGAGAGCTCCGCCTCGCCGGCCGGGGCGAGGCCGGTGAGGTTGTCGGCCGTGACTTGCGGCCGGTCGCCGGCCACGGCCGGTCACCGGACGCCGCCGTGGCCGGTCGGGCCAAAGAAGAAGAAGATGAATAGGAAATAAATAAAAGAAAAATAAAAGAAAAGAAATTAAAAACTCGATTTAAAAAAAAAGAAAAAAAGAAAGCATAAAAATAAAATGAAAATGTATTAATAAAAAAAGTAAAGTAGAAAACGTTTTCCTTACTTTAAAGGTTGTTTTTTTCCAATGATGGAAAACATTTTCCATGACTAGTTCATTTTCCGTGAAACGAACATCGGAAAATCCGGAAAACATTTTTCCGGAAATCATTTTCCGCGAAACAAACGGACCCTAACCAAGTCCATCAATGTTCCGAAGGAAGGGTTTGGGGGAGCACAAGCCAAGTGCTAGTGCCACCTTATAAGGGGATTGTCCGCATTCACTTGGAAATCGCCGCTCGCCGCGAGGCAACACACGCCTAAAGCATGCACCCCTCGCCCTTCGAGAGGGGCCGAGACCCTATTGCATTAAAAATCAAATGCATTTCTCCATGTAACTTTAAGGGAGTACGAATATGACGTTGATTTTTCATATCTCTCGGCTTTATGGCTTGTAAGCACAGCTAAAAAAGTTATTTCTAAAGGACACCAAAGTCATGACATGCCACCGTAAAGAGATGTATTAAACCATAATCCATGTTAATTCCGATTTTCATAGTGTAATAACAGATTTTGGCTATGATTGTGTTGCGTAAATGAGAAAAGTCACATTAATCAAACCCAGTACGACCATTATTAACTCATATTTGATTATGAATTATTAGATTAACTATTGTATAATAGGTTTAAGAGTTTTTAAAAAAATTATGCCAGTGACTTGATGCATAAGGACAATAAAGGTGAATGACACCTTAGTAAGCTTCCTTAATAAGTAAGATCTTTATCGGGTGCCATGACTTATGACAATAAATATGACACAACAAGGGGGGTGTCATGAAAATTAATCCTTGAAATAGAACTTGCTGAATTCGACTCCCTTCTTTCGGGCGTGGCCGAATTGGATAGACTCACGTGCACCATGTCAGACTCGAAGAACAAGAACGTGAACCTGTATCCTGATAAATAATTATTAACAGAATATCACCGCGGACTTTCTTTTGGTTTATTGACACGTGAAAAATTCGATTACAAAAATACTACTAAAAACGATATCATTCATCAAATGAATGAACATGTGAGTTGGACATTATAATCGCTACATTATTATGATGCACGTGTCCAACATGAAACTGCAATCCGTGAATATCGTAGCTAAGTGTATATGCAAAAGGAGGGTCGATAATGTGAAATGGAAGTTTCAACAAGAAAAAAATTGAAATTGACTTTATAAAGTGATGGATTTAATTATATGGGCCTAAGTTGGCCCGGCCACGATGGGCCTAAAGGCCCGGCCCACGGGAATAAGGCCCGTGGAAGGAGGAACATATAAAAGGGATGAGAGAGAGGGAGAACACAACTGTTGGAATCATAAGAACGTTAATTCTCTCCCTCTCCTCTCAAGAAGAAGAACAAAGGCAAAAGGCGGCTTCTTCTTCCCTTCACGGTGATTTGTCATCATCGGATCGAACAGGGCTGAATTCTCTTCCTCTTTACGGCATCGGTGTCTAATCTGTGGCTAACAAGGTACGCTCGAATCCGTGGTGTGCTTTACGATCGGTGATACGTGATTTCTTCCCGGGCTTGTCTTCCGCATTGATTTATGGTTTCGGTTTTAAGTGTCGAATCCGTTTTTGGGGATCCGTCGATCCCAACATAAAGATTCATGGGCATTCTCTAAATACTCGGTCACTCTCGCACAGCTAACAAAGTAACCTCCTCTTATGTAACCAAAAACAAAAAAAAGTAACATTCTCTAGCGTATCCGAAGGAGCCTCCAAGGATGATGGCATTCCCGACGAGGAGATTGAGAGAGCCTCATATTGTCTCTCTCTCTCCCTCCCCGCAGGTTGACACTCTTCGAATCAAATCTCAACCTCCTCAGCCAAATCTTGTGCGATCTTGGCAACTTCAGCAGCTAAGTCGAAGGCCACTTCGGTGGTCACGGCGAAGTCACTGACCAAACCTAAGGTGGAGAAATTGTCCAGAAAGCCTTAAATCTATTTAGTTATAAACTTTGTAATTTTACCAATTGAGTTCTAAATATTTTTACATTTTGTCAGTTGAGTATGTCTAATCAATTTTGATTGCAAATCACTGACATTGATGTTAGCTACCTTACATGACACGCTCGATGCTAACGTAGACAATTTCTAATAATATTTTAATATGTTAATACGTAGGACTCGATTGATAAAATTACTAATAAAAAAATTAACAAAATTAAAAGATTAAGGATTGATTTGGTAAAAGTGTAATAGATTTAGAACATTTTTGAATAATTTTCCCGTTTGAGGTTTCGCGTGACTGTTTGAGTTTGCAGTTCTCAAGGGGCATTTTGGGGTAGAAGGGAAATTTTAGTAAGTTCTAAGGGCAAGAAAGGCTTTCCGAAAATGTTGCAAAGCCAGGGCAAGGAAGGACTTGCCTTGGGCTTTGCTTATGCTGGCTTTCATCCAATGTAAGTTTTTTATGAGACATTAACTATTGAGCAAAAGCTAAGATTGTGAATTGAGGACTGACCCATCTGCCTTTTACCCTCTCTAAGTCTCTATAGAGGAATTAATGTTTTGGTTAAATGTTGTGTATTCAACTCACATGGACCCCCTCCCTCCCTCCCTCTCTCTCACAATGGTCTCCAATACAAATAAAGAGGGCAGCTGGGACCTGTATTTGCCTTTTTTGGCCTTTGGATGGTTCTGTTTTTCCCAGCTAGAAGCTTATAATTTCTGAACCTTTGCTCATCCTCCCCTACTGTGTCTCTTTTCCATTACCTCCCTAATTGCCTTGCTTTGCGGAAGGCGATGATGATGCAAGTGGCAAGACAAAAGGATAATGGACTGATTCCTTCATACCAAACATGCAATAACGACTTTAAGCAAGGAATCCCATAAGCCCTCGTTGAAGCAAATAAAATTTGTAAAGTGATTCATAAGTCGAGACCTACATTAACCTCAGACAATCTTAAAAAGAAAAGAGATGCGGGGTCCACTTAAAAAGACATAAATATAATACTGCTAAGAGATATAACCATTGGGAGTTGTTTCAGTAACCACCATTCCCATATGGATATGAAGGGGTGAGGAATTCGAATCCCCATTTTATCAAGGGGCCTAGGGGTGAGGACATTTAATTTTAGGTGTGTAAAGAGGCATGGGTAAAAGTTTGAAAGTGAGTTGAAAGTTAAAATAATATAGACCAAAAAAAGAAAAGAAAGATATGATGTGAAGCATAAACTAAGTGTCACGGGCTGATCGATCTAGCGTTCCCTTACCCGTACGGCCTTAGGAATTTCTCCCAAGTCAGCCTTTCTCACACTCACTCACAAGGATCTTAGAGAGAGAAACTCTTAGAGAGAGAAGCTCTGGATTGTATTCACTTTAAAATGAGATGATACAAATTAGGGGAGGAGTCCCCCTTATATATAAGTACAAGGCAAACCGTATCCGTAGATCTCTCCTGGATCTAATGGTGGAGATTACATCTCCCAACTACTCATATTTATTGCTAACTACCAGCTACTCGCATTTATCGTATGCGTACAAATACCGTATTTACCCGCTCCCAGGAGTATACTCGAGAATACTCTAAGTCTCGGGGATATAGGTCGAGGGTCGGATGTGTCACACCTGTCCTCAAGAACCCTCTTGGCTTGGCATTCTCACGGGCCGTGACATTCTCCCCCACCTAATCAAGCGACGCCCTCGTCGCGTCTTCGGCATGAAAGGCTTCGATCTCTTTCTTGAACTGCCAAAGATTCTCCTCGGGCTTTAAGCGGCTTCACTCTCCGGAAGACCCTTCCATCGAATCATGTATTCGCGCTTCGGTGCACAGTACTGCTTCCGTATGACCCGATAAGCAATTATGCTCTCAACTTCTCGGTCATATGAGGTTTTTGCTCTGAGTGGCGCTCGTGATGACTCCCCTCAATCCTGATCCTCGTCATCAACCTGGAAAGGTTTGAGCATACTTATATGGAAAATCGGATGTACCTTGAGTTTAGGTGGTAGTTCCAACTTGTATGCAACCTTCCCGACCCGTTGCAGCACACGAAACGGCCCTTTGTAGCGTCGAATCAACCCCTTGTGCACGTCCTTGTATCGAAGGACTACATGCAGCTTGGCCAACACTTGGTCTCCCAATTAGAACTCCACGTGCCGACGCTTCTTATCCGCCCATTTCTTCATGCACTTCGATGCTTTGTGTAGACACGCCATTGCCAAATCAGCTTGCTCTTGCCAATCTTTGGCAAACTTGTACGCGGGTGGACTACTCCCTCGATAACCCGATGCAACCGCACTCGGGGTGTTCGGTTGCTGCCCAATCGTAATCTCGAACGGGCTCTGACCGGTCGATTCGCTTCGTTGCAGATTATAAGAGAACTAGGCTATGTCGATCAGCTTCGCCCAATTCACTTGCGTTGTGCTCACGTAGTACCAGAGATAGATCTCCAAGAGTGCATTGACTCGCTCCGTCTGACCGTCGGTTTGAGGATGCAAACTCGTCGACATATTCAGCTCCGACCCCAGCAGCTTGAATAACTCGGACCAGAAGCGCCCTGTGAAACGAGGATCACGATCACTTACAATCGTTTGTGGCACACCCCAGTACTTGACCACGTGCTTCATGAATAACTTGGCCGCCTCCTCAGCCAAACAATCCTTCATCGCAGGCACAAAAGTCGCGTACTTGGAAAATCTGTCCACCATAACCATGAGAGTTCGACACCCTTCGGACTTCGGCAGGTTGACTATAAAGTCCATGGACACTCTCTCATGGACGAGTAGGAACGGGAAGTGGCTCCAGCAAACCCGGCAACGAACGTTGCTCCAGCTTGTCTTGTTGGCAAACTAGACAAGTCTTCACATACGCCTCCACATCGTCCCGCATTTGTGACTAGTAGTAGCGATCTTCGACGAGGGCCAGCGTGCGGTGGATCCCTAGATGACCCGCCCACTTCGAGTCGTGACACTCGCACAAAATCTCCTTTCTCAGCTTCCCATAGAAGGGCACATACAGATGCCTCCCTTTGGTGCAAAGGAGCTCGTCCTCACACCAGAATTGTCGGGTTTTGCCTTCCTTTGCGTACCCGATGAGGGCTTGGGCACTTAGATCATGCGCCAACCCCTCTTTGATCCGGTCGACCCAAGGACAAATTGGTCAACTCACCGTGTGGTTCATCAGCTCCATCTTCCGACTCAATGCTTCTACTATAGAGTTGGCATTCCTCGGCTTGTACTCCAATGCGTAGTCGAATTCCGCCAAGAAGTCTTGCCAACGAGCTTGCTTTGGACTCAGCTTCTTTTGGGTTTGGAAATAGCTCATGGCTACATTGTCCGTCCTCACGACGAACTTGGATCCCAGGAGATAGTGCCTCCACGTCCGAAGGCAGTGGACCACCACGGTCATCTCCTTTTCTTGAACGGTATACCGTTGCTCAGTATCGTTCAACTTCTGAGACTCGTATGCCACCGGATGGCCATCCTACATAAGCACACCACTGATAGCAAAATCCGATGCGTCAGTCTCTACCTCGTAAGGCTTGGTGTGGTCAGGCAGCGCCAACATCGGCTCTTCAGTCATAGCCTTCTTCAATCGATCGAACACCCTCTGGCATCGATCCGTCCACTCCCACGACTTCCCCTTCTTCAGCATGTCTGTGAGCGGCGTGGTGATGCTCGAGTAGCTCTAGATGAAGCGTCGGTAGTAGTTGGTGAGATCCAAGAACGACCTCAACCCCGTCACCTTTGCCGGTGACTCCCATTCGACGATCGACTAGATCTTGGCTTTGTCCATCCGCACATGTCCACCCCCGACGATGTGCCCCAAGAATGAAACTTCTTCTTGTGCGAAGGCACACTTCTCGCGCTTAACGTACAATTCGTTCTCGCGCAAAACTTAGAAGACCTGTCTTAGATGCTCGACATGCTCCTCTAGCGTCCGATTATAGACTACAATATCATCTAGGTAAACCACAACAAACCTATCTAGGAAAGGGTGGAGTACCTTATTCATGAGTGTACAAAAATTAGCCGAAGCGTTGGTCAAGCCAAATGGCATCACTAGGAACTCGTAGGATCCATACCGCGTCACGCAGGCTGTCTTCAGCTCGTCCCCTTCAACGATCCGAACTTGATAGTAGCCCGATCGGAGATCAAGCTTGGTAAACCACTGAGCTCCACCAAGTTGATCGAAGAGATCCGCGATAAGCGGGATCGGGTACTTGTTCTTCACGGTTAGCTTGTTCAGTGCCCGGTAGTCGATGCACATCCGGAGTGATCCATCATACTTCTTCTGAAATAGAACCGGCACAAACGGGGCTTAGACGGCCGAATATACCCCGCGTCGAGCAGCTCCTTGAGTTGCCTCCTCAACTCTTCCAATTCGGGAGGTGCCATGCGGTACGGCGCCATGGCAGGCGGTCGAGCGTCAGGCACAAGCTCGATCCGATGATCCACCTCTCTCTTGGGTGGCAACTTCTTCGGCAGCTTCGAAGGCATCACGTCCTTGAACGATCCGAGGATTTGGGTTACCTTCGTCAGGACTTCCTTCCCTTCACCCTTGTCCTCCTCGATCTTCAAGGCAGCAAGGATGGTTACCTCACCCTTCCTTGCTCCTTTGGTGAGTCGCATGGCTAAAATCATCCTCCGATCACGTTCCAACTCACGATGAACTGGGATTACGCATTGACAATGCTTGTCCAACACGCATATGCATTCGACGAATTGAACAACAACCACATGGATTCTATCTAAGAATTTGATTCCAATGACAAGATCGTAGTCGTCAAGTGGAATTATCTCGAGAGTGTCCTTGCTCTTCCATGGCCCAAGTTGTAGCTCCACGTCCCTCGCGACACCGAATGCAAGGACTTCCTTTGAATTCACCGTCTTGAGCCAGCCAGCTCCTTTCTCAACTCGTAGGTTGAGTTTCTTTGCGGTCTCATCCGAGATGAAGATATCGGACACTCCCGTGTCCACGAATGCACTCATCATGGTTGTGCCGATCTTCACATCCGCGAACATCAAGCCTTTAGGCTCCTTCACCTTCTTCGACTTGATCGTGCTAAGGAGGCGTAGCGAACCCAACCACGATTCCTCCTTAGGCTCATCCTCTTTGCAAAGCGTAGCCAGCTTTGCCTTGTTCAGGCAATCTCTTGCCATGTGCGGACCATCACAGAAAAAGCACTTATACGAGCGTACCTTCCTTTGTCCTCCACCGCTCGACTCAACATGGGCCTTGTGAGGATTAGCCGGTGGTCTACCTCCGGTCGAACGGTTGTATCTCCCCCGATCTCTCTCACCGGTGGCTTTCTCCCTCGGACGAGAATCCGATTGGGATGTCGAAGGCGCTTTATACTCCACAAGCGATTCGGCTACGGTCATGGCCATCGTGAGATCTCCCACGTTGCATCGCTTCAGCTCTTGCTTGGTCCATGGCTTGAGACCACTCATGAATTGGTGATACGCTTCTACTTCGTTCATCGAAGGGATTTGGAGTAGCAACTCCGAGAACCGCTTGATGTAGTCGTGCACACCACTTTTCTGCTCGAGACGCTTCAGCTCATCATGAGCTTCCTCCTCCGCATACGCAAGAAAGTAGTTCCGTCAAAACTCCTCGACAAAACCACCTCAAGTCGTGATAGGATTCTCACACCTATCATCCGATCGACGACGCCACAACAACAGTGCATTATCTACCAAGTACATGGATGCAGTGTTTACCCGTGATTGCTCGTCATTGATCCCTATGGCTTGGAAGTACCTCTCCATGTACCATAGGAAGTTATCCACGTCCTTGGCCACTGACGAGCCCCGGAATTCCTTCGGCTTCGGCGTGTCCACTCGTGGAGCTTGCACCGTGATCACCCCGTTCGCGCGTGCTGCTTTTGATTTAGTGAGCTTACTCGTAAGCTTCACTATCTCCACGCGCATGGCCGCTATCGTCGCCTCCAAAGGTTCATACCGTTGTGCTAGCTCTTCCCTTAGAGTCCCCAGCAATTCATGTCGGAGTTCCCCCCATGCCGGTCTTGAGCTTTTGCACCTCGACAACTAGCTCCTCCCTTCCAGCATCTACTTCGTTCACGGTCTGGGTCAGGTCGTCGACCGATCCTTGGACATCGGAGACGAACAACTCTAGCTTCGTCATCCTCTGTGCAAGATCCCCCATCGGGTCACTCGAATCACCACGATTCTTCTTACCCCTGGTCTTCTCGGCGTTCCGCCCACGATCAGCGCAGTCACCACCCATGGCAAGCGCCTCATCAGATCGTGGATCAGCCATTGCATTTGTGCTTGGAACAAAACACAGCTCTGATACCACTTGTCACAGGCCGATCGATCTAGCGTTCCCTTGCTCGTGCGGCCTTAGGAATTTCTCCCAAGTTAGCCTTTCTCACACTCACTCACAAGGATCTTAGAGAGAGAAACTCTTAGAGAGAGAAGTTATGGATTGTATTCACTTTAAAATGAGATGATATAAATGAGGGGAGGAGTCTCCCTTATATACAAGTACAAGGCAAACCGTATCCGTAGATCTCTCCTGGATCTAACGGAGGAGATTGCATCTCCCAACTACCCATATTTATTGCCAACTACCAGCTACTCGCATTTATATCGTATGCGTACAAATACTGTATTTACCCGCCCCCAGGAGTATACTCGAGAATACTCTAAGTCTCGGGGATATATGTCGAGGGTCATGCCTACAAGAACTTGCATTTCGTGAACATGCCTTGTTTCAACTTCTTAAATGCTATAACACTCTCTTTTTGCAACTACATCAAAAACCATCTTTGGGAGTAGATATTTAGCTGACTCCTTAGACCTTAGAAATTAGGAAAAATTATAAAAAAAAAATAGTCATAAACTTATTGAATTGATATCAATTCAATTTTAAATATTTCAATTGTATCACTTCAATCCTAAAATTTTTTCATATTGACATTAATTCAGTCTATCCAGTTAATTTAGGTTAGAAATCACTGACGTTCATGTCAGCAACTTCAAACGTTCTATATAGTGTGGCCAGTGCTAACATGGACATTTATAATAATATTCTTTTGATTTTTTTGATTTTTTTCCCTTTCTCTTTGCTTATTGCCGATGGCTAGTCATAAGCTATAGGGCATGGCCAATGAGGGCTAGCCTTGCCTGAGCAAGGGCTAGCACCAACCCTCGCTTAGGCCCCTTCGCTAGATCTGGTGAGGGTGGCCTCATTGACGCTCCCCCCGCCTAGGTGTGGTCCGAGGTTGACCCTCATCTGTGCCCCACGTGGGCAACCATTGCCCAGGCAAAGCCCACCCTCATCGGCCATAGCCCGTGGTTAGTGGCTGGCGATTGGCCATTTGCAAAAAGAAAGGAAAAGAAAAGAAATTAAAATTATATAAAAAAAAATGTTCATCTTAGCAAACCCCATCATGTAAGATAGATGACCTTAACGTTAGTGATTTTCGTCTTAAATTAGTTGGGTAGACTAAATTAATACTAACATAAAAAATTTTATGACTAAATTGACTCAATTAAAATGTTATAACTGAATTGATATTAATATAATGGGTTTATATTTTCGATAGTTTTTTTGTAGAAATTTTCTAGTCAACCTACTACATCCATTAAAATAAATCTGGCCCGTAAGAGCTGATGGGACCTATAGAGAATCTACTACTTTTAATGGTTCCAATTTGTGATGAGTCTCAATAAACTTTCGCTTTTTTCTTAATTTGAATGTTATGGTACACGCATCTCGACATGTTTTTCAATTCCTAAACACTAAAATTTCACAGTATACAAAGGTTGAAAGGTAAGTTTGCATGTATTTTTGGTATTTTTTACTACCGTTTAAATGTGTACAGAAAAGTAAAAATTTAATTTTTCGCAAAAAACATAATTCTAACAAACAAGTCCATATAATGCACTCGGTAACGACTTTTCCCTGCATAGGGGGTAGAGGGACGTTACACTTAAACGTAAAAAAGACGAAAGAAGCAACAATGAACAGACCACTGCTTTAAGCTTTTTCTTTTTAAGAGTTTCTTGAGGGAATCGATTATTCTAGTGAAAAACTCTGGGAATTTTACTTTTTGAGTTTATTGCTTCTCAATTTGTTTTTTATTCAATGTGGAAATATCTTAAACCTTTCAAACATATAAAAATGACATGTACGTTGACAATTTCCTAAACTTTTTCAATTTTGAAAATATATTGGAAACTTTGACGAGAAAGGGGGACAAGTAACCTTAATCTGATTTGGATGATGATCAACACGGATGAAATAATTCATTGTGTCGATTGCATTTTTTTTCCAAATCTCTTTACTAGATTCAATTGATTTATTTAATTTTTCTCCTTTTTTGCTTTAATATTATGGGTCGTCCTAGGAAAAATTTGGTTAATTTAGTCCTAAACTTTTTCATAATTTACTTTCTTATAGATATTTTTTATTTGGTCAATTTAGTACTAAACTTTTTGATAATTTGCACAAATTGTTAAAAGGTTTAAGATTGAATTTACTAAATCGAAAATTTATAATTAAATTAATCGCCGATGTGATGTATGAGGATAATAATTTAATCTCAAATTTTTTTAATTTCTTCCGCTTTTGCTTATAATCCGCCACTCTTTGAGCTTGCCTTGCTCAACCTCCCGCTCTCTCTCTCTCTTTTCCGTTACCTCCATGATTGCCATTATTATTCTTTAATAGATAGATGAACAAAAAGCTGAGATGCCTTGCCTTGCTTTTGCAGGAGGCGACGATGATGCAAGTGGCAAAAGATAAAAAGGACAATCCCCGTACCAAACATGCCATGACTATCTTAAGTAAGGGATCTATCCTCCGTACCAACCAAAGTGCTATAACTACTTTAAGTAAGGAATTTAATAGCACCTTAAGTCCCACATTGGAGCAAAGAAAACTTATAAATCACCTTGGACAAATCTTTCTTAGAGCTTGTCGCGTGACTGCCATGACTATCTTAAGTAAGGGATGGTGGTTGGCTCGACCAGACCCAATTAGTGTCGAGCTTACACCAACCCAATTCAAAAGATATTTAATATTTCCTTTTATTCAAAGAAAGACCCAAGCTAAACCTGGTGCAGGGTGCACCCAATAAAAGTGCGTCACCTCTACTCTAACATTAATGTGAGAAAGAGAGAAAAAAAAATGATATGATTCTTACCAAAAAAAAAAAAAAAAAAAAGCTAAATCTCGCAATGCGCACTTTTTGATAGTTTCCAATTCTAAATGCTCCAAATTTCATGTTGTATAAATATTAAGGTGTAGATTCATATCTATATTAAATATATTTCGTATAATTTTTTCTTTTGAAATGCAGATGAAATTTTTTAATTTGATTTTTTTTAGCAAAAAACGTAATTCTAACAAACAAGTCCATATACTACAGTGACATAACGAATTTTCCCCACATAGGGGCTTAAGTGAGAATATTTGTGGCACAAAGTGGACATGTCGGTAAAATGCGGGTTGCAGGGGTCCATTGGCCAATCAGGTTGAACTCGACTTGTGGCTATAAATATGCTAAATTTGAGTCGTAGCAGGACACCAGGGCAAATTCACTCAAAAGTCAGAGACACAAAGTCACACACAGAGACATGGATGTGCTACTGTCTATAGGTGACCAGAAGGAGATTTGGGAGCAGAGAAGGCAGAAACTAGAAGCATTAAAAATCGGGGCCGACCCGAGCCAGCAACGGCACGATCCTCCACAACGCGACAATATTTTGGCTCCCCAGCTATTCTCGGTCGCAAAGAAAGAGGACGTCGACAAGTTCGTCGAAGCCCGGAAGGATCATTGTGCCGAGGAAGAAGTATCCTTGCCTGTCCTTCTCGGGCGACGCAGCCCCGTAGGGAATACCCTGCTTCACGCTGCGGCAGGTATATTAAAAATGGTGGGACCGTGCATTTTTTAAAATTACCGATCTTTCGCGCTCAAATTAACCTGACATGAATGGAATACAGAGACTGATGATAACGTCAGAGCAATCATCGAATTCGTCCCTGAGCACTTGATCTACTGTGAGAATTCCAGAGGAGAGACACCGCTTCACATTGCAGCTAGAGTCGGGAAAGCTGGCGCAGTGGAGCTTCTCCTTCCCCAAGGGGCGCCAGCATACCCTGACCACTGCGGCAACTCTGCTCTGCACGAGGCTGTGAGGAATCGCCATTGCGAGGTGATCGATCATCTGGTGAGTAAAGACCCCAGCCTGCTATATTGTCAGAATAATGAAAGCAAGTCTCCATTGTGCGTAGCAGTCGAAACAGGGGACTTGAAGGTTCTCCAGCTCCTGCTGGATGCGCTAAAAGATGGTGAAGACTGGAGGAGATTAGAGAGTCAATCAGAGAGTCAAAGGATCTTCGGCATGTCACCCGTTCATGTCGCCCTTATACACTCGAAAATGGGTAAGCCCTGCTTTTGTGCTCTTGCTTATTCTTTGATCTTCTTGGTCACTCTCGTGTCTTCATTTTGATTTCCACTGGTGGTGGAAAAATCAAGTATCACAAGCAAAGTCTACATTAATGGGGCACGTGGAACATATGGTATGATAGCTTCCTATCCTATGGGACAAAATTGTGAGTCAACCCTTGATAATTCGGATCTTCTTGAATAAGACAAACTACTGTTTAAGTATTTCAGACATCATATTCATCCCAATAAATAACTTGTCACGTTATATTTAGATATGCTGATTGAGATGTGGGAAAAGAGGCCATGGCTATTTCAATTGAGAGATGCGGGATACGGCACTCCACTCCACTTGGCAGCGTACAAGAATTTTCTTCCTGGAGTCAAGTTTTTGATGGAGAAGTGCCCAACAAGCGCCTTGGAGCAAGACATCATGGGCTATCTCCCTATCCATGTCGCCTGCATGATTAATAGAGTCAAGATTGTCGAGGCGTTGCTTAGTCAATGGCAAGACCCTGCAGAGTTCTTAACTAGGCTGGGACAAAATATTCTTCACGTGTCAGCGAGATACGGAAGCGTTAAAATTGTCAAAGACATACTGAAAAATCCCGAATTTGGTCACCTCATAAATGCAAGAGATTTCAATGGGAATACCCCACTACATCTAGCTGCGTTGCACTACCAACCTTCGGTCGTGCTTCTTGCGCGAGACCAAAGAGTTGATCTTAAGCTGGTCAATAAAAATAACATGGCGGCTCTCGACGTAGTAGAGTGGGACATTAAAGGGTTTTCTTTTGGGCAGGTACGACCTTTTACACTTTTCTCACGGCTAATTATTTGTAATGCCAATTAGGGACATAACTAGATTATAAATTAGTGAGGCATGTCATTTGATGAGATCTGTAATTTAGTTGCCAAAATCATAATATTTTTTTATCTCTCTGTTTTTTTTTTTTTTTAATACTTTGACTCGCCGCTTGCAGTCATATACGTGGATAACTATGAAATGTGCTGGAGCACCGAGAAGTGGAGATTTAGCTATCTGCAAGTCAACCGGTCGGAGCCCAAAAAAAACGACGTGAAGTGAGCGACTGGGAGGGACATAGGAGCCTAGCAGATTCTCACGCAGTCGCGTTGGCACTTGTGGCTTCTGTCACTTGCACATCTGGTTTTTCCGTTCCAGGAGGATATAATGGCGCCGAAAGAGATGCTGGCATCCCCATATTACTCCACAAAGCCATGTACAATGTCTTTGTGATTAACAACTCCCTCGCCATGTACAGCTCCATCACGTCACTCGGGATCCTCCTCTGGTCCTATCTTAATGATTCTTACGTGGCGCCATTTGTCTTTCTCCTATCAAATGTCCCACTCCTCGTGACTTTTGCCACGATGCCTCTGGCATTTATGGCGGGCGTCTATGTGACCGTATCCAAACTCGTCTGGCTTTCTATTTTTGTCTTGCTCTTGGGATTCGTCCCCCTCCTCATCCTCTGGGGTATCTTCATGTTTAATACGGTTGTGCTGCTTGGGTACAAACTTCCTCTCATTGGTCGCTTCGCCGACCAACTGCTTATTTGCTTTCTTCGAGCAGTAGGGGGACGCACTGCAGGGAGTGGGACTACGGGGCCTGCAGCTACATCAGTCCGGGGCGCTCGTGACGCCACCGCCCCCACTTGAACAGATGATTTAAGCGTACATGTTACAGAAAGATGGCGTCTGTTGCAGTCTTGAATCTATATTATCTTCTCACTAATTATGTACCGATATCCCTACCATTAGCTTGTTCTAAGTCACATTGCCCGCCGCTGTTTCGATTTAACTAGCTTGCTTGTCAGCTGTGAGAATCAGTAGTCTCCAATTTTGTGTATCCAAAATGCTTTGTGATTAGCTTTCCTCAATTATATCTATAAATAATAGCACAGTTTGGCATAATGGAGTTTTGTAATTGTATTTCATCATCACAAAGTTCCATACCCTTTCACTTTCCTTAACATTACTTAGATGCATACCTTTGCATTAATTAATTGAATCGTCTCATTCAATTATTATAATGTTTCCGGGAGAATATATCAGCATTGGTGTGCCTTACTTATTAATTCGGATGTAATAATGATATAAATCTAAACTCGGCAATTAATGATTTTATCTGTTTTTCTCTTTTATATTATTGATATATAATGCTACTAGTTATAATAAAAAATAAGGGTCAAAAGAATTGTGCAGGGTAATATCTTCTCTCTCTCTCAAGCTATCAATTTACCTATAAATTTATCGATGTACACCTATGATATATGATCTCATATACATATAACATATGTAAATTTAAATATACGAAAGAGGGTTTTGTTCACTAAGTATATATTAATTAATTTCTATAGCTGTCTTATAGGTGCTATTTTTATTTTCAATCTGCTTTTGTGGACCGACAATTTAGAGGTCAAATGAGTTATGCGAACTATTCATAAGGCGTTGTGGTCCAGTTATCATGTTGACTATTAGTCTACACTGCTATATTGTTTCACTGAGATTTCTCAAACTGTTTTGAGGAGATATCTTGCATATATGTATTTGGTTTTTATACTTTATTTCATTTTGATGCTGATAGTATTTTCCGTAATTCGACGAACATTTGCATCTTTTGCATGTGCTTAGTAGTTTACAATTCTGTGCGCCGAAGACCATCATCGAGAGCAGCAAATGTACAGTTGGCTCCAATTATCATATAGCATTCCCATAATTACTTGATTTGATTTTTAAGTCATTTCATCATAAAAACAAATGAAACACAAAAATTCTAAATATAACCTAAAAAAATACTAAGCACGTGCAGTATACACGGAAAGCGTATGGAGGCGAAAAAGCTTGTTGCAAAAGAGAATAATACAAATATAAATAACCCAAAATTTCTAAAGATAACCTAATAAATATAAATAGAGAATTATTCGGAAACACAAAGAAATTTCTTAAGATATTGTCTAAAGTCCAACAATTTAATCCTAAAATCAAGTTAACACAAAGAAGTATTACATCATATAATTAATTCCTAGGTTTATCATATGAAAACCAAATCTTGAAATTCTCTATATCAGGAATTGATCCCATGGTTTGCACACTGGTTTCGGCAATGTGGAAAAAAGTCCAGTCTACTGAAGAAATACCATTCAAATGGGAATAGGCAAGATTTATATAAAAAAATATATATATATATATCATCGAATCCAATGAAATGAGAGCTGGTTCAGCTAGCTAGCTATGTGTTTCAAGTGATTCTAGGTGTCTGGCTCAAACTCTGTTTGTGCAAGGTGTGCAGCCACAGCCTCTCTCTGTTTACAGAAAGGGGGATTGGAACGGGAATGTTCGGCTAGTGGCCGAGGCATGACGTCCAGATACATCTATCTAAACCATGGAATTCAAGGGATCTTGATGCAATTGGAAGCATACTGAGTGCACAAAACAGATGCATGCTTCCAATCATCGAGTGGTAAGTTCCATCCAAAAGTTAAAACTTTTACTAGATTTGGTAGTATCTCCTCAGACTATCTAAACGAGTCAGCCATTTATTCGGCTTCTGAGACTCGACCATGAGCAAAAAAAAAATTAGTTGTTTTATTAATTCCTTTTTGCATTAGAAATCAAATACATTTCTCCATGAGCTTTATAGGCCTACACAGATGTCGTTGACACTTGTGACTTAGCTTCATAGCCCGTGCGTAAGCACAGTAAAAAGATATGTAGAGGATATCACAGCATTGCAACATGTAAATCCAATCGGACCTTTCGGCCCAATTCGAGCCTGTTAAACCTAATTTCTCGGCCCATCAAGATAATCAAGAGAGAAAGAGGAAGACCGATGGAAGCTCGGCCTCACGCAAAACCGGCACCCTCTCCACATGGCCGCCTCCTAGAACTTCCTATTTTGTCTCTTCACCGACCAATTTTGTCACTTTCTTATTTGGGAATATGATTAACTCACGGTGCTGTCATTTTATCGAGATAGCCGACGGTACAAAATAACCAATTCATGTCGTCAATCTAACAAATGCTCCCTGATTCTCTTCAATCATTGCCTAACCAATGGATATTATAATATAACATTCCCTCTCTTCTCTCATTGGTGGATCTAATGGGGGTGCACCTTGATTCCCAATCCAAGATATTAACCATTTGATCAATTAGACATTTAATAGTGGAGATTAAACACAAAAAATCTTAAAGCCTTGAACGAGTTTTCCCTCAAATATACACTCATTTTTTCAAATTGCTTCAAGAAAGCCCTCTCTCTCAACTCACTCTGCCTCTCTCTAGGAAAAGCTCACGCCAGAGATTCCCGCACAGGTGTTCCACTCACCGTAACCCCTAGGACATTGCTAGGCTGATGGCACAGTTATTCTCCATGAATAACAGTGCCTTTTCAACCACCAAATAACCATTGAAGTGATATTGGCAACCAGAAGCATAAAATGGAGATGTAGCAAATTTTAGAAAGAATCTTGACAAAAGTTTCTCAGATTTTGGACAATATTCTTTTTTCAAATAGACAATATTTTTAAGAAAAAGGAAATATATTTGATTGTTGTGAACTTTTTAAACAACTTTGAATAATTATCTAAATGTGAAACACAATTTTTTAATAGTCTACTTGCGACAATATTTTCATATTTTTGATATAAAGAAAGTCATATTAGTAACCCACACATATGTTTCACTAATTGAATGAGATTCCTAAATATTATCGAACAAGTGAAAAGTTTTGTACACTACAATGAGTCTTGTTGTGGTATTTGTAGAAGTTAGACACGATATATACTTATCTAGTTAAGATATATTAAATTAAATTTTCACTGACATGGTGAAAATGTTGGGCTATACAAAATATTAAAAAAGGGAAGTGAGGCAAAAAATTTAATCAAACAAATTCAATATGCCATAGATTTTTAAATATAGTTTAATTTGGATAGTTACAAAATGATCAAGATTTTGGTTTTTGAATTAACTTGGATTGCTTTGACTCAAGTTAAATTTATTGATATTTTAAGTTGTATAAATAAAAACTTGGATGTTAATTTTGGTAATTGTATTCATTTTTCTAAATGATTGTTTTTTTTTCATGACTGCAAGTGTGAAAAATGTTTCACATAATAATGTTGTCAATAGAAATAAAAAATTCATTTGTCTTATATTAAAAATGTTTGAATTGATCTTTCTACATGGAATGTAAGATATTTCATGTTGATAATGCTTTCAATAAAACTATTTTCAATTCCTTAAAATTTTTCTATTTTCTATGTTTTTAATTTATTTTTTTAATCTAGAGAATCCCATTGAGTGGGATTCACGGTTTTCTTAAGGTTTCCTTGAAAATCCTGTCGCTGGGGAGCACCCCATCATTATTCTAAACCCCTAAGCCAGTCATTGTCATCAATTAATTTCACTCCTTTAATTTCTACCTACTTGTCTACTACTTATTATTCCCTTCTCCCCCCTCTCTCTCTCTCTCTCTCTCTCTCTCACTTCTTCGTCAACGTCGCAAGAAGAAAAAGAAGCCTCTTCCTTCTTGGCCTGGCTTTCAAGCTAGAGAGAGCGAGCGTGGAGAGAGAGAGAGAGAGAAAACAGATGCAGGCCTGCAATCGTCGAGTGGTAAAGCTTCCATCCAAAAGTTAAACTATTGCTAGACTGGGCAGCATCCCGTCTAAACGAGTCCACTATTTATTCAGTTACTAAAACTCGACTATTGACATAAAAATTAGCTGCTTTATTAATTCCTATTACATTAGAAAACAAATACGTTTCTCTATGAGCTTAAGGGCATACAAAATGACATCGACACTTGATGTCTCCTAGCTTTATAGCTCGTACATAAACATAGTAAAAAAAAAATATGAAAAGGATATCACAGCATTACAACATGCCATGGTCAAGAGATGTATTGAATCATCATCCATGTTACTTTCGAGCATGCCTTTTCATTATTACCCGAGACAATCCGCACCCGCATTATGCCCGTCGGTTGTGTAATTGGGAAAGGCGAGTCTCTCACTCGGATATTGTAAGCTTTGAACTTTTGCTTACCGACTGTGTTGCTTAAATGACAGAGATCACATTAAGGAAGCCCAATCTGACTATTATTAACTCATATCTAATTATAAATGACCCATGACGACAACAAAGATGAATGACACCTTCGTTACCTTTTTTAATAGATAGAACCAATTGATGCCAACGGTCCAATGGGCTTTTCAAGGTAAAACCTTTTGGCCCAATTCGAGCCTGTTAAACCTAATTTTTCTCGGCCCATCAAGAGCAAAAGAAGAAAACCAATGCAAGCTCGGGAACGAAGAAGCCGGCTCGGCCTGCAAGCTCGGCCTTACACGCAAGGCCGGCACCCTCCTCCCATGGCCACCTCCTAGAGCTTTCTTTTTGTCTCTTACCCAACCGATTTAGTCACTTTCTTATTTTGTTTTCTTTAATTTTTATCTGGAAATAACTAACGGTAACGTCACTTTATGGAGATTGATGGTCTAACTCTCGACCACAAAAGCATTTCCTGGGAGTAGGATGACTTGTTCATCCAGTTTCCATTGACGTGGCGTTCCTTTAAAATAACATTTTGAGAATTATTTACCCAAGATTAGGCATAATTAAAAAGAAAAAAAAAAAACATACTATATTATTGCCAATCCTCCTACGAGTCAAACATACCTGATTTTTGCTTAATAATTGCCAGACTAGAATTCTCAAGATTCATCTCATTGTTCTTAGATCATAATAATGGGGAAAATTATCCAAAAAGTTCTGAATTTATTGCATTTTTGTCAATTCAATCTAAAATTTTTCAATTTTGTCAACTAAGTTCTAATTTTTTTTTTACTTTTTACCAATTGAGTCCATTTGCTTTATTTTATCGGAAATCGCTAATATGGACGCCGGTCATCATACGTGGCATAACCGACGTTGATATGGATAATTTTCAACAATATTTTAATAGTTTTCAAAAAAAAATTATTGCTTTTTTATTTTTTTCTTCATTCTTATTCCTCTTGTTGGGACTAGCCATGCCTGAGCGAGAGTCGCCGTTGCCATTGGCAAAGCTAGGCCTCACCAGTTGTCGCCTTCTCCTAGGTAATGCCAAGCAAGGGTCGACCTCACCCAAGTTAGATCTAGTGAGGCGCCTTATCCTAGGTGAGAGCTAGCCTTGCTCAGCTATGGCTGGTGGACGGCCATTACCTATAGTCAGTTATCGGCAAAAAAATGAAGGAAAGCAAATAATAATAATAATAATAATAATAATAATAATAATAATAATTTTAAAATATTATTTAAAACTATACAATCACGTGTTACTTTCCTTGTAAAATAGATCACACCGATCGAGAAACGAAAATATAACGTTACATGAATTTCTTGTTCTTTTTATTTTATGCATCAATCGCTTGTTAATTTGTCAACGGAAACATATTATTATCACTGCTCATTGAACCCACGAGGGCGATTATTTAATTCAATATTATTGTGGTCTCCTGACAACAAGGTCTCTGATGATTTTTTTTTTTTTTTTTTTAATTGCAAATGCGAGAACTGGACCCCGGTCATCTAGAGCCGCACATACTCATAGTCGCCAGGGGGCTTTTAAAAAAATTCAAAAGCCAAGTAATTGCCGGCAAGAGACCACGTCCAACCCAGTCAGTACCATCAATTATTCATTTCACACGAATTCACTGGCATGTGCTTCTTTCCTAATTATTTGTTTTCTCTGTCTGGGTACGCTTCAGAGAGGCTTTGAGAATTGCCGTTACATTTTAAGTAAAGGCTTTTAGGCTAAAAGGTTTCGACTAAATGCATATAGCATTTGGAAAACACTATGAAACTGTGTTGCCCTTTCTGGGCCTTTGAATAATTCTGTTTTCTCCCCCTGTTGCTCATAATCCGCGATCCTTCGAGCCCCCCTCTCTCTGTCTAAATTTCAGTTACCTCCATAATTGCCCATATTATTCTTTGATAGATGACCAGAAAACTGAGATGCGTTGCTTTTGCGGAACTCGATGACGCACATGGAAAGTTTAAAGGATAATGGATCGATTCCTTAGTACCAAACACGCCATGACCACTTTAATTAAGGAATTTATACCACCACAAGTCCCAGTTGCAGAAGAGAATTTGAACAGTAATTGACTAGTCGAGACCTACATTGAAGTGCATTACCTTGGACAATCTTTCTTCGAGCATTAATGGACGGACCGCTGCTTTAAGGCAGTTTATCTTTGCCATCCCGCAATCTTTGTCAAATCCTAAGTTGTTGATAGCAACGCATCTTAATGATCTACAGCCCAAAGTTGTCAATTCTCTCGAAATTCTCAATTTCAACCCTTGTTTCATACAAAATTGCAAGCACAAAGTTTCCAAAGAGTGATTACACTAGCAAAACTCCAAATCAATTGCTGTGAAAAAACGCTAAAGTTAATAGATTTTGTAATTTAAAGCTAAAATGAGAAAAATAAATCACTAGAGGAATCGACTAAGGACACTAGAGATTTGGGTTTTGGTCAAAGCATCGGTGTCATGGGGTCAGCCAACCGCCAAAAAACCCTTTACGAATCTAGAGAATACAGAGTTTATAATCGCTCAATCGCTTAACAATATCCCAACCCCATGTTACACAAAGGAAACCCATAAATGTATATCTCTCACAAAGAACTCACAAAAATTAAATTGTAAATCTCCTCATGTTTGTTCTAATTTGTAATAATCGAATAAAACTCCCTCATATACCCTTTTAAGAAACCTACTTATATTAGGAAATTCACATATGTAAGATTTTCTTTACGGGCTCATATTCGAGATGTATTATCAACATTGTAAAATTTGTAGTTTAAAGAGCACTAATAATCTGCGGCCAAACCTTCAATGCTAATAAGGGCGCGAATGATAACCATTCTAACTATAAATTGATCTCTAGAAGAGAAATATATTGTTCTATTTTTATTTCTGAATGAGTTTCTTAGCAAAAATTCATATTTGATAACAACGCAAAATTTTGTTCTTGGAATAGAATTTTTTTTTTTTTTTTTATAACAATACAAAATTTCTCCTTCCTAAGGGGTGGTGGTAGACGGCAATGGATGACAACAACCGGCAATCGGCGGACATCAATGGATGGCGGACGATTGCGACCAGCCGATGGCGAATGATGATAAGAATTTTTATTTATCATTTTTGTTCCAGAAATAAAGAAGTAAAAAAATTTTTACTTCTCATTTCTATTTTAAATTTATTTCTGGACTAAAAATTTGTTTCAAAAATAGAAAAATGAAATTGCTTTACCAAAAGGATTTATATTCTAAAAACAAGTTTGGATTAGAAAATTTGTTCTGAAACATAAATAGAATGATTGTTATGCGCGCCCTAAGAGTATGGGGTTTGAAAGAGCTATGTGAAAAATCTGGAAACAATGTTACGGATACAATTTCAGAATTTAGGGCATTACGATAGTACCAATTCAATGGTACTGATGATCAAGAAACAAGTATCTAGTAGTGCCATTTTTGTGACAACAGGCAATCCTATTCTGTCTTTAGGACCGAGAGCAAGGCAAATTGCTCCGACATGGTGATGCATGAATCACTGATGTATCCATTGATGAAGAAATTCATGAGTGATCTAAAATGTATCTAATAGTTATGTCTAAGCACTGGGGATTGGGTGCTGATCAAAACTACACGCCTGGACATATTTTGTGACATTTCGAGGTTATGTCGAATGCATTAATTTTTTGAGTTTACGGACGAGAACGAACTGGGTTTGGCAAAGAAAGTGTTCGAAAATTAAAATCCAACAAACCCACCTTAATTTCACGCGAATTTCACTCGCATTTCATTTATATCTACTTCTCTCCTACTAATTAGTCGTCGCGTCTCTCTCTCTCTCTCACTAGTCACTTCTTCGTCATCTTCCACGTGAAGAACGAGCACGGCAAGCCCGTGGGCCCTCTCCTCGTCAATAAATATTCCCCTCCCTCCCCTTCCTCCCTCACGGTTTTGCTTTTGAGACTTTGTTGTATTCTGGAGGATATTTGCCGGTGACCATTAGCAACTTTGTGGGACAAATGAATTCTTAAAGAAAGTGATATCACGCCTCAAAGTCCGACTCGAGTACTCTAAAGATCCGTCTTCATTGTTCTACCCTATTCGAAGCAGTAATTTACCAACAGTATGATCTCCTGGTACGGCAATGTCACCGACGAGGAGATTGAGAGAGCCTCTCTCTCTCTCAATATCTCCGCTGATTGACCCTCCTCACACCAGATCTCAACCTACCAGATCTTGTGCAACCCTCGGCAACTTCCTTAGCTAAGTTGACGGCCACTGACGTTGGCCATTGGGTCTGAGGTCGCAACTGTTTGAGTTTGCTGTATGCTGCATTTGATTGTTCGGATTCGAATTGAGATATGATAGGATAAAAAGTGATTTGAAATCCTTTTAATATCCTCCAGATTGTAGAAATATCCGATCCGATCAAATGTTTGGTGCAATCTAAAATAGGATTTGAGATGTTTGAAAATCAGCAATGTAAGATAAAATTGAAAATCCTTCTTGTTGAAAATATTTGAAAATCTTTGAATATCCCATCTTAGACGGGCTCTTCATGTACGTGAAGACACAAATCCTCTCGACCACTGTCGTTAACAAGCAATTTCTGGGAAATCAACCTCAGAAGCTTGACAACTTTCTACATTTATGACCTCTTTCATTAAGCAAAATTGTGAACCAAAGGCAAGGAGGATCTCTCTTTGCCGTTTCATCAAATACTTGATGAGCGCTATTTTGAAGTCAACCAAGAGAGAGATCGTGAACAATGGAGGCCGAGAATGAGTAAGTAGAGGTAAAATAGAGAGAGGAACCGAGAGATGATTAGGTGATGATGGAAAAGCTGGAAAATCAATCGACAAAGAGGGGGAGCCACGGTGGTGAGCCCTAGCCACCCAAGTAAGCCGTGAGTAAGGACATCGGCAAGGATACTCAAGGATGCTGGAGCAAGGAACTGTCATGGTGGACACCCATCGGAGTGGTGGTGGGTTGCTGCCGGTGAGAAACGCTAAGCATGGTGAGTCTTGTATGAGGTGGGGTTTTTTTGGTACATGAGAATTGTTAAGTTAATTTTTAGAATTTTATATCCAATTTGGCTTTATCTCATCTCTGGGCTGGATTTCTTATCTGGCATTTTATTTGGATGCATATGAATTTACTTGGTTTGGAGAACATCACCTAACACCAGATAACAAAATTCAATATCCTATTCGGACTCAAATCCAGATTACTAAATGCAGCCGAAGGGCATTCAGGGGTAAAAGTGAAATTTTATAAGTTCTAAGGGCAAGAAAGGCAACTGAAAAAAATTCATTAATCTTTGAAAATGGCTTTCCGGAAATGTTGCAAAGCCAAAGCGAGGAAGGACCTGCGCTGGGACCTGCTCATGGCAGCTTGTCATTCAACATAAGTTCTTAACAAGACAATAACGTTTGAACTAAAGCTCCGGTTGTGGTTTGAGGAGGACTGACCCATCTGCTTTTTCGCTTCTCTAAGCTCCCGCGGGGGAATTAACATTTTGACTAAATGTTTCAGCTTACAGATTCTCTCTCTCTCTCTCTCTCTCGCAATGGTTTCCAGTAGATATCTAGAGAGCAGCTGGGATCTGTTTTGCCCTTTTTTGGCCTTTGATTTATTTATTTTTTTTTTTTTTACAGCTGTTGCTTATAACTTGCGAATCTTTGCTCATCCTCCCGCACTCCCTGTCTCTTTTCCATTACCTCCAGAATCGCCTTGCTTTGCGGAAGGCAATGATGATGCGAGTGGCAGCACAAAAGCATAATGGACCGTTTTTTTCATACCAAACATGCTTTTACTACTCCAAATAAGGGATCTATTCTTCATGCCAAACGTGTCATGACTACTTTAAATGAGGAATCCTATAACGCCTAAAGTCTCACATTGGAGTAGAGAAGATTTGTTAAGTAATTCATAAGTTGAGACCTACATCGAGTTGCATCACGCGGGACAATCTCTTTTTTTTTTTTTTTTCAAAAAGAGAGAGAAAGAGAGAGATGTGAGACAAAAGGATAATGGATTGATTTTTTTGTACCAAACATGCCATTACTACTCTAAGTAGGAAATTTATCCTTCTTAACAAACATGTCATAACTATTTTGAATGAGGAATTCTATAACACCTCAAGTCCCGCAAAGAAGCACAGAAGATTTATAAAGTGATTCATAAGTTGAGACTTACATCAAGCTGCATCACCCTAGACAATCTTAAGAAAAAAAAAAGAAAGAGAGATGAGACCACCTTTTTCTTTTTCTTTTTTTTTTAATCTCACTTCATTCTTTTCTCTACATGTGTATGCGGTCGGTGCCTATGGGAATTGAAACCGGGAACTAGTACTCTCCGAGTAACATCCCTTCAATCCCTTTACTGGTAGGGTCGCATGCCTATTGGCATGCGGGGGCCACATAAAAAGACAAAAATATGATACTACTGAATGATATGATATGAAGTATGAAACATGCCCATAAGAACTTGTTTCAACTTCTCCTAAATGCTGCGACCAAAAAAAAAAAAAAAACTTCTCCTAAATGCTATGACGCTCCCTTTCTATAACTATATTAAAAACCATCTTTAGGGGTAGATATTAAGGTGTGACCCTTTAGAAATTGTCCTGTCAACCTAATACACCCATTAAGATAAATCTGAACCATAAGATTCGATGCAAATTATAAGGAATCTACTTTTAGTGGTTTAGATTTAGGATGTGTCTATGTCTAAATGAACTTTTGCTTTTTGCTTAATTTGAAAATTGCGGTTTGATATGTTTTTAAAATTCTAAACACTAGAAATTTTCACAATATGCAAAAAGGTTGAGACGTAAGTTCGTATGTATTCTTGGTACTTTTTCTACTGTTTTAAAATTGAACAGAAAAGTAAAAATTTATTTTTCACAAAAACGTAATTCTAACAAACAAGTCCATACGGTTGTGACGTTTTTCCCACACAGGGGCTTAAGCCTTAAGGGACGTTTCGCGTTGTGAAAAAGACAAAGAAGAAATGATGAAAGGACCGCTGCTTTAAGCTTTTTCTTTTTAATAGTTTAATGAGGGAATCGATTGTTTGGGTGAAAAAACTCCTGTCTTTTTACTTTTTTCTTATTGCTTTGCAATTTGATTTATGTTCAATGTGAAATATCTAAAACCTTTCAAAATATACGAATAAGCATCAAGGCATACAGAGACAACTTTTTTTCAAATTTTGAAAATATATCAAAAACTCTGATAGTAACTTTATTCTGAATTGGATGGTGACCATTACGGATGTAATAATTCATCATCTCAATTATATTTTTGTTCCAAATCTCTTTTACTATAATTGATCACTTTTAGGGGAAAAATAATTCTTTAATTTTTTTTTTTTTTGATTTCTTATTACTGATCGTCCTGGGAAATATTCGTAGCAGAATATGGACTCGTCGCCATTGAAGGACAGGACCATCAGTTGTGTATCCATCAAAAAGGAAGAAAAACAGAGATGAATCCGTGAATTGGAGGCCCAACTTAACCCTGCGGTTGAGGGAAGGTTCACTAAGGCCAATCAGGTTGAGCTTCACTTGTGGCTATAAATATGCTAAATTTGACTCCTAGGAAGCCAGGGCAATTCACTCAAGAGTCGCAGACATAGTCACACACACACACACACACAGATGGATGTGGAGCTGTCTATAGATGACCAGGTTTGGAAGGAGAGAAGGCAGAAAGTGGAAGCGTTAACCGGGGCCGACCCAAGCTCGCGACAGCACGATCTCGCACAACTTGACAAGATTATGGATCCCCTACTATTCTCGGTCGCAAAGAAAGGGACCGTCGACGAGTTCATCAAAGCCCTGGAGGATCATTGTGCCGAGGAAGGAGTGTCTTTGTCTGTCCTGGAGCGACGCAGCCCCTCCAAGAACACGCTGCTTCACGCTGCGGCAGGTATATTAACAAGGGCGCGACCATGCATTTCAAAATTCTCGTATCTTTCGCGCTCAAACTAACCTGGCATGAATGGAATACAAAGAGTGATGATAATGTCAAGGCGGTCATCGATTTTGTCCCTCAGCACTTGATCTACTGTGAGAACTCCAGAGGAGAGACGCCGCTGCACATTGCATCTAGAGCCGGGAAAGCCCATGCGGTGGAGCTTCTCCTTCCCCAAGGGGCGCCAAGATACCTTGACCGCTACGGCAACTGTGCTCTGCATGAGGCCGTGAGGAATGGCCATCGCAAGGTGATCGGTCATCTGATGAGTAAAGAACCCAGTCTGCTATATTGTCAGAATAACGAAAGCAAGTCTCCATTGTGCTTAGCAGTCGAAATAGGGGACTTGGAGGTTCTCACGCTCTTGTTGGATGGGCCAAACAATGGCGAGGACCAAAGGAGATCAGAGAGTGAAAGGATCTTCCGCATGTCACCCGTTCATCTTGCCATCTTGTACGAGAAAATGGGTAAACCCTACTTTTGTGCTCTCTCGCTTATTCTTGATCTTCTTGGTCACTCTCGTGTTCTTCATTGTGGTTTCCACTATTTGTGGAAAAATCAAGTGTCACAAGCAAAGTCTAGTTTAATGAGGCACATGTGCGTATGGTATGATAGCTTAGGGGTGTCAAAAACCAAACCGAAAACCGAACCGAACTGAAAAATTTGTTTTTTCGGTTCGGTTCTCATTAAAAATCAAATGTTTTTTTTATTGGTTTGGTTTTTATTGGTTAACCGAATCAAATTCAGCCAACAAACCGATAAGAGCTTATTTCTTGGAAACAAAAAATATATACAAACGAAAAAAAAAATGCAAAAATCGAAAACTGAAAGTTGAAAACCAAAAACCAAAAAATCGAACCGAATCAAATCAAAATTTTGGTTTGATTCGTATTTGGTTCGGATTTCATTCGGTTTGGTTCAGAAGTTTTTTCTGACGGTTTGGTTCGGTTTGGTTGAAAAACTGAACCGAACCGAACCGTTAACACCCCTACGATAGCTCACTATCCTAAGTGCAAGATTGTGAGCCAACTCCAGATACATTAAATCGTCTTGAACCAGATCAACCCCTAACAAAGAATTACAGACATTGTGATCATCCTAATGACCAACTCCTTGTGTTATATTTAGATATGCTGAGCAAGATGTGGGAAAAAAAGCCGTGGCTATTTCAATTGAGAGATGCGGGAAACGGCACTCCACTCCACTTGGCAGCATACACGAATTATCTTGATGGAGTTAAATTCTTGATGGAGAAGTGCCCAACGAGTGCCCTTGAGCAGGACAGCACGGACGGCTATCTTCCTATCCACGTGCCTCCATGATGGATCACATCGAGATCGTCAAGGAGCTACTTCAGCAATGGCCAGACCCTGCAGAGTTTCTAACTAGGCTGGGACAAAACATTCTTCACGTGTCAGCGAGTTATGGAAACTCTGCAATTGTCGAATACATATTGAAAAGTCCCAAACTCAGTCACCTCATAAATGCAAGAGATTTCGACGGGAATACACCTTTTCATCTGGCTACGTTGCACTGCCAACCTACGGTCCTGCTTCTTGCAAGAGACGGAAGAGTTTATCCTAAACTGGTAAATAGGAATAACATGACGGCTCTCGACGTGGCACGGCAGGACATTAAAGAAATGTTTGGTCCACTTAGAAAGGTATGGCCTTTTTCCCTATGACCTTTTTCACTTTTTCTCATGGGCAATCATACATTGCAAATTGTTATGCCAATTAGGACAGAACTAGAACATAAATTAGTGAGTTAGGTCAAATAGTGTGCTCTCACCCAGATCAGTAATTTAGTTGCTAAAATCATAATGTTTTGATTGTTTATTCTTTGACTCACCACTTGCAGAGGATAACGCAGACGATTGTGGCATCTGTTGAAATACCAAGGAGTGAAATACTTATCTGCAAGCCAACTGGTCGGAGCCCACCGATACCACTGCAACAAATGGAATCGAAAGAATATAAGGGTCGAGTGAACACTCGCATGGTCGTGGCAGGGCTTATAGCCTCTGTCACTTTCACTTCTGGTTTTTCCATTCCTGGAGGATATAATAGTTCTGACCCAGATGCTGGAATCCCAATATTGCTCCACAAAGCCGTGTACAATGTCTTTGTGATTAGCAACTCCATTGCCATGTATAGCTCGATCATGCTACTCGTCACCCTCCTTTGGACTCATGTTAATGATCCTTACCTGGTGTTCTACGCATATAGCCTATCAAATCTCGCGTTGTTTGTAACTCTTGCCGCAATGCCTCTGGCATTCATAGCAGGCGTCTACGTGACCGTTACCGAACTTTCTGGGCTTTCGATTTTTGTCTTGGTCTCTGGATCCTTCGCCCTCCTCATTATCTTGAGTATCTTCATTTTGTTGTATATATCGAGTAGGCGCAGAAATCCTCTCAGTCGTGGCAAGATGGACCTACTTGTTTCTGTGTGTCTTGTACGAGGGAGGAGGGAGACTGCAAGGGGTGAGACCGCGGGAAGTGCAGCTACATCCGTCCGGGGCACTCGTGACGATGACGTCCTTCCCCCAACTTGAATAGATGATTTAGCGTACAGGTTCCAGAAAGATGGCGTCTGATCTAGCCTCGAATCTTTTAATCTTTTGCTAATTACGTACCCATGTCTGTGTGAAGATTTACGAATAGAACGAGAGGAAGAATGAGAGGAAGAGTGAAGAGTATAGACGAAGAATTTGGACTTTCATTTCTTCTCTCTGTTGCTCATTCGGTTAAGAGCACAAAACAGAGTAACGGTTCTGCAGCAGGGCTCCACTTATAGTTGGACACGTGGAGCTGGAAGATTCACCGCCGACTTCATCTCTTTCCTTCCTAGTCGAAGTAGCAACATCATGTATACACGCAGCTGACATAGTGGATGATTCGCTTACTTTATTTCTTCTTGTCTTTGTTATAACAGCAGCATCTGTATTTCTTTTCTTCCTTGTTGAAACAGCAACAGGCTGTGCTTGTGCAGGCTGTTGTGCGGGATGATTCTCAACAGTCTGTACCTTTAGCACCCCTCTTAGTTTCATTAGCTGCTGCTGTTTCGATTTGGCTCGCCCACATACCTACGGTCAGAATTAGTGATGTCTGCAATTTTAGTTATCCAAACTCCTTTGTGATCAGCTACTCAGTGATATCCATAAATAATAGTAGAGTTTGGCGGAATGGAGTTTTGTAATTGCATCGCATCATCACAAAGTTCCATTCCTTTCCACTTTCCTTAACATTAGTTAGATACTCACATTAGAAAATCAATCAAATCATTCAATTTAATATGTTTCCAGGAGATTATATCCGCGTCGGTGTACCTTACTTATTAATGCGGATGTAATAATAATGTATTGGTCCATAAAATCTAAGCTCACCAGTAAATGATTTTATCAGTTTTTCTCTTCTATATTATTGACGTATAATGCTTCTAGTTATAATAGAATAAGGGTTAAGAAAATTGTGCAGGGTAATATCTAGTCTCTTTTTTTCAAGCTATCAATTTACATATATATTCATTAATACACACCTATGATATATGATGTCATTTACAGATAACATATATATTTATATACATTTGGATGTAGGAAAGAGGGTTTTTTTTTTTTTTTTTCCATCATTAAATGAGGATCATTAATTAATTAATTTCTATAGCTGTCTTATGGGTGCTATTTTCATTTTAATTTTGTCGACTGAAAATCGAGAGGTCAAATGACTTATGAGAACTATTCATTACGTGTTGGGTCCAGTTATCATGATGACTATTAGTCTGCATTGCTAAATAGTTTCAGTGAGATTTCTCAACCTATTTTGATCTTTGCATTTTCTGTATTTGGTTTTTGTACTCCTTTTCATTCTGATGCTGATGGCATTTTCCATAATTTGAGGAACAATTGCATTTTCGCATGTGCTTACCGTGTATCAAAAGACCAACATTGAGAGCAGCAAATGTAAGATCGGCACGAATTCTATCATTTTCATGTTCTCTTGATTTTGGTTTCAAGTTGCATTACATCATAAAAACCAATGAAACAAATAGGGAATTCATTACAACATACCATAACGACTTTTATTACCGAATTTTTATTGATATAGACAGCAGACAACAGACTATTTAGCTCTAAGAGATTAGTTCGCCTAATGCCAATTTAGTAGTTGGAAAGTAAGGAGAATATAGATGACATAGTATAAACAGTGACACTAAGAAACCCTTCATTAGCCCCAATCATGGATCGCTACTTGCATTGAATTCAATAAAAAAGAGCTGCTTCCGCTAGGAAAAGTACCAAAAAAGTCATGAATCTATTATATTGATACTAATTCAGTCCTAAATTTTTCAAATAGACCAATTTAATCCTAAACATTTTTATATTGGTATTAATTTAATCCATCCGGCCAATTTTGACTAGCCGATGTTGACATGAACACCAACTAGTGACTAGATGTTGACGTGGTAATTTTTAATGTTTTTATTAATTTTGTTCTTTTCTTTTTCTTTTTCTTTTCTCCCTCCTTCCTCCTTGGACTTTCAGTGGCCGACTTCGAAAAAATAAAAAAAAATATTAAAAAATTGTCACGTCGGCATTTAGCCATCAATCGGTGTCCATGTCAACACTTGGCCACCGGTCGATGTCCATGTCGGAGCTGACCGACAAAAATTCACCGGATGGACTGAATTTTTACCAATGTAAAAAGTTTAAGATTAAATTAGTTCAATTAAAAAATTTAGAATTAAATTAATATCAATGTAATAGGTTTATAACTTTTTTGGTACTTTTCCCTACTTTCGCTAGCTGTGCGTTTCAAGAGATTCATGGTGCCTGTGGTGTGGCTTGAACTTTGCGTGTGCAAGGAATTTGTGTACTTTGTACAGCCTCTCTCAGTTGATATAAAGGGGATTAAGACGGGAATGTTCGGCTACCGGCAGAGACAGGACGTCCAAAAACATCTAAACCATCGAATTCAAGGGATCTCGATGCAATTGGGAAGCATTCGGAGTGCACAAAACAGATGCAGGCTTGCAATTGTCATTTATTTAGCATCTGAGAGTCGACAATTAGCACAAAAATTAGCTGTTTTTATTAATTCTATTGCATTAGAAATCAAATACATTACTTCATGAAGGGCGTACAAAGATGGCGTTGACTCTCGGTGTCTCTTAGCTTTATAGTTCGGATGTAAGCACAGTAAAAAAAATCCAAAGGACACAGCATTCTCGCTCTAAATATCCATTAAGCAAACCCGATCCAACTATCATCAACTTACATCTAATCATCAATGACTCTTAACTTTTTTTTTTCAATTTTTAAAAATATATCGAAAACTCTGATGAGTAACCTTATTCTGAATTGGATGGTGACCAACACGGATGTAATAATTCATCATGTCAATCGCATTTTTATTCCAAGTCTCTTTTACTATATTCGATCACTTCTAGGGGAAAAATATTTCTGTAATTTTTTTTTGGTGGTTTCTTATTACTGATCGTCCTAGGAAATATTTGTGGCAGAAAGTGGATCCGTCGCCGTTGAAGGACATGGCAGGACCATCAGTTACGGTGTATCCATCCGAAAAAGAAGAAAAACAGAGATGAATAAGTGTTTGGAGACCCAATTTAACCCGATGGTAAAATGCAGGTTGATGGGAGGTTCATTAAGGCCAATCAGGTTGAGCTCGACTTGTGGCTATAAATATGCTATATCTGATTCCTAGGACGCCAGGGCAATTCACTCAAGAGTCACATAGTCACACACACACAGATGGATGTGGAGCTGTCTATAGATGACCGGGTTTGGAAGGAGAGAACGCGGAAACTGGAAGCGTTAACTGGGGCCGACCCGAGCTCACGACAGCACGATCTCGCACAACTTGACAAGATTATGGATCCTCACCTATTCTCGGTCGCAAAGAAAGGGGACGTTGACGAGTTCATCAAAGCCCTGGAGGATCGTTGCGCCAAGGAAAGAGGGTCTTTGCCTGTCCTTCTCGAGCGACGCAGCCCCTCCAACAGTACACTGCTTCACGGGAATAGGCAAGACTGATATCGGAGAAAATGTCATTGGATTCAATGAAATGAGAGCTGGCTCAGCTAGTTATGTGTTTCAAGTGATTCTTGGTGCCTGTGGCTCAAACTCTGTATGTGCAAGTTAGGTGTGTTCTTTGTGAAGCTACAGCGTCTCTTTGTTTATAGAAAGAAGCATTAGGACGGGAATGTTTGGCTACTGGTCGAGACATAGCGTCCAAAAACATCTAAACCATGGAATTCAAGGAATCTCGATGCAATTGGAAGCATCCGGAGCGCGCAAAACAGATGCAGCCCTGCAATAGTCGAGTGGTAAACCTTCCATCCAAAAGTTAAACTTTTGCTAGACTGGGCAGCATCCTGTCTAAACGAGTCCACTATTTATTCAGTTACCGAAACTCGACTATTGACATAAAAAATTAGCTGCTTTATTAATTCCTATTACATTAGAAAACAAATACTTTTCTGTATGAGCTTAACGGCGTACAAAATGACGTCGACACTTGATGTCTCCTAGCTTTATAGCCCGAACGTAAGCACAATAAAAAAAATATGTAAATGATATCACAGCATTACAACATGCCCTGGTCAAGAGATGTGTTGAATCATCATCCATGTTACTTTCGAGCGTGCCTTTTCATTATTACCTGAGGCAATCCACGCCCGCACCTGCCCATGGGTTGGGTAATTGGGGAAATGCGAGTCTATCACTCGGATAATAATATAAGTTCTGAACTTCTGCCCAAGATGGGAATGTAACACTCGGTTTCCTAGTGCGATAATAGATTCTTGCTCCGACTATGTTGCTTAAATGACAGAGATCACATTAAGGAAACCCAATCTGACTATCATTAAACTCATATCTAATTATAATTGACTTGACTCATGACGACAACAAAGGTGAATAACACCTTCATCACCTTTTTTACTAGATAGAGCCAATTGCCGCCAACGGTCCAATGGGCTTTTCACGGTGATATCCAATTGGACCTTTCGGCCTAATTCTAGCCTGTTAAACCCGATTTCTCGGCCCATCAAGATAATCAAGAGAAAGGAAGAAGGCCAATGCAAGCTCGGCTTCGCACTCGAGACCGGCACCCTCGCCGCCCGGCCGCCTTCTATCTTGTCTCTTCCCCAACCGTCACTTTCTTATTTTGTTTTCTTTCATTTTTATCTGGAAAATGATTAACTAACGGTGCTGTCATTTTATGGAGATTGACGGTCTAACTCTCGACCACAAAAGCATTTCCTGGGAATATGATGACTTTTTCATCCGATTTCCACTGAAGTGGCGTTCTTTAAAATAACGTTTTAAGGATTATTTACCCAATATTAGGCACAATTAAACGAAAAGAAAAAATTTTTACTAGATTATAGCCAATCATCTTGTGAGTCAAAAAATATATTATTTTGCTTAATAATTGTTAGATTAGAATTCTTGAGGTTTATCTCATTATTCTTAAATCATTATAATGGGGAAAATTGTCAAAAAATTTCTCAATTTATTACACTTTTTCTAATTTAGACTTTTTAGTCTCGCCAACTAAGTTTTGAACATTTTCACATTCTGTTAATTGAGTCTATCTAGTTAATTTTAATTAAGAATCACTATTGCAGATGTCTACGTGATAAGACCAACTCCGACGTCGATAATTTTCAATAATATTTTAATATTATTTTCACAATTTTTATTACTTTTTTTTTTTATTTTCTTTATTTTTTTCCCTTTATTCTTCTTCATTTTATTGGTGATTGGCCACATATGATGGCTAGGTGGGCTGGCCTTGCTTGGTCAAGGGTCACCGCCACTCATGAGTAGCCGAGGCATTTTCACCGGGTGTCACCTTGCCTAGGTGATGCCTAACAAGGGTCGGCCTAGATCTGGCAAGATCACCTTGGCCTGAGTGAGGGCTAGCTTTGCTGGTAGTGGGCAACAGTGACCCTTGCCCAGGGGAGGCCACCTCATCCGGCCATCGATGGTGGACAGAAGTATGAAAATATAATATTACGTGAATTTCTTGTTCTTTTCATTTTATACATCCGTCGCTTGTTTTTTGCAACGGAAACATATTATTTTCACTGCTCATTGAACCCACAAGGCGATTATTTAATTCATAGTCGCTAGGGGGCCTTTAAAAAAAAAAATTCAGAAGCCAAGTAATTGCCTGCAAGAGACCATGTTCTTCTGGTTCTACCAAAAAAAAAGAGACGATTTAGTCTTGAGTCTCGCCAAACCCATTCAGTGTCATCAAATATTCATTTCACACAAATTTCACTTGCATTTGCTTCGGTCCAACTTATTAGTTTTCTCTGTCTGGGGTGAAAACGTTTTTAGGCTAAAAGGTTTTGATGGAATGCAAATAACATTTGGGAAACACTATGAAGTTGTATTGCCCTTTTTTGGCCTTCGAATGGTTCCGTTCTCTGCCGCTATGTCTTTTTTCTGTTACCTCTGATTGTCCATAATATTCTTTGATGGATGAACAGAAATCTGAGATGCGTTGCTTTTGCGGAACGCAGTGATGATGCTAATGGCAACATAATGGACTGATTCCTTCGTACCAAACACACCATGACTACTTTAAATTGCATCGCCTCGAACAATCTTTCTTCGAGCACTAATGAACAGACCGATCCTTTAAGCTTTTTCCTTTGTGAGTTTTATGAGGGAATCGGTTGTTTGGATGAACGAACACTGGTCTTTTACTTTTTCTTAATTGTTGCTTCGCAATTTGATTTTTATTGCTGAATTTGATTCCTAGGACACACCAGGGCATTTTACTCGAAGTCAGAGGGCATAGTCACCCGCGGAGAGATGGCTGAGCGTCTGCACCAGGAGATGTGGAGGCAGAGGAGGCAGAGACTGGAAGCATTAATCTGGGCGGACCTGATCCAGCAACAGCACGATCCTCCACAACCCGACAATATTTTGGATCCCCAGCTATTCTCGGCCGCAAAGGAAGGGGCCGTGGACAAGTTCATCGAAGCGCTGGAGGATCATTGTGTCAAGGAAAGAGTGTCCTTGCCTGTCCTTCTCGGGCGACGCAGCCCCTTAGGAAATACACTGCTTCACGCTACGGCAGGTATATTTAAAACGGTGGGACGATGCGTTCTTTAAAATTACCGAACTCTTGCGCTCAAATTAACTTGACATGAATGGAATACAGAGAGTGATGATAATGTCAGAGCGCTCATCGAATTCGTCCCTGAGCACTCGATCTACTGTGAGAACTCCAGAGGAGAGACGCCGCTTCACATTGCAGCTAGAGCCGGGAAAGCTGTTGCGGTGGAGCTTCTCCTTTGCCAAGGGGTGCCGATAAAACTTGACTGCTGCGGCAACTCTGCTCTGCATGAGGCCGTGAGAAATCGCCATCGCAAGGTGATCGGTCATCTGGTGAGTAAAGACCCCAGCCAGCTGTATTGTCAAAATAACGAAAGCAAGTCTCCATTGTGCGTCGCAGTCGAAACAGGGGACTTGGAGGTTCTCGAGCTCTTGTTGGAAGCGCTAGACGATGGCGAAGACTGGAGGAGATCAAAGAGTCAAAAGATCTTCAGCATGTCTCCCGTTCATGTCGCCATTATACATAAGGAAAAGGGTAAATCCTACTTTTGTGCTCTCGCTTATTCTTTGATCTTCTTGGTCACCATTCTCTTGTGTTCTAAATTTTGGTTTCCTCTGGTGGTGGAAAAATCTAGCATCACAAGCAAAGTCTAGATTAATGAGGCACATGTAACATATGGTATGATAGCTTGCTATCCAACGGGGCAAAATTGTGAGTGAACTCCCGACATTTCGGATCGTCTAAGATGGGATGAACTCCTATTGAAGAATTACAGACATCATATTCGTCCAAATGATTATCTTCTTGCATTATATTTAGATATGCTGACCAAGATGTGGGAAAAGAGGCCATGGCTATTTCAATTGAGAGATGCGGGAGACGGCACTCCACTCCACCTCGCAGTATACAGAAATTATCTCGATGGAGTCAAGTTCTTGATCGAGAAGTTCCCAACAAGTGTCTTGGAGCAAGACAACATGGGCTATCTCCCTATCCATGTCGCCTGCATAAAAGATAATGTCAGGATCGTCAAGGAGCTACTTCAGCAGTGGCCAGACCCCACAGAGTTTCCAACTGAGCTAGGACAAAATATTCTTCACGTGTCAGCGAGGTACGGAAGCATTAAAATTGTCAAAGACATACTGAAAAGTCCCGAATTTGGTCACCTCATAAATGCAAGAGATTTCAACGGGAATACCCCACTACATCTGGCTGCGTTGCACTGCCAACCTTCGGTCGTCCTTCTTGCACGAGACCAGAGAGTTGATCTTAAGCTGGTCAATAAAAATAACATGGCGGCTTTGGACATAGTAGAGCAGGACATTAAAGTAAGGTTTTCTTTTGGGAAGGTACGACCTTTTACACTTTTCTCACGGCTAATTATTTGTAATGCCAATTAGGGACATAACTAGATCATAAATTAGTGAGGCATGTCATTTGGTGAGATCTGTAATTTAGTTGCCAAAATCATAATATTTTTTTATCTCTCTCTCTCTCTTTTTTTTTTAATACTTTGACTCGCCGCTTGCAGTTACATACGCTGGTGACTATGCGATGTGCTGGAGCACCGAGAAGTGGAGATTTAGCTATCTGCAAGTCAACCGGTCGGAGCCCACAAAAACGACCTGAAGTGCTGAGGGACTGGGAGGGACATAGGAGCCTAGCAGATTCTCACGCAGTCGTGTTGGCGCTTGTGGCTTCTGTCACTTACACATCTGGTTTTTCCGTTCCAGGAGGATATAATGGCGCCGAAAGAGATGCTGGTATCCCCATATTACTCGACAAAGCCATGTACAATGTCTTTGTGATTAGCAACTCCCTCGCCATGTACAGCTCCATCACGTCACTCGGGATCCTCCTCTGGTCCTATGTTAGTGATCCTTACGTGGCGCCATTTGCCGTATACCTATCAAATGTCCCACTCGTCGTAACTGGTGCCACGATGCCTCTGGCATTTATGGCGGGCGTCTATGTGACCGTGTCCAAACTCGTTTGGCTTTCTATTTTTGTCTTGCTCTTGGGATCCGTCCCCCTCTTCATCCTCTTGGGTTACTTCATGTTTTGTACGGTTGTGGTGCTTGGGTACAAACTTCCTCTCATTGGTCGCTTCGCCGACCAACTGCTTATTTGCGTTCTTCGAGCAATAGGGGGAGGCACTGCAGGGAGTGGGACTACGGGGCCTGCAGCTACATCAGTCCGGGGCGCTCGTGATGCCACCGCCCCCACTTGAACAGATGATTTAAGCCTACATGTTACAGAAAGATGGCGTCTGTTCCAGTCTTGAATCTATATTATCTTCTCGCTAATTATGTACCGATATCCCTGCCGTTAGCCCGTTCTAAGTCACGTTACCCGCCGCTGTTTCGATTTAACTAGCTTGCCTATCAGCTGTGAGAATAAGTGATCTCTAATTTTGTGTATCCAAAATGCTTTGTGATTAGCTCTCCTCGATTATATCTATAAATAATAGCACAGTTTGGAATAATGGAGTTTTGTCATTGTATCTCATCATCACAAAGTTCCATACCCTTTCACTTTCCTTAACATTACTTAGACGCATATTTTTGCATTAATTAGAAAGGAAAATTGAATCGTCTCATTCAATTTATTATAATGTTTCCGGGAGAATATATCTGCATTGGTGTGCTTTACTTATTAATTCGGATGTAATAATGATATAAATCTAAACTCAGCAATTAATGATTTCATCTGTTTTTCTCTTTTATATTATTGATATATAATGCTATTAGTTATAATAAAATAAGGGTCAAAAGAATTGTGTAGGGTAATATCTACTCTCTCTCTCTCTCAAGCTATCAATTTATATAGCAGTGTAGACTAATAGTCAACATGATAACTGGACCACAATGCCTTATGAATAGTTCGCATAACTCATTTGACCTCTAAATTGTCAGTCCACAAAAGCAAATTGAAAATAAAAATAGCACCCATAAGACAGCTATAGAAATTAATTAATATATACTTAGTGAACAAAACCCTCTTTCGTATATATAAATTTACATATATGTATTTGGTTTTTATACTCCATTTCATTTTGATGCTGATAGTATTTTCCATTATTCAACGAACATTTGCATCTTTTGCATGTGCTTAGTAGTTTACAATTCTGTGTACCAAAGACCATCATCGAGAGCAGCAAATGTACAGTTGGCTCCAATTGTCATATAGCATTCACTTGATTTGGTTTTTAAGTCATTTCATCATAAAAACAAACTAAACACAAAAATTCTAAATAAAACCTAAAAAAATACTAAGCACGTGCACTATACATGGAAAGTGCACGGAGGCGAAAAAGCTTGTTGCAAAAGAGAATAATACAAATATAAATAACCCAAAATTTCTAAAGATAACCTAATAAATATAAATAGAGAATTATTCGGAAACACAGAGAAATTTCTTAGGATATTGTCTAAAGTCCAACAATTTAATCCTAAATCAAGTTAACACAAAGAAGTATTACATTATATAATTAATTCCTAGGTTTATCAAAATAGAGTATGAAAACCAAATCTTTATATTCTCTATATCAGGAATTGATCCCATGGCCAAACCTTCTGCACACCAGTTTCGGCAATGTGGAATACCGGAAGTCCAGTCTACTGAAGAAATACCATTCAAACGGGAATAGGCAAGATTTATATCAAAAAAAGTATCATCGAATTCAATGAAATGAAAGTTGGTTCAGCTAGCTAGCTATGTGTTTCAAGTGATTCTAGGTGTTTGTGGCTCAAACTCTGTTTGTGCAAGGTGTGTAGCTACAGCCTCTCTCTGTTTATAGAAAGGGGGATTGGGACGGGAAGGTTCGGCTAGTGGCCAAGGCATGACGTCCAGAAACATCTATCTAAACCAAGGAATTCAAGGGATCTTGATGCAATTGGAAGCATACTGAGTGCACAAAACAGATGCATGCTTGCAATCGTCGAGTGGTAAGCTTCCATCCAAAAGTTAAAACTTTTACTAGACTTGGCAGTATCTCCTCAGACTATGTAAACGAGTCAGCCATTTATTCGGCTTCTGAGACTCGACCATGAGCAAAAAAAAAAATTAGTTGTTTTATTAATTCCTTTTTGCATTAGAAATCAAATACATTTCTCCATGAGCTTTATAGGCCTACACAGATGACGTTGACACTTGTGTCTTAGCTTCATAGCCCGTGCGTAAGCACAGTAAAAGATATGTAGAGGATATCACAGCATTGCAACATGTAAATCCAATCGGACCTTTCGGCCCAATTCGAGCCTGTTAAACCTAATTTCTCGGCCCATCAAGATAATAAAGAGAGAAAGAAGAAGACCAATGGAAGCTCGGCCTCACGCAAAACCGGCACCCTCTCCACATGGCCGCCTCCTAGAACTTCCTATTTTGTCTCTTCACCGACCAATTTTGTCACTTTCTTATTTGGGAATATGATTAACTCACGGTGCTGTCATTTTATTGAGATAACTGACGGTACAAAATAACCAATTCATGTCGTCAATCTAACAAATGCTCCCTAATTCTCTTCAATCATTGCCTAACCAATGGAGATTATAATATAACATTCCCTCTCTTCTCTCATTGGTGGATCTAATGGGGGTGCACCTTGATTCCCAATCCAAGATGTTAACCATAGGATCAATTAGATATTTAATAGTGGAGATTAAACACAAAAAATCTTAAAGCCCTGAACGAGTTTTCCCTCAAATATACACTTATTTTTTCAAATTGCTCCAAAAAAGCCCTCTCTCTCAACTTACTCTGCCTCTCTCTAGGAAAAGCTCACGCCAGAGCTTCCCGCACAGGTGTTCCACTCACCGTAACCCCTAGGACATTGCTAGGCTGATGGCACAGTTATTCTCCATGAATAACAGTGCCTTTTCAACCACAAAATAACCATTAAAGTGATATTGGCAACCAGAAGCATAAAATGGAGATGTAGCAAATTTTAGAAAGAATCTTGACAAAAGTTTCTCAGATTTTGGACAATATTCTTTTTTCAAATAGACAATATTTTTAACAAAAAGGAAATATATTTGATTGTTGTGAACTTTTTAAACAACTTTGAATAATTATCTAAATGTGAAACGCAATTTTCTAATAGTGTACTTGTGACAATATTTTCATATTTTTGATATAAAGAAAGTCATATTAGTAACCCACACATATGTTTCACTAATTGAATGAGATTCCTAAATATTATCGAACAAGTGAAAAATTTTGTACACTACAATGAGTCTTGTTGTGGTATTTGTAGAAGTTAGACACGATATATACTTATCTAGTTAAGATATATTAAATTAAAATTTCACTAGCATGGTGAAAAAGTTGGGCTATACAAAATATAAAAAAGGGAAGTGAGGCAAAAAATTTAATCAAACAAATTCAATATACCATAGATTTTTAAATATATTTCAATCTGGATAGTTACAAAATGATCATGATTTTGGTTTTTGAATTAACTTGAATTGCTTTGACTCAAGTTGAATTTATCAATATTTTAAGTTGTATAAATAAAAACTTGGATGTTAATTTTGGTAATTGTATTCATTTTTCTAATGATTATTTTTTTTTTCATGACTGCAAGTGTGAAAAATGTTTCACATAATAATGTTGTCAATAGAAATCAAAAATTCATTTGTCTTATATTAAAAATGTTTGAATCGATCTTTCTACATGGAATGTAAGATATTTCATGTTGATAATGCTTTCAATAAAACTCTTTTCAATTCCTTAAAATATTTCTATTTTATTTTTTATTTAATTTATTTTTTAATCTAGAGAATCCCATTGAGTGGGATTCACGGTTTTCTTAAGGTTTCCTTGAAAATCTTGTCGTTGGGGAAGCACCCCATCATTATTCTAAACCCCTATACCAGTCAATGTCATCAATTAATTTCACTCCTTTAATTTCTACCTACTTGTCTCCTTCTTATTGGTCCTCTCTCTCTCTCTCTCTCTCACTTCTTCCTCAACGTCGCAAGAAGAAAAGAAGCCTCTTCCTTCTTGGCCTGGCTTTCAAGCTAGAGAGAGCGAGCGTAGAGAGAGAGAGGATTTGTGTTGGTTCCTAGGAGAGGCCGGAGCGTTCCGTGGCTCGACGTGCTGGTGAGTGGCTTTTTGTTTTGGTTTGATCAATCTGCTTTCCATGCAATTTATGTTTTTATTTTCCTAGTCGTGGTGATGTAGTTCAGCCGTAGAATTTGTTACTACTGGTCTTGTTTTGCGTGAAAGTGGTCTTTATTTTTGTCATGTATCTTGTCCGTGCTGGGCATCATTTGCCATGCAATGATTCTGTTCTTTCAGTTGCATGCTCCTGATAGTGAAGATCTAGCGGAGAAATGACTAGCCTCTCTGATTATGTGCTGGTGAGAGACGAGGGTCAAATGCTTCACGAGACCCGGTCCTTGCAGACCCCGTCTCATAACTGTTGAACTGAAGCTGAAATTCCGACCCTAAAAAACAAAGAAAAAGAAAACTGAAGCTGCGATTGTGATTTGGGGAGGCATGGCATATCTGCTTTTTAGCATCTCTGTCGGAGATTGTGGCCACATGTTATGTGTTCAGCTTGCAGGGTCTCCCTCACGCACGCAATGGTCAGTATGATAGAATATTTAAATAATAAATTACGTTTTATTTAATAGCTTAAATTTTTAGAACATTTGGTAAAATGATCTTACAAAATATCACATAATATTTCACTTGTCTCTCTAACTAAATATGTCCACGCTTAATATTAGGCAAAAAGACTAAACTAAATGTAAACGGGAGTGATAAAATATTTAAATAATGAGAAAAAACCACAAATGGACCCCAATTTTGCCATTTGTGACATATTCATCATAAACTATTTTTTCATGATACAAAAGACTCGAAACTAGTATTCTATACTTGTGATACCAAATTTTGTTTATGTAAATGTGTCATACATATACAATTTTAGGGTTTTTGGTGTCGGAAAAAAATTTTGTGGTACAAGTTTGGGGTAACTATGTCATATAGGTACAAATTTAGGGTATGAGGTAGATGTGTCATAATGAGCATAGTTTAGAGTTTTTGGTGACTTTTATTCTTAAATTAAGAGTCACGCATTTATCTAACAGCTTAAGAGTCGATATGTTTTGCCGAAAATGTATCATTTTTGGAAAATATTGTCCAAGAAATCATTTTACGGGAAAATGACTTTATTTTCTGGTATTTGACTGAAACTTCAAAAAGACCTTGAAAGTATTTTTTATCAATTGGTACGGAAAATCTAATATGGAAAATTATCAAAACAATTCGTATTTTTGTTAAATATATATTTTGAAGTATTTTTTATTCATAGATATTTTCCCTTTTTGCTTTTTCCTTGGCCAATTGTTGGCCACAGCAAGCTCAAGCCTTGACCAAGTTTGGCAAGGCTCGAGCTTGCCAGATTTTGACAAGATCGAGGCTTGTAGCTAAAGGCCACGAGCTTGCTAGCCTTAGGCAAGCTCGAGCCTTGCCACCAAAGGCAAGGCCATGAGCTTGCTTGATCTGGTGAGGCTTGAGCCTTAATGCTAGAGGCTGTGAGCTCACCGACTGTTGTTGTGGCTAGCAACCTATCGAGGAAGAAGCAAAAAAAAGGAAAAAGAAAAAAAGAAAAAATTTAAAATAATAAAAATTTGAGTTTTCAAAATAATTTAAAATTCAAACTTTTTTTTTAAGCTGAGGATCAGAAATTGCGCATGGCTTTTGTGGACTCGGGTTTGAGGTTCAAGACCAAAGCTTGAGGGTAGGAGACTTGAGCACGGCCTTTATAGACCAAAGTTTGGGTGTGGAAGCATCGGGTGTGATATTTTTGGGTCAATTCACTTGAAATATTGTTCGCTTTGACTTGTCCCATATTGAGCCTCATGGTTTTGTCATTTGACTTATAGATAGGCACTTTTTGAGGAAGTCACCCATCTTGAAATTTCTATCATGTCACTTTGGTCCGGTGAAGTTCATCATGTCAAACGCATTACTTTCTTCCAATTATCTTTTACTATTCAATCAATTTTAGGCGGAAAAAGAAATTCGGATGTGCATTTATTTATTAAAGAGAAAAAGAGATGAATATGTGAATCGAGGACCCAACTTAACGCAACGGTAAAATGTGGGCTAGGGAGGTTCATCAAGGCCAATCCGGTTGAACTCGACTTGGTCTCTACAACCCTGCCGAATTAGATTCCTAGGACAGAGGGCATTTCACTCAAAAGTCACAGGCAGACTCACCCACGGAGAGATGGATGTGAAGGTGTCTATAAATGACCAGGAGATCTGGAAGCAGAGAAGGCAGCGATTGGAGGCGTTAATCAGGGCCGACCGGGGCCAGCGACAGCACGATCCTGCACAACCTGACAAGTTTATAAGTCCTCTGCTATACCAGGCCGCGAAGGAAGGGGGCGTCGACAAGTTCATCAAAGCCCTAGAGGATCATTGTGTCATGGAAGAAGTGTCGTTGCCCATCCTTCTTGGGCTACGCAGCCCCTCCAAGAATACATTGCTTCACGTTGCGGCAGGTATATTGAAAAGGGCGGGACCGTAACATATTATTTTTTGTTCTGCACCTTTTAAAAATGTACAAACTTGCGTGCTCAAATTAACCTGACATGAATGGAAAACATGTTAGACGTAAATTGCGCAATCCCAAGATCTCCATAACCAGAACAAGAACATGCATAATTGAGTAGAAAAATTAACGCACCTGTTTTGGAATTCATCATAATATAAAGCGGAAGTAGAAAAGGGATTTCCCACATATCAAGGGGATCCACGCATCAAGTCCTTATCCTCTATTGCCCTCCGTATCACTGGCTCAATGAGGCGGCCCCCCTCACGTTTAGCGTTAGGTAAACGCCCCTTAGGTGAGGATACATGTGAGAATTAGGGTTAGAGGAGAGACTTTAGCACTATTTATAGAGTTTCCAGCTAGATCCCCTCATTACGGGCCAGGCTCAACTCGGCCCACACTAGCCAGCCCATATCAGACCAATTAAGAAACCTTCTATCTCACCTTAGACCAATCCCCGTAAAACGGTAAACATTAAACGGTAAATTACAATATTAATTAATGTAGTCCACATTAGGAAAACTCTTACATTCTCCCACTTGGACTATATTAATTGAAATCGTACTGTATGTGCGCACATTGGTCTAGAGATAATTCTTAATAGTCAATCCTATCTCATAAAGTCTCAAACACCGAATCATGGCGGTAACTGCATGTATACACACAGAGCCTTCCATGGTCACGAGTGTTCTCAACTCTATTGATATGTATCCAATATAGTAGTATGTCAAATGGATAACATCTCTTATAGAGATATTTCATTTGTCAGTCACTATTATCTTACCTTAAGCGTCACAAAAAATTTATGCCACTAGAGAATGTCCATTCTCTTACCTTAAGCGTCACAAAAAACTTGTGCCACTAGAGAATGTCTTTATGGTTCCATGAACCCACATATGTCTTGTCCTTACGGTTAATCTTTCTTTATGTATAACAAGACATATGGACAAGGCTAATAACCGGATGCCCTTAGCGTTCACTCAAGGTTATACAGTACCTTGAGACTTTATCAATATGTATTCAACATAATAACAACACATCCAAAAATACTTTATTGAATACAAAAGTTGATACATATCAAACCGTTACCAAATGTAATGAACACAGATGAAACCTTTATCAAAGTAAAGCTAAAATAGCTCCCACTAAATAACAGCATCTCATGATACTCCTAGGCCCATGCTAATGACATGTCGCTCAAAATACACATGGGCGTAAACCTTTAGTTAGTGGATCTACTACCATATCATCTGTGGAAATATGTTATATTAAAACGTCACCTTTCTATATCGTTTCTTTATGGTCAAAAAATTTGACGACCATATATTTAGACCCCTTGAGACCTCTGTAGTAAATAAATAATACTACAAATTTGTTATCTCAATACAACCGTATAGGTCTATCCATAAAGTTAAAACGATCAACTCCTTCATGAGGTTTTGGAGCCTAATAGCCCAAGTAACAGCTTAAAAGAATGTTATTAACATTGCTTTCATATTAGAAGATAATATAGAACTTTATTTACTGCACTTCCTACTAACATAAATATTTATTCTGTTATTGATCTCATGTCATCATAACAGCTAGCAAAGTTTACATCTAAATACCCTACTAGCTGTAAGAATTGAACATATCAACATATTAACATATAATCTCTTGTCCTCTTTAAGTACCTTAAAACCTTCTTGACAGCAACGCAGTGATCACGTCTTGGATTTGACCAATATCTGCCTAGAAGTCCCGTCACAAAAACGATATTTAGTCTAGTGCAAATTCGAGCATACATTATACTTTTAAGTGCACTGACACAAGGTACATCCTTTAATTAGATTTTCTCAATATCTAAATAAGGACAATGTGATAGATTCAGTCCATCACCCTTAACAACAAGAGCAATTCCTAGCTTGCAATAATGTATATTGAATATTTCCAATATACAATCAGTAAATGTCCTCCGAGAAAATCTAATATAATATGGCAAAAAACAATCCTTACAGACCTTAATACAAAAGATATAAGATATCTCAAGGTCACAACTTGTAAGCAAAATATCATGTATATAGAGTATGAGAAAAAATAAATAAATTTCCTCCTACTGACCTTGCAGTATATTGAATTACTTTGTTCTTAATTGAACAAAATAACAACACTATGAAACTTTAATAATATTGTCTGGAAACTTGCTTAAGACCATGAATTAAGACTTTTCAGTCTATACACAAGTTTACTTAAATCTGCTGCAAAATTCTCCAGTTGCACTTATATATTTTGTATCTCTTTGACGTAACTCCATATAAAAAAGAAACTATCAATGCCACGTTCACTCTGAAAGAATCTACTATCAATGTCACGTTCACTCTGAAAGAATTTATAAAGAAAAAATTATTTCTTCACTAACTATCCACCCCTCTTTCAGAGTAATATTTTTTTTTTTTTATGGCATCTAATCACATACTTAATTAAGAACAAGAAACGACATTTATATAAGTTGCTAAAACAACTATGTAACGGATATTGTAATCACGCTCTCACAAATAGACTATATAGTCTGATTGCATAACTGATCGTCTTTCCCTAACAAATCTCCTTAATAAAGTTGCAACCACTTCATTCTGCACTTGAGAGGTTTAAGAAATTTCATTATAAACTATATCAAGAATAGTACCTTAAACCTCAACAAGTTTAGTCTATGGTACAGGAGATTACATAATTATACGTATAGGTAAAGACAAAAAAACACAGTAACCCCTATCATACTATTATCTTTAATAGTCTGAGAGCAGCTATCCTCTACAATTACGTCGATCTTAAGAAACTTTAGAGTATATGATTCCATAATTCTTGTATCTTCTTTAGGGTCATAAGATCAATACCCCTTTAACAATCTGGATAAGATACAAAATAATATCGAGTGGATCTAAATTCCAACGTACTTTTTATTGGATTAGATAACCTCACTCTTGCATGACACCTCTAAATTTAATATGATTCAATCAATTTACGTCCAGTCCATAACTCAAAAGAAGTTTATGAAACAACTTTGATAAGAAATACGTTTTGTATGTGAAAAAATTGCTTTCAAAATATCAACCCACAGTAGATCGATAAATTAGTTTTACTCATCACCATGTTAATTATGGTGCAATTATGTCTTTTGGCAAATCTTTTTTGTCAGGATTTTCAGGTATAGTAATTAAATTACCACGCCAGAATTTACCAAGTATTTGACAAATGACCCTTTAAGCAATTCAGTATTGTCATACTTACCAAAATACTTACCGCTACTATTAGGCCTAACAACCTTTTAATCATATACGGGATATATATGTCATTAGGACTTAAACACAATCTTTGCAGATATGTCCTAATTTCAATATCAGACAAGACATAATTTCAAGCAATTAAGACTTCCATTATCTTATAGCAGTGCAGTCCTCTTTTCTAGTGTTCCAGAATGGAATGCTTCATGGACAGTAAGCAAATTCAATTGCTCTTTTCTCAAGCAACAAAACATATGTCCACAACTTAAAATTTGAAGCAGTAAAAACCTCAATAACAGTGGAGTTATTAATTACAGAAAATGTGACTAAAATAACAAGCAATGTATATAATTAGCATCATGTGAGCACTGTGTAACTTGACGTACAAGTACACATCTAGAGAGTTACATGCAAAATCATATAATCACCTTTGGGTATAATACATGACATGCAATTGTATACTCTCCACATGATAGCGGTTATGAGAATTTATTCCAATCTTCGTGAATTCATCACCTTTGGGCATATGAACCACTATGATCAGTTACTCCTCCACCATACCATCATGTATCCCTCCATGAACTAATACACAATCACCTCCTTTGGGAGTATGACTACACATTAGACCAAAAGACATCACAATTAATATACAAGACCGAAATTTCTCAAATCCAATCAAGCGTGCCACTTTGGCGGTTACTACTAAATTGAATTCTTGAAATTCTCTCATACTAGGGATATAAACTTTACTTCTCACATACACCATACACATGTGATTTTGACTTTAGTGATAGGGGCAGTAAATCACAAAAATCACATATTATGCTAATTACACTGCTTTATTTATTAATAAAAATTAATCATACACATATATAAAATATATATATATATATATATATATATATATATATATAGCGAACCTGAAAAACAGATTCCAATGAGATCACCGTTCACAGCAATACAAGAAACTTCTCATAACATAGAAGCAAGCATCTCTTGTGCACCCCGATTACTGATTACTAGAACAACATCAAAGAATGCTAATCTAGAATATCTCTCACAAATTAACATCAATAGTAATACAGGGTACACCAAATCGACAAGCTTGACGGCTGATCCATTATCACTCATGAGTTCATAAGGCAAAACATGACTCCAAGGCCAACATCTAATTTATTAGCCAATTTTTAAGTAACAAAATTATCATTGTTATCAACCGGTAGCCTATTAATTGAGTCAAACCAGAGAACCAAATATCTAAAATTTAACAGTAGATACTATTGCTCTGCGTAAATGTTGTCATACTCCTTAACCATAAAAAAAATATTCAACTTGATAGACATTAACAAGTGACTAGATGAGTTCATGTACAATATGCAGTAACTTAATTGATATGCATTACCCACATTCAGCAGATGTGTTAATCAATACAATCAGTTTGGTCACGAGTTCTTAAGACGTCCATCATTCAAAGATTACCAGTGTGTAAAGGAGTATGCTTAAACAACAAAAAATTTATAATCATTACATAGCTCAATTACTATCCCATAATGGTTGTATCTCATTAAGCCAACTTCAGTTCACAATAAAGTTTAATTTTTTTATTAATGAATCACACCATTATAATGTTTATGTGATAACATATCTGTAACCCAACACTTATATTTCCAAAATCACAGAAAATATAAGAAAAATACGCAAAAATACACTAAAAATACACGTATTTAGGGTTCCATATGTATTTTCACATCCATAAAATTATCAAACATGTAAAATAAACATACCAAAAGATAGAGGATGAAGATACGAGTCCAACGCCGTTGACCACCTATATATACACGCAAATACAAATCTTCACAAACCCCATTATCCTCGTCTCGAACGAATTCGATATTGACTAGTAACTGCAGGCAAACTCGCCATGGAAATAGAACAAAACCGCCGAGAGAAGAAAGTCGATTCCGAAATTAGAGATGGATGAGCAAAAGAGTGCGCACGATGACCGACAGTTCATAATTCAAACAACACGACGTGACGCAAAGAGTGGAGAAGAAAAACGAAGGTAACGCTAGAATGTAAATTAAAATTCTAGAACTTTTTCTATGTATAAACCCTAGAATTTCAAATTTAAAATTCTCATTCAATTCTCAACAAAATTATTCAAATTATATATGGTTGGAAATATCTCGACATGTAGAACAAAAACCCCATGGTTTCAGGATCAATCGAGCAAAAAAAAAAAATCCACATGAAAAAATAATGATATGGCGGCGCGTGGGGGAGCGTGCGGCCTTCTTCGGCGACGCGCCGCCCACGGATCTTCTTGTCTCGTCGAGCCCAATCCGAATTTGTGATTTAATTTTATTTTTATTGAACAAAAAATCTCGAAAATCACAAATTAGGGCAAAAAACTTATGCGTTCAAGTTCTAGGGTTATGGAGGCTCTGATACCACATGTTGGACGCAAATTGCGCAACCCCAAGATCTCCATAACCAGAACAAGAGCATGCATAATTGAGTAGAAAAATTAACGCACCTGTTTTGGAATTCATCATAATATAAAGCGGAAGTAGAAAAGGGATTTCCACATATCAAGGGGATCCACGCATCAAGTCCTTCTCCTCTATTGCCCTCCGTATCACCGGCTCAATGAGGCGGCCCCCTCACGTTTAGCGTTAGGTAAACGCGCCCTTAGGTGAGGATACATGTGAGAATTAGGGTTAGAGGAGAGACTTTAGCACTATTTATAGAGTTTCCAGCTAGACCATTCCTCATTACGGGCCAGGCTCAACTCGGCCCACACTAAATGTACCACGGCCATATTAGACCAATTAAGAAACCTTCTATCTCACCTTAGATGAATCCCCGTAAAACGGTAAACGTTAAACGGTAAATTACAATATCAATTAATGTAGTCCACATTAGGAAAACTCTTACAAAACAGAGTGATGATATTGCCAGAGCAGTCATCGATTTCGTCCTTGAGAACTTGATCTCATGTAAGAACTATAGACGAGAGACACCGCTACACATTGCAGCTAGAGCTGGGAAATCCGGTGCGGTAGAGCTTCTCCTTCCCCAAGGGAAGCCAAGATGCACTGACCGCACCGGCAACTCCGCTCTTCATGAGGCCGTGAAGAATCGTCATTACGAGGTGATCCGCATGCTGGTGAGTGAAGATCCCAATCCACTGTATCGTCAGAACAAGGAAAGCAAGTCTCCATGGTGCATAGCTGTCGAAACAGGCGACGTGGAGGTTCTCAAGCTCTTGTTGGAAGCGCCAAACGATGGTGAAGACCAAAGGAGATCAGAGAGTCAAAGGGTTTTCGGCATGTCGCCTGTTCATCTCGCCATTATGTACCAGAAGACGGGTAATCCCTGCTTTCATGCTGCTGCTTATTCTTTGATCTTCTTGGCCAGTCTTTTGTTTTCTTCATATTGGTTTCCCTTAGCGGTGCAAAAATCACGTTTCACAAGTAAAGTCTAATTTACTGAGGCACATGCACATATGGGATGATAGCTTACCATCCTAAGGCGCAAGATTGTGAGTCACCTGCATCAATCCTTACTGGAGAATCCCAGCTATAGTGTTCATCCTAAATGATTAGACTGTTGCCTTGGATATAGATATGCTGAGAGAGATGTGGAAAAAGAAGCCGTGGCTATTTCAATTGAAAGATGCAGGATACGGCACTCCACTCCACTTTGCAGCGAACACGAATTATCTCGATGGAGTCAAGTTCTTGATTGAGAAGCTCCCAACAAGCGCCCTAGAGCAAGACAACAAGGACGGCTATCTTCCTATCCATGTTGCTTGCATGATGAATCATGTAAGGATCGTCAAGGAGCTACTTCGGCAATGGCCAGACCCCGCAGAGTTTCCAGCTAGGCTAGGACAAAATATTCTCCATGTGTCAGCTAGGCACGGAAGAATTGCAACGGTGACGTACATACTGAAAAGTCTCAAATTCTGTCACCTCATAAATGCAAGAGATTTCAACGGGAATACACCTCTGCATCTGGCTGCATTGCACTGCCAACCTTCGGTAGTGCTTCTTGCACGACATAGAAGAGTTGATCTTAAGCTGGTAAACATGAATAACATGACGGCTCTTGACATGGTAGAGCAGGAGATTGAAGTGGATGATGCTCCACTTCGGGAGGTACGACCTTTCAAACTTTTCTCACGAGTGACCATTTATTATACCTATCAGATTCAGAACGAAAACACAAATTAGTGAAGTCATGTCATTTAGTGTGCTCTCACCCACATCTGTAACATAGTTGCCAAAATCATGTGGTGTTGGTTTAGTTGTTTATTGCTCCACTCGCTGCTACTTGCAGAGGTTAACACGGATAATTTTGGTATCTGCTGGAATACCAAGAAGTGGAGAATTGGCTATTTGCAAGCTAACTGGTCGGAGCGCAAGGAAACGACTGGAACCACCGGAATTGGATAGATACAAGGACCAAGCTAATACTCGCACTGTCCTGGCGGCACTTGTGGCCTCTGTCACTTTTACTTCTAGTTTCTCCGTTCCTGGAGGATTTAATGGTTCTGACCTAGATGCAGGAATCCCCATATTGGTCCATAAAGCCACGTACAAAGTCTTCGTGAGGTGCAACTCCATCGCCATGTATAGCTCGATCATGGCGATCATGATCCTCCTCTGGTCACATGTTAATGATCCTTACACGATGCTATTGGCCATTCTCCTATCAAATGTCCCATTGTTCGTCACTCTTGCTGCAATGCCTCTGGCATTCATGGCGGGCGTCTACGTGACCATATTCAACCTCACTTGGCTATCAATTATTTTCTTGGTCTTGGGATCCGTCGCCCTCTTCATCACCCTGGGTCTCTTCATTTTGCTGTATCTGCCGCTTGGGTGCAGACATCCTCTCATCCGTGGCTTCACTGACAGAATTATTTTTGTGGGCCTTTGATAGCGAGGAGGGAGGCTGCAGGGAGTAGGACTGCGGGACGTGAAGCTACATCCTCCACCCCCGCTTGAATGGATGATATAAACATATATGTTCCAGAAAGATGGCGTCTGATCCAGCCTTGAATTTACTATCTTCTCGCTAATTATGTATCGATTTCCGTACCTTTGGCTCCTTCTTAGTTCATTAGCTGCTACTGTTTCGATTTAGTGATCCGAAATATTTTGTCATTAGCTACTCAATGATATCCATAAACAATAGCAAAAGAGTTCAGTAATTGAGTCACATCATCACAAAGCTGCATTCCCTCTCACTTTCCTCATAAGCTAGAAGTTTGCATTCCCTCTCTTCGTTTATAAGAAGGGGAATTGAGATGGGAGTGTTCAGCTACCGGCAGAGACATGACGCCAAGAAACATCTAATCCCGTCGAATTTAAGGGATCTCGATGCAATCAGGAAGCAACCGGAGTGCACAAAAAAGATGCAGTTTGCCATCGTCATTTATTTAGCATACGAGACTCGACAATCAGCATAAAAAATTGCTGTTTCATTAATTCCCATCGCATTAGAAATCAAATACATTTCTTTATCAACTTTTAAGGGCGTACAAAGATAACGTTGACACATGGTGTCTTAGCTTTATAGTTCAGATGTAAGCACGGTCAAAAAAATATATAAAGGACACCAGCATTCTCGCTCTAAAGATCACGTTAAGCAAACCCAATCCGACTTTCATCAACTTACATCCGATTATGGATGACTTAGACTCATGAGGACTGTTAAAATATGTCTCAAGTTTGAGTCCAATGTGAAATTCAGAATATTCCGAATTGGATATGTCGCGGATGTTCGAAATTGAGTAAAGAAGATCCGAAGATCAACTTCCCAAAGTTTGAATCTGCATTGGAGAATTCGGCCGCTGAAATAGGAAAGTTCAACTTTGACTTGGATTAAGATTTTGTTTAAAATATATAGAGATATGTTTTGGATAAAATCGTTTTAGATAGGAAACAGAATCCTATGAGAAGTTGGCAAAAGAATAAGTGTTTTAGTTATATATACACTTGTGGTTATGGGTGGTAGAGGTGGATCACAAATTGTCTTGAAGCGCCGCGTGAGTGCTTGGTGTTTCGCCATTGATCATGAAGAGTTGGTCTTGAAGCGCCGTCTAGTCGTCGAGTACTTGGGAGGGATTTTTCTTTGTCGTTCTTGTCCATGAATTACATCTAAGAAGATTTAGTGTTCAAGCCGATTAAATCTTGTGGTAAGATTTGCGTGTAATTTCTTCGTGAGATTGAGAGATTATTTCTTGAAGAATTTCGGGGCTAAACACTGAGTGCGTTATTGGGTGTAATTGGGGCTTGGGAAACACCGAGAGAGTGTTTGAGTGACTTGAGTGTGTAATCTCCTTGTATCGCTTGATCTATAGTGAAATTCGCTGCTGCTCTCCCCATGGACGTAGGTCTTTACGATTGAACCATCTAAATCTAGTGTCTGATTTATTTATTTTTTCTGTCTATATTATTGTTCGATCGCTCGCTTAATCGCAATAATTGGTATCAGAGCCAGGCTTGGCTAAGTTGAAGCGAATCGATGGCGATAGAAGAAGTAAAAGTGAGAATCGACAGATTTGATGTGAAGAATTTTAGTTTCTGGAAGATGCAGATTGAAGATTATCTTTACCAGATGAAACTGCACTTACCCTTATCTAGGGAGAAACCAGAGACGATGAAGCAAGCCGATTGGGATTTGTTGGATAGACGAGCTATGGGTGTTATTCGGCTGACGTTGGCTCGTAACGTCGCGTTTAACATCTTGAAGGAGAAGACCATTGCTGATTTGATGCAAGCCCTGTCGGATATGTATGAGAAGCCCTCTGCCTAATAGTTGGAATACTACTGTTACTGCTGTTAGTAATTCCTCTGGGTCAACAAGTTTGACGTTTGATGGGGTTCGAGATTTAATTGAGCGAGAACATTCGTAGAAGAGAATCGCGAACTGTATCTGCTGCTTTAGTAGGTGAAAATAGAGGAAGATCTATAACACGTGTGGGTAATAGTAGTACTAATATAAATAGGCGTAGTCAGTCTAGGACTGCTAATGTTGTCTATTGGAGCTGTGGCAAGATGGGGCATCTTAGAAGGGATTGCCTCAAGCTGAATAATGAGAAGGGTAAGGGAATTATTGTTGATTTTGCAGATAATATTGCAGCTGTAGCAGATAATATCGATTATGTCTTGTCTGTCATTGATTATTCATCATTTAATGGATGGATTATGGATTCTGGTTGTTCTTTTCATGTCACACCAAATAAAAACTGGTTTATCACTTATCATTGCACGGGTAGTGGTAAAGTCCAGTTAGGGAACAACGCTGAGTGTAATGTTGTGGGTGTTGGTGATGTTAAAATCAGAATGTATGATGGTATTGTGAGGACATTGACTGGAGTAAGGCATGTTCCAGAGTTGAAAAAGAACTTAATTTCCTTGGGTGCTCTAGATTTAGCTGGTTGCAGGTATTCTTCAAAAGGTGGAGTTCTGAAGGTTGTACGAGGTGCCTTGGTGATAATAAAATGAATCAAGCATGATGGCCTGTATAAACTTCAAGGTGAGACAATGACAAGTTTCGCCCTGAAGACGTCGAATGCATCTGTTCAAGAGTTTTTTGATTGCTCGAAGAAGACCTGGAGGTTTGTGCCAATGCACAAGTTTGATGCTGGTGTTAGGATCTCGCAGTCAAGAGCTTTGATCAAGATGGAGACTAGTAAGTCGATCAAGCATGTGCGGACTGACAATATCATAGAGTTCTGCTCGGAGCTGACAAATAAATTTTGCATGAAAGAGAGCATAGTGAAACGCCACACTAGTGCCAATAAATCACAACAATTTGCAAAATTGACGAGCAGAACATTACTAGAGATGACCCATAAAATTATCTCTAGTGTTGGTATTGCTAGGAGAATTCTAGCTGATGTGCTAAGTACGGTAAGCTACCTGGTGAATAGATCCCAATCAACTGCTATTGAACGGCAGACTCCTGAAGAAGTGTGGTCAGGTAACGTTGCTGATTATTCTATTCTTAGAATGTTTGGTTGCCCATGTTATTTTCGAGTGAGTGATGGTAAGCTCAATTGGAGGGCAAGGTGCATATTCCATGGCTATGCATAAGGTGAGCGGGGCGATCGGTTGTGGTGCCCAGATATAAATTCATCTATTAACAGCAGAGAAGTTACCCTTGATGAGTCTCCAGTATTTTTGGCTAGGAGTGATTATAGCAATATTCAAACGGAGCTGAACAGTGTTCAGCTTGAGGTGGAGTTGTGACCAGAAACTCCTGAGGTAGCGAGTATGAGTACTAGCAAAGTAATCGACACATATGGTGCTTGTAGCGAGGTGGAGCCTATAGAACTAATGGTTGTTGTAACTGCTGATATTGACAAGGTATGTATTTGATCTCCTGATAGATATGGATGCAATAATGGTTTTGCTTTATCTGCGGTTAAGGAGGTTGTGTTGGAAAATCCTTGCGAAGCAGTTAAAGGTGCATGTGGAGTTGTTATTATAATGAGATCCTCGGTTATGGCGAGGTTCAAGTGAGGCTTGGACTTGGATAATATTTATGGCGGTTGAGCCCATCGGGGGCTATGGGAAAGTAGCAGCAGGGTTTGAATTTTTGCGAAGCGATTGCAACTTGGCTCAAACGTTGAACCAAGGTGGAGATTATTAAAATATGTCTCAAGTTTGAGTCCAATGTGAAATTCAAAATATTCCGAATTGGATATGTTGCGGATGTTCGAAATTGAGTAAAGAAGATCCGAAGATCAACTTCCCAAAGTTTGAATCTGCATTGGAGAATTCGGCCGCTGAAATAGGAAAGTTCAACTTTGACTTGAATTTGGATTTTGTTTAAAATATATAGAGATATGTTTTGGATAAAATCGTTTTAGATAGGAAACAGAATTCTATGAGAAATTGGCAAAAGAATAAGGGTTTTACTTATATATAGACTTATGGTCATGGGTGGTAGAGGTGGATCACAAATTGTCTTGAAGCGCCGCGTGAGTGCTTGGTGTGCTTGGGAGGATTTTTTCTTTGCGTTGATCATGAAGAGTTGGTCTTGAAGCGCTGTCTAGTCTAAACCGAGTGCTTGGGAGGGATTTTTCTTTGTCGTTCTTGTCCATGAATTACATCTAAGAAGATTTAGTGTTCAAGCCAATTAAATCTTGTGGTAAGATTTGCGTGTAATTTCTTCGTGAGATTGAAAGGGGACATCGTGAAGAAGACCAGGGAAGAAGACGACCTAAAAAAAAAGGGAGCTCAAAAGAAAAACAAGAAATAAAAAGAAATAAAAGGAGTAATGAAAAGAAATGAAAAAAAAAAAAAAAAAAAAAAAAAACAAAAATAGAAAGGTGGAAAAGACGTGGGAGGCAGACGTTCGGTGAAGGCGGGCGTGGATGAGAGGATAGTGCAGGGAAAAAGACAAAACATAGAAGAAGCCAAAAAAAAAAAAAAAAAAAAAGAAAAAAATTTCAAAACTAAAAATAATTAAAAATCTTATTTTCTTTTTCGACCCGATAGGGTCGAATCTGGTTTTGGGTCGGGTCAATGGCCGGATCGGATCTACCCGGTCTCAACCCTTTATCCGAATATAATAATATTTAGTATTAAAAAGATTTCAAGAATTCAAAAAATTTCACAAAAAAATCAAAAATTTCGAAAAATAATAGAAATTCAAAAACTCAGAAAACATTAAAAAATTCGACCTTTAAAAAAACAATTAATTAAAAAAATTAATTAAAAATTTTAAAAATTGCAAAAATCAGTTTTTTTTTTTTTTTTTGGAAAATTAGAAAATTCCTTTTAAAAAAAATAGAAAAATCTTAAAAATTTAGATTTCCTCGAAAAGGTTGAAATTAATCTTTGGAGTAATTTTCTCCTAAAAATAGGAAACCCTTCAATTTAGAATCATGCTTAAATTTGGTTAAGCCTTTAGGGTTTTATTTTAGGGTTTCAATTGTCCTTAGGGATAAATGCCCTTTGATCATGCAATTTTGGTATGTTGATTTTGGCTTCCCTTTAATCTAGTTAGGATTAGTATTTATCTTTTCTTTGATGTTAAATTTTTGCTCTTCCATGCAATTTATTTAATCGCTTTCCTTGCTAATTGTTATTTTAATGATTATACACCCGTATGATCACCTCACATGTGAGTGGATATGTATAAAATCAATTCTGCTTGACAAAAACCTTTCTATTTAAAATGAACAAGATTAGATATCGAAAGTGCATTAATTGGTCAATTAGTATAATCAAATTAGTGTAATCAAGTCACCAACTCTAGATTTTCTGGTTGTGTAGGAAGCGAGGTATACTCTCATGTCTCGCTTGGTTTCTAGCCGACCTTATAGTGGCGACTCCTTTTTGCAAAATTCCTAAAAAATATTCCAATATCACGTGGGGTATGGGCTTGGGAGAGCTCGTGCCTAATCATGGGCCTTAGGTCCATCCTTTAGGTAATACCCCTAAACTTGTTTCCTCCCCCGAGGGGTAGGTCGCAACACTTATGAGTGACAATACCTGGAGTAGATATGCGATGCCTATTTTTCATGTGAAGTACTCTTATGACTAGAACTTTAGCCTTAGAAAATGAGCATTATGTTTCAAAGTTGTTACCTTAAAAACAGATGCACCACATCTTTGTTGTGCTGGTTAGTTCCGAATGAATCAATCAGTTGCCCGAAAAGTACCGTCATTAGGGGCATACCTAAGCCATTGCCAACAGCACCCATTGTACCAACAAGCATCAAGACCATGTCGGTGAAATCTGCGAACTAGAACAGCTTGTGGAATCAGACTATTAGTTTTCTCATCTTCTTTGCTCTATTTAGCTCTGTCCTTCGCCTTTGTATCAGTAGGCACATGCATTTCTATATCCATGTCGCTCTCCTGCTCTCCGCAGACATCATACCGAATAGAAGATCACCTTGTATTGCTTGTCAACTAGTTCAATGAGTATGTCCATAATTGCATCTTCAAGACAAAGTCAACGACAGGAATCTATACTTTACAAGACAAACCAATAAAGTAGAACGTTCAAATGCATGAAAAGATATACAAAAGTCATGTATCTGAATTAAACTGCCAGACGATATCTGGCTACCAAGACACCAAACTCATATACCAGATGGCCCAAATTACACGAACTCCATTAGACTATAGTTCAAATGCATGTCAACTTGAATGGTATAGTCGGTCAACAATAAAAAACGAGGATCTTTTAGTAACGCAGCCATGTCCAAGTAAAGAAGGATTAAAGAAAGCTGGAGACGCCAAACTTGCTTAGCAGACGATCTACTTCTGCTTATGCAAAAATGTTGACCATGAACCAGGCCACAAGGAACAAATTAAACAAAGGTTGACAAAAATGAGGAAGATAATAATGGTAACTTCTTTTATCCAGAAGCTAATAGAGGAACACTTACTCACGTCACCAACTAATTCAGAGTGGTTTCTTTATCTTCCTCCTTAAACCAAAACTCTTCCTTTACCCATATAAAAGCCTGTAACCAAACTCTAAATTCAAGAAATGCTACTTCAAGAGACATATCGAGACTCGTAACTCTCTAGTCTTACACATGTCATGTAATCCCAACAATATCCTCAATGGCCAATCACAAAAGGGTCTGATCTGATCGACCCTCATCAACACCAACGTAGTTTAACACCATAATCAACATCACCTAACGGGAATAAACCAAACCCAAGATGCCATTTTCTTTCCACAACATAGAGACAAAACCAAAAAAGAAAGTGATAAAAAAAAATCTTGTGAGATAGATGTACTAACGAGAGAGCTCAAAAGAGTAGCTTTCAATACAAGTAGTAGCTTAGAAATCATCCCTTACGTCGTCATTGAATCTTTGAGACAAGTTGGTTAGCTTGCTTCGAGTAGCTTAGAAATCATCCCTTACGTTGTCATTGAATTTTTGAGACGAGTTGGTTAGCTTGCTTCGAGTTAGTGAGGTACAAGAAATCTCATAATTATTTTGTATAGTTTCTCTAGATTATTCTACTTCCATTATATTTTTCTCCATAATAATTATTAATTATTTTATTTTTTATTTGATGAATTTATTTTGATTAATAACTATGCAAATTATTTTGAATTAATTTTTTGGGTAAATTTAAAGAGACTAAACATATCCATGCGCTCGGAGCCCAATGTTCTAAGTAGAGCACTGGGATTTCCTTTCCTTTTCCTTGATAAAACTCAAGTTTTTTTTTTCTAAATAAATAGATTTATTTTGATTAAACGTAAACTAAATTCTCTTAATAATAATTATTAATTATTTTATTTTTTATTTGATAAATGTAAATTATTTTGAATTAATTTTTTTGAATAAATTTAATTAGACTAAACTTGTACTTGTCCATGCCGTGCCTAAGTATGCCGTGCGCAATGTTCAATGTTCTAAGTAGAGCATTGAGATTTTCTTTAGTTTTTTTTTAAGAGATTTATTTTGATTAAAAGTAATCTAAATAGGTCATTCTTTGTTTTAAGCTTCCATCATTTGCATTATTCAAAATTTGTATAATTAATTTTTTTTTTTTTGAGGAACTTGTGATGAAAGGACGTTATTCAAAATTTGTATCATTAACTCTTTTTTTTTTTTTTTTTTTTTTTTTGAGGAAGTTATGATGAAATATTAGATATGTGGGCTTGCTTATGTGGGGCTTCGCGAATGTGTTGGTGAAGATAAGTTACTTGAGTCTAGAGTAGTACAAAAAATGCTTAGAATGTGCTAGCGAAAAGAGAAAAATGTGGAAGTAATTGTACGCATACATGCTATGTTATGTGTGGGCATGATTAGTAGCAATTGCCACATATTGCCACATATTTGACTCATTGGGAGCCCAACAAAATGATAAGAAATTTTCTTAGTTTAAGCAACATTTTCCATAATGTAGTGGATTACTTACGCATTAAAAAAAAAAGAAAACTGATTAAAGCAAAAACTAGTTAGTCATTAAGTAATTTACTTGGGGAGTGAATTCAACTCTCTCTCATTGATCAGGGTAGGGTAAGTCAGGTTCTCTATATAGAGAGCCCCATGAGAGAGAGCTGGATTCACTCCCCAACCGTTAAATGCAAATTACTCTCAACGCAAATTACTCTCAATGGCTCCTAACTGGTTTTTGCTTTAATTAGTTTTTTTAATGCGTAAGTAATCCACTTCATCATCGAAAATATTGCTTGAACTAAGAAAATTTCTTTTGCTAGACTCTCCAATTGAGTTGGATATGTGGTAATTGCTACTGGTCGTGCCCACTCATAATAACATGAATGTGTACAATTACTTCCACATTTTTCTCTTTTAGCTAGCATATTCTAATCATTTTTTTTTTGTGTTGCTCTAAATTCAAGTTGAAACGCCTCCACATAAGCAAGCCCACATAGCTAACATTTCATCATAAGTTCCAAAAAAAAAGAAAAGAAGAGAAAGTATGATACAAATTTTAAATAATATCTTTTCATCACAATCACAAGTTCCTAAAAAAAAAAAAAGTTAATGATACAAATTTTGAATAATGATGAAAGCTTAAACAAAGGATGACTTATTTAGTTTACTTTTTAATCAAAATAAATCTCTGTTTACTTAGGAAAAAAAACTTGAGTTTTATCCAAAGAAAGGAAATCCGAGTATTCTACTTAAAACATTGGCATGACATACTTGGCATGGCATGACAAGTACAAGTTTAGTTTATTAAATTTATCCAAAAAAATTAATTCAAAATAATTTACATTCATCAAATAAAAAAATAAAATAATTAATAATTAGTAGGGAGAGAATTTAGTTTACTTTTAATCAAAATAAATCTGTTTACTTAGGAAAAAAAACTTGAGTTTTATCAAAAGAAAGAAGAATCCAGTACTCTACTTAGAACATTGAGCATGGGGCACCGCATGGACATATTTAGTCTCCTTAAATTTACCCAAAAAAATTATTCAAAATAATTTGTATAATTATTAATCAAAATAAAATCAAATAAAAAATAAAATAATTAATAATTATTAAGGAGAGAAATATTAGATTAATCTAGAGAAACTATACAAAATAATTATGAGATTTCTTGTACCTAATCAAGTCGAAGCAAGCAAACCAACTTGGCTAACCAACCCCTAAAAAAATAAAAATTAAAGATCATTAATAATCCAAGAAGATGATGATCCATGAAAAACTAAAATTTAGGTTGTTTTTCCCTCTTGTTTAATCAAATAAATCTATCCCCATGGCATGTTTCTTGTTAAATTTACCCAAAAATTAATACAAAATAGTTTACTCTTGTGGTTTACTTTTGTCCACTTATTAATCAAAATAAATTCATCAAATATAAAAAATAAAATAATTAATTAAGAGAAGTAAAATAAATTCATCAAAAAAAAAAAAAAAACTACATAACCTCCCGTAACCAGTAACCATAAGAGTAGGCATTAGTCTTCTTTACTTACAAAAAATGAACCATAGAAATCATTTCTACTGCTCTAGACTCAAGTAACTTACTTTCACCAGCGCCCAAGCAAGTCCCCACATAATGATGCTTCAATTGAATCTACAATTATTGCAATTGTTTTGCCTAGCTTAGCTCTAAGTATTCGGCCTAAGTTCATCACCACTTTATGAAGAATTGATCGATTACTATTTACCACATGCTTTGCATATTGCAAATGATCGATAAAAGATGTGAAGATGAATTATATGGGTGTAGTATGATGTGTGTAATAACAAATTATCTTAATTCAAGCAACCAAGTATTTACTAAACATAGTGTGATTAGTTACGCATTAAAACAAGTTTTGACGGTAAAAGATGTGAAAAGGAATAATATGCGCGAACTACGAACTCCTTCAGTTGGAAGTGAGGCAAAATAATATAATAACAAATTATCTTAATTAATTAAACAAAAAGATGTGAAAAGGAATTATATGCGCGAAACACCATGGACTCCTCGGTTGGTTGGTTGGGAGCTACGCCAAATAATAATAAATTATCTTAATTAATTAAGCAAATAATATAATAACAAATTATTTTAATTAATTAAGCAAAAAGACGGTAAACGGAATCATATGAGCTACTAGAGTCCTCCGTTGGGAGGGAGGCAAAATAATAACAAATTATCTTAATTAATTAAGCAAAAAGATGTGAAAATGAATTATATCTGTGAACTGGGAACCACCAGCATGGACTACTCCTTGGTTGGACTCCCTACCTGGGTTGGGAGAGAGGCAAAATAATAACAAATTATCTTAATTAATTAATTAATTAAACAAAAGGTGGACGTTGGCACATGTTTCCAGGCCTCACTCCTCCGTACTGCTGCCCTCCTGGCCGGCCACCTTTAATGCTCCCACATGGTCACAAGCCCTCATTGCACACTTTCTGGCTGGCAATGTGGGATTGCTCTCTTCTTCCTGCTTTGATGATGGTGCTTTGATTGGAGAGGAGAGAAAGAGGTGAGAGAGACGAGAATGGCGGCGGTCCCGGTTCACCGGTTCGCTCCATACATCACTTGCCACGCCTGGAGTCTCGACCGCTCTGGTAATCCTGCTTTTCCCTCGATTTTGCATTTTGTTTCGAGTTGCTTGATTGTTTTGGGAAATGCGCTATGAAATTAAATGAGTTCTTTGTTGCTTTTTTCTGCGATTGCAACTCGATATCTACGAAAGAACGCCTCACGCCTCAGTGAGTTGATAGGCTGCTTTGAGGGAGAGTGTTTTGATTTTTTGTGTACTTTTGGGACCTTTAACGAAAGCCTTTGCCTAGGGTAATGATCGATGAAACGAAGGGCAATGTATCACGAAGTGCGCATTTTGAAGGGTGCAAATCTCTATATCTTTCCCCAATGTTCGCTTGATGTGTTTCCTGGTGGTCCTGTCTTTCCTATCATTCAGTGTCTATCTTGGTATTGTAGTCCTTGTATTCATCAACTGTTATGGGCCAAAAAGGATTCCAAATTCTGGTTTTTGAAGGCACTTCTAACAAGTGACAAAGTAATAGATTGTAGTGTGAGAAGTTAAGCTAAGCATTCTAACGACTACGAATAGATGAAATGCATTTTGAATGGCAGGTTTAACTTATAACAGCTCATGAGGATCTCCACCTTAGATAGATAAATACTGGGCCATGAAATGTCCCACTTGACCAAGTAGGACACGTGTTGAAATCTGAATGGGTGACCAAAGGCAATGGTGTTTGTGCCAGGTGCTGAGTTATGAGGGAGTAAATTTTGAAGAAAAATAGGTACAGTAGAAGGATGACATTTAATTTTATATTTTATCTTAGGATCCACCACAACTTCCTATTCTTAATCTGCTCTATGAAATATGAACATCAGCTTTTCATGATTCTACTAAGATGTGTAATCACTTTGTAGTTAGTAAAAGTTATCAGTACTTTTTAATGCTAATTATTGCCTTTTTATGGTTATTGCTACTTTGTTGTCAATTAGGTGTTTCATGCGTGTTAGTAATATTTAACACTATTGCCTTGCTTGTTCTTTAAAAACTTAACTGTTCTGGCTAAATCTAAATAAAGTTAACCTAGCAAGTATATGCCTTGATTGTTGTTGTCAATGGTTGACAAGCTTCTTGACTGTAGACAAATCTCACATTAGTTTTTCTCCTCATCAGTACCTTGACTTAGTGACTATTCTTTCTAGTTGATCTTTTCGAATTAGAATGCTTTTCAACCAATTTTTGTTGGCCCAAAATTTTTACATCATTTTGGCATAATTTCAATTTTAATATAATATAAAAATTAATTAAATTAAATTTAAAACTAAATTTATTTAAAATATTTAAAAGATAAAATTTAAAATATTTACAAAATTTACAAAATTTACAAAAAAATTAAAAAATTTACATAAATTTTAAAATTTTACAAAAAAAATTCAGTCTCGCACCTTTTTTATTTTTTTTTTTTTAAATTTTTTTTGTAAATTTTTAATTTTTTACTTTTAGACCTTTTTAGTTTGAGAACAAGCCCATACCTTTCATAGTCTCATTTTAAATCAGGAATGTCAACAGATGTTGTTCGTTGCCTCATCATGTCATCAAGTATGCAAAACTAGGCATTGAGATTCTTCTGATTTTGGATTTTCTGTCTGTCTTGTTCTATTGTAATTCTTTGAATGGTAGAATCTCTTTGTATGCTTTTGCCTTTATAGTCTCTGCATATCTGTAGATTGTATTAATGATAACTATAACATCTGCTTTCTTGTAGTGGTTGCATTCTGTCTGAACAATAGTGAAGTTCGCATTTACAGACTTTCAGAAGACAAGTGGGAGCAAGCGCATATTCTCCAAAAGGTCATTATTGCAGTACTTTATCCTTAAAGAGTGACTTTGAATTCAAATGACTGAAACGGAGGGACGACAATATACTAAACAAAATTGCATTTGTGTTGAGTTATCTGATTTCTTGTCTTTAGCGTGGTAATTCTCCTGCCATGTTTGTTTTTCTCCAAAACTAAAGAAATAGGACCAGAAGACACTCTATTTTAGTTTTCCCACTTTCCTATTGCTTGTCTCTTCTATTGTTCTTTTCTCTCTCCAGTTTATCGTTTATCATATTGATGACTTCTTTCTCCACAATGTCAAATGTATTTCCAAACAGTGATTTGATGACCACATATGATTAGCAAGTCGGAGTTCTAACTTAAGCTCCACATTGTCTTCTTTCCCCTTGGATGTCAAGGAAATGAACTGGTGAATGATGACGCACCTATGAAATTTGATGTTGCTTGTTTTATCTTGCTAACAAAGCTTATCTCATCGACTAACAGATATCCGGCATTTAATGAAAGATTCTAGCATGCACCTCACTGACGTTTTGTTGCCTTGAACATATAATAAGTACATGATGATGGTTCATTTTGTTCTTATCTTTGCTTGAGAATTTAATTTTGCATTCTACATAACAAGATTAAATGACTGAAGTTTATGTTATGCTAATTAATAGTTTAAATGAAGAATTTTGTTCTTGGTGCTCACAATGGGGAATGCAATGTCACAACATGACCAAATATTTCTGAAATAGACCGGAGTACTGGGTCAAACAGAATAGTAACAGTGTCCCATGATCGAAATTTGTGAGTAAAATTACCTAATTGGAACCACCTTGTGTTCTGCCTCCTTCTGCATATTTTCAAGTATCGGATGCATTTTTTGTTCTTATGTAGATATGGATGAAATCATGAAGGATAAGAGTGGGTGGGTACCTACCTTAGTTATGCTCAGGCTAAACCGAGCTGTGGTTTGCCTTCAATGGAGCCAAAAGGTATGCAGAATCATTGAGTTTGAATACAGGACGATGTTGAATGTTGCTTGTCAAAAGACTTCTTAGAGTATTTACATTGTATTGAAGAAGAATAAACTTCTGTTGCAATTGCTAGAAGAATTTGGTTCAGTCAATTGTTCTTAAAATGGCACTTGAGCTGTTAGACTCCAGGGAGCCATTTATAAATGTGAAGTACCAATAAGTTTCTGCATGAATTATAATTCCTCTAGTGGGTTTATTCTTCATCTTTCATAATATAGTTAAAAAAATTGTATATAGTTTTATCTTGTTTTGACCTCGTAGTTTAGCTGGCTGTGGTTCTTTTTTTTATCTATAAGTAAAGAGAAATTCACAATGAGGCTTCAAGGGTGGCGACCTATGTAGAAAAAGAGCTGAAAGCCAAAGAAAGCTCATTTACCAGATGAGTGAGTTAGTTATGATCTCTGGATGTACTTCAAATTTAATCTCTTCCTATGTTTCCAACTCCGTAAATGTCCTTTTAATCTTCTCTCCCCTCTTCCTTTCCTCCTCCTTCGCATGTTAGAGATATTTTCACTATGGACTGCTAATTTATTCTGCTTGATTTCCTCTTGTCAAATGGACTGGGTATGATGAGTTAATAAATACTCATCGTTTTCTTCCTTTTCCTGCAGAAAACAAATTTGCTGTTGGAACAAGATAGTATTAGCTTCTATTTCCGGGAATTAATTCCTTGGACTATTTTCCGTTGTACAATTCATGAATTTTCCAGTAGTTCCCAGTTATTGATAGAGTTGACTATCTAGTATCATGATGAGTACCCATCCCATTTGGTTAAATCTTTCGGAATTAGGGTGAAGATACTTAATTAGAATTTTTTGCAATTTCAATGACCACATGAGAAAAACAATACATTCAATTACCCATTATCATAATAAAATTCATATAATTTATAAAAGCTCAAATATTGTAAATACTGATGTTGGCAACATTAAACGTGATCATGCGGAGAGATTTTTTTTTCTTCTTTGTTGAAAATGAAAAGAAAAGCAAAACCAGAAAGTGCCTAGGCTCTTTGGGTTCTTGTCTAAAACTCTCGCATTTCAAGTTCATCCACCACATTAGAAAAAAAAAAACCTTTTCTAAGAACTCTCGCTCTATTATAGTAACATTCATATTATTTATATTTATAATTGCTGGGATATTGCGGGCACTAATGTTGGAAATAAAAAATGCAAAGTGTTTTTTTTTCCTTTATTGAAAATGAAAAGAACCTGTACCATTTGGGTCCGCATCCGAATCCATCATCACTTCTGTTAATTCCAAATTAAATTCGAATCTTGTATTTTGATCGATTACATAAATTTCAAGATCATGGACCCCAATAGTAAATGAACACCTTTCTAAGAACCAACACGGCATTATTGCAGTAAATTTCATATAAAATGGAAAGAAAAGCAAAACTAAAAAGTGTATGTGCCATTTGAGTTCTAATGGGAAGGCATTATAGCTATACTTGGTCAACTAATTAGTTCTATGAACCCATATTAAAGTTCCGATAAGCTGATTAGATAAGTACGAGTTCATGAAACACGTTAGGCTTAAAATTCATATTATTTATGATTGCTCCGGTCTTGCATATTATGCAAGAAGTTTTTTTTTTTCTCTTTATTGAAAATGAAAAGAAAAGCAAAATGAAAAAGTGACTATGCCATTTGGGTTTCGGTCATAGCCGGAATTTTTGTATTTTCAATTGGTTACACAAATTACAATTTTCAAGGTCACCTTTCTGAAAACCGACTCCCGCATCAATATTTGATTGGGCCGGACGTGGCGGGAGCCGGCCCACCTTATATTTTCTCCGAGATCGATCCTGCCGCTCCGTAATCTAACCGAAAAAGGAAAGCTTGCGCCCCACGTCAAATCGTATCACAGGGGATTCTCTCTCTGTAACGAATCGAATCCGTTAGGATTCTGTGTCCGCTGATATCGGAGCTCTCCTCCTTCCTTCCTCTCTCTGCATAAGAATCTGCTCTCATCCTCTTCACGAGTCGTCGTCGGCGTCCTCGCTTTGCTAATTCATCATCGCAATGTTGCAATCGACAGTGATTCGCGCGCCTGCACCTCGCCTTAATCCGGTTCGTGAATGGGCCGGCTCGGCCAGTCGCCCCACCCCACGCAGCTCGCTCTCTCCTCTCCCCCCTCTCTTCTTCTGCTGCCACAATCTTCCGCCCACATTTCCTCATCTCTACCAGCTCCTTCGTGACCCGGCTTCCCTCCACCGTCGCGTACTACTCTCCTGCGCCTGAGCCCAACCCTGATTCCGCGGAGGACCAGTTGTTTGGGAGAGGAAAATGAAGGGAACTGAGACTCGGAAAATTAAGTTCTTCGACGTGGGCTTGAGGATCTGTCTCGTTGCCCACAAAATGTGGCAGTGAAAGAGAATCAGATTTATCGAACCCTAATTTGTCAGGGTATAATCTGTTCTCGTTAAATGTTTGTGTTGTGCGTGCTGTGCGGTATAATACGGCTTAAGCCAGTTACTTTTTCTATTCATGCTAATTGAGGATGGATTGGGGTTTCGCTTGCATTGTTTTATGCCTTAGAACGACCTCGTGTCCCTTACATCAAGTTTAAGAAAGTTTGGGTATTTTTGCGGTTATGCCCTGGTGATGTGTGTACGCTTAAATTGCTTAGATTCCGAAGGTGTCTTTTATGAATGTTTATAGTAGTCCTTGGGCTTGTTTCTTTGCAAATTTATTCTCACGGACCTGGATGGAAGGCTTTGTTGGCTTAGTGTTCCCTCCCCCAAGCAAGAAGTTTGGTGAAAGTCACGAGCATTGACGAATTAGTGGATGATGATAGTTTTTAATAGGTTGGGTGATACTAGTTTTGTTTGGACTCTAGAACTGCCTGCACAATTCTAGCTTAAATGTTGTAATTCTAATTTGCATCTCGTCTGAATATCTGCTATTATACTCGAGGAGAAGAGTATTCTGACATATATTTTGTGGCAGATTCTTGTAATGGAAGTGAATGTCTTCAATGTACATTAAATGCTCTTTTGATTAGTATCATTTAATACAAATCTAAAGGATCAATTTGTTGATTACATCTCCATCTGTGGGTGGTTTTTAATGGTCCATCCAATGGGTATCCTTTACGTCATGTGCAGGCATGCATGTTTTTCTGCAATCTGTTTCTAGTTTTGATCGCTATAACTTATGAGGTGTCTGGTTTAGACCAAATCTTATGTCGGCATTAATCTGTTTGCTACATCCTTTTGCATCTTTTTTAACTGGACTCAACATATATCCTTATGGATCTCACTTAAGTTGTTTATTAGGATGCTAATATACCTGAGGACTCTCCCCAACAAGAGTATTTTCATGGTTTCCTAATCCCAATAAAGGTATTGTTTTCTTTTCCCTTCCTTTCTCTAAGGTGTTCATCAATGTAAGCAAATGCAGAACAATGTCCTTTTAGACCAGATACATCATTTTGCATCTCTTTTAACTGGAGTCAACACATATCGTTATGGATCTCACTTGAGTTGTTTATTAGGATGCTAATATGCCTCAGGACTCTCCCCAACAAGAGTATTTTCATGGTATCCCAATAGAGGTATTGCCTTCTTTTCCCTTCCTTTCTCTAAGGCGTTCACTTGTTGTTCTAAGTGATGGCTGTAGCGAGGATGCTTTTTAGTTTATCGGCTTCAACGAAAATCAATGTGAGGTGCTTATTATGTAATAATTAGGGGGTGTAATTCATCCTCCATGCATTTATTGCCAAGGAAATGCAGAAGAATATACTTTTGAGCAGCAGAGACCACTTCATCAACTCACTTATGTTGTTGCATTTTTAGGAGTATTTTTAGGAGTTGATCGACTTTGATGGAGTTGCCCTTAGTCACGATCTTGAATTGCAGTTTTTGGATGGTCTAGATATACAAAGCATTATTTCTCTGCTTTACTTTAGTTTGCGCTCTTTAAATTCCATTACTTCTCTCTTCTCTAGAATTTTCCCCTGCTAGAGTATTGGAAAAGCTATTCACCTGAGGAAATTAAAGAGATATTCTGTCCACAGGTAAGATTTATTGTGTTGGTTCTCATTGAAAATATTGCAAGTGCTTCTTGCATGTGGTATAGTGGACCATCAGAGAGAAGTCATTACGCCAAAATTTCGGTTTTCTGCATTAGCAGAAGAAATATCGTAAAGAGGCATTGGACCATTTTTACCAAGAAATGAGCAAGGAAGTGGAGACAATTCTGCACGAGCAAGACCTGTGAGTATTCTCTCTATTTTTCAAGGTTGCGTGGAATTGATCTGTCCTTTGTGGAGGATGACACCAGAGTCAAGACCGTGTTGCTTTCAATTTTTCATTCTGCAGTTTTGATTACTTTACATTCGGTTGTAGGAGGCTACCCAAGGAACTCTCCGGGAGGGTTGTGGTCACATGCGTGTCCGAGGACTGCAAGGACAATGACTCCATCTACGTGTATGTGCTCCGGAGGTGGAAAGGGAGGAAACATAGGTCTCAAGTGAGGGCTGCAAAGGTTCGAGTTCTAAAATTTGGATTTGGAGCAAATTCCGAAGATTGTTTGGGAGAAGGAAAATGAAGGGAAAATGAAATGAGACTTGGAAAATTGAGTTACTTGCATTTGGGCTTGATGATTTGTTTGGTTGCCCACAAAATGTGGCAGTGAAAGAGAATCAACCATAGTTTATTGTCAAATTATGTTTAATGTTTGTGCCGTAAATGTAATAAGATGGCTTTGGTTGCAGGAATCATGCAGAGAAGTAGAAGTAGAGTTTACTATGACTTACCTTGTGGATCATGAGGTGTTTCTCTCTTCATGCTAATTTAAGATGGATCATGTTGTGGGGGTTTCGCTTGCACTGTGCATTGTTCTATGCTTCAGAACGACCTTGATTGGGGTTCCTGTTTGAGTGCAGGCGGTAGCTTTTCATTGGCCTAATGATGAGTTTCCGTTTGAAGCAAGCATGATACCGAATGAATTGAAGGTGTGTCTTATATGAATGTTGGGCTTGTTTCTTTACAAAAATTTATCTCACAAGAAAAAAGTTTGGTGATCACAAGCATTGAGTGGACAATGATGGTTTTCAATAGGTCATGTGGTACTTGTGTGGTACTTGTTTTGTTTCGACTCGCCTTCACAATATCTTCTTTTTAATCCCATAGATTTTCTAGCTTAACACTGTAATTCTAATTCACATCTTGTGGGTTTTCCTTCTGAAGAAGCACCAGAATATCGAGTATACTTGGGGGAAGAGTATTTTGACATATTTTGTGGCAATTTTTTTCATGGGAGAGGATGTCTTCAGTGTACATCACATGCTCTTTTGATCAGTATCATTTGATACAAATCTAAAGGATCAATTTGATTTCATCTCCATCTGTGGGTGGTTTCTAATGGTCTATCCAACCGGTATCCTTTACGACCAGTCACGTGCCAAGGCATGTTGTTCTGCAATCTGTTTCCAACTTTGATCGCTATAACCCATGAGGCGTCCTGTTTAAGACCAAATTTTAAGTCAGCATTAGCTAGTCTGCTACATCCTTTTGTATCTCTTTTAACTGAACTCAACATATATCATTTTGGATCTCACTTCGTTATTTATTAGGTTGTTAATAAGTTTGAGTTCTCTGGCAAAGATGTATATGGTGTAGCGGAGGAAGAAGCAAGGAAGTACGCTGGCTGGTTGATTGCCCAGAACAAGTATTGCTTTCTTTTCCCTTCCTCCTTTAAGGTGTTCTGTTGCTGTTTTAAGTGATAGCTGTAGAGACTGTCTATGATACATTCTGGTTTATCAGCATCAATGATTGATACTCATAAATCAATGTGAGAGATGCTTATTATGTAATAGTTAGGGGTAATTCGTTCTCCATGCATTCATTTCCAAGGAAATGTAGAACAATGCCCTTTTGAGCAGCACGGCATGAGCCATCATTCTGGAGGCCAACTATGTCGATTTCCCACACTAGAGGAAGGCCAAGAATCCGAAAGTCAATTTAACTCACACATATCTTTCTCGATCTCGCTTCTGTTATTTATTGTAAAAAGGTTGAGGTCTACCCTGGATGTGAGTTTCGTGTGGCATATGAGGAAGCAATTAAGTATGGCAGCAAGGTTAATACTGTTTTTCTTTTTCTTTTTTTTTTGGGTACTAGCTGCAAGTGTTGCCTTCTTTTCCCTTCCTTCCCTAAGGTGTTCTTATCTTCTAAGTGATGGCTGTAGAGAGCATCTAAGAAATCAATGTGAGAGGTGCTTATTATGTAATAGTTAGGGGTGTAATTCATTCTCCATGCATTTATTTCTGAGGAAATGCAGCACAATATCCTTTTGAGCAGTGGAGACAACTTCATTCTGAAGGCGAACGATGTTGATTTCCTACGCTAGAGGAGCTAGAGGATGGCTGAGAATCCAAAAGTCAATTCAACTCACTTATGTTGTTGATCGACTTCTATGGACATTGTGAATCTTCATAGATGATTACCATATTTGACTTCGATCCAGATTACCCTTAAGTGGCGATCTTGAATTACGGTTTCTTAGATGCTCTGTATACACAAAGCATTATTTATCGGTTTACTTTAGTTGGTGCTTTTTAAATTCCATTGCTTCCCTCTTCTGTAGCATGACTTCGCTCTTCGACTGCCATAGGTTAGCTTGCAAGGACATGGGCAATGGGCAATGCGGGAAAAGTCTAAGTTAATTGTTGCATCACTTTTGCATGCAAAGGTAAGAATTATTGTGTTAGATCTCATTAAAAAATATTGCGAGTGCTTCTTGCATGTGGTATAGTGGACCCTATTACGTGGCACCTGTCCGTTAGTTTGAATTATTGATGGTTTATAAATGCTTAATCGTGTCATTATCTTTTCTTTTTCCGCATCTGATGTTTAAGTTATAACTTGTTTTGTTGCTTTTGTTAGGGAGTGGTAGTCTGGAAGTTCCTTTGAAAAAAATGGCCGTTTCTATTGTTAGAGCGCTTTCGTCTTTGTCTTTGGGTGTCGCGGTTGCTGGGGTAGCCATCCCATCCGGTTTCTACTTTGGATGGAAGAAATGAAATGCGAAACAATTTTGTTGGATAATCTTTGTGACGACGTAATTTACATGGATGCAGCACCATGGAAATTTCATACAATCAATCTTATTTAGTGACTTTTATCCATGGCATGTAATTTTCGTAACAAGTTGTAACAAGTTGTAAAGCTTCTGGTATTCAAGGTAGATTGTTACATGTCACACCCGAGCAGGACAAGTGTGGATATATTCTTATAAGTTGGTTCGCAGTACTTGTTTTCTGATCTGGAATTGGGAGGTTGTGTTCCTGGATTTGATGTTTGTGCTGCTGCGGAACTGATTGAAGGAGATGGGAAAAGATTAGGAAGGTAGAAATTATGGGAGAATCCTCGTCGAAGTTTAAAATTAGAACAAGTGGTATTCAAAGGAGGATTGCCAAGATTAGGGACAGTGACTAGACTTGCTTAATGGATGGGCAAGGTAGGCATAATGAGGAATGCAAGACGGTGTGTAGTGGTGGGTGCCAGTTGCGGCATGGTGGATCAATACTAGTGGATCGATTGTGGCCTGTCGGCTTGTTAGGACCGCTTGAGCTCACCGGGTCTGAAGCTAAGCAAGCAATTTCATTCTGGGGTCGCTCATCCTTAGAGCTCATCCTTAAACCTATATTCTGAGAAAAGTACTCTCTTTCATTGAGGGGCAGGCCTGTAAAATGGTTTATTGGACTGCACAGCTTGTTCGTCAATTGCATCTCTCATGAAATCCAACTTCTAGTTAGGTTTGCTTCTAATTTAGAACAGTCCACTTCAAATGCGTGACTTTTTTTAAGAAATGCGAATCAAAACACCCTAACATCAAATCCAAAATTTAAATTAAGTTTGATGAACATCAAGACACCATGTCAATCTGATTTTGTACCCATAGTATTTCTTGTATTAATTGCCATTCCTATTTTAAACTTGTAATGTGATCTATCCTCATCCGCTTAAAACATGCCATGGTAATCTACCTATATAATTTGCCTAGATGAGATTGAGTCATTTTTCGTGAAATAAATCGTATGCTTTAGTTCTCTCATAAATAAATGAAACCTCCTCTCGGTCTATAATGTCCAAGGATTACAACCATTTTTTTCTTAGTCCTCATATACAATTAAATTGCACATGAAACCTCCTCTCGGTCATAAGGCATAGACGAGCACTTTGGCTAGAGTTTTCTCAAGCCCTTTCAGTACATTTCACCATTTTTTTAAGGCAAAAAAAGAAGAAGAAAAGCTTGCGACTTCGATTGTGCCATATCAAGTGATCAATGAATTTCTTTTTATGAAATTGCTTCAACTATGGCTTCTCTCAAATGAGAACTTCTGCTTGTAATCGTAGCTTGTCACCATCTTTGGGGCAGTATAATAGAACCACTTTGTTCCAAATCATGGCAAATTACTCAACAAGGAGCAAGACTCATAGACAAATAAAACAAAAACTATAGATACTTGAAACAAGATTTGTGAGCAAACTACTACAACCTACACTTCGCAGCAAGAATGTCTTCTTGGCCTTTCAGGATCAAGAGCATGGGAAAAGACAATAAGATTTTCTTTTCTCTTTCTTTTTTCAATCAAAGAAAGGTAAATGCAATTGAACGATCTGTAATTTAAATTCCACAAGAGTGGCAAAATTCTACAATGCTGGATCTTCTTCTTCTTCTTCACCAGAAGCAAAATCACAACAAAAAACTACTTATGCCAAAATTACTCAATTGGAATGGCCTAAGTTGACAAGAGGAACAGAGTATTTAAGAACATTTTCTTCCTCTCTTTTTTCCGGTGTTTTGAACGATAAAGGAGGTTAAATGCTCCCTCCTAACTCAACAATTCATTAGTATCATCTTCCGTTCATATTAACCTCCATGTCAAAACATCCGAAAAGAAAATAAAATTCTCCTCAAATCCTTGACAACCTGATAGTAATCATCAAAACAAATTTTCTAATCGTAACAATTTGATTGTAAGCAGTTATTAAAGCTATGAAACACATAAGAAAAGGAGCAGCATAGAAATATGTATTTTTGTATGTATGTAACGTTATGGTCTTTCAGAAGAAGACGATGAATAAAAAGGGGATTAGAGGAAGACGAACTCCACTAGAAACAGAAAAAGAAAAGACAATCATATCAGTATGGAAAGCGGAACCACCGAAAGTCATCAAAAGGTACCCTCATGGCCCTCAATAGAATCAATGGAGACGATCATGTTAATATGAAAAGCAAAAACTTTCGAAAAATTGACAGCCAATGGCACGCCTTCACCTCGCCTTAACCCGGTTCGTGAATCGTCTGGCTTGGCTTGGCCACTCGTCCAACTCCACGCGGCTCACTCTCTTCTCTCTCCTACCCACGACTTCACCCATGTTAAGAATCCGAACCCCAATGTGGAGAGCCCGAGAGAGAGCTCTGTTGTAGTCGATGACGGGAGCGAGGACGAGGGCGAGGGATCCGGTTGCAGGAGGACACTAGCCGGGATGAGACATGGGTCTCGGTTGTGAACATGCGGTTGTATTTTCAAATGTTGTTAAGGGTTTATTTGATTTGGCTTTTAGGGAAAAACTTTGGAAACGTGCGAAAGTAAGTGGAGTTTTCGAAATTGATAAATTATAATTTAAAAATTCATTGGAAACAATTTTGATTTAAATAGTGTTTAGAAAAATCACAATGTAACAAACCTTTACTAATCTTCTACTCTTTTTTTTTTAAAAAAAAAATCTCAAAACTAGCGAAGGGCTTAGTAGTTGGCAACCTTGCAAACAAGACTGGCCGATGCTAGACTACCTCGCTCTTAGTTAGATTTGGCTTTGTCGGCCAGCCTCATGCAACTATTGAGGAAGGTTCACTAATGAAGAGGTCAAACTAGTAAAACAAAAAAATTGATGACGATGGTTTTGGGTGAAAAATTCAATTGAAGGGGCTTTGGCCCAAAGTCCTAAAGAGAAGTGATTTCAAAGAAGTTCAAACTCGCTCATAGCTAGATTTGGCTTTGTCGACCGGCCTCATGCAACTGTCGAGGAAGGTTCACTAGTGAAGATGAATAGTTCCTCCTATAAGGCCAAAATTGCAAAACAAAAAAATTGACGAGGATGATTTTGGGTGAAAATTTTAGTTGAAGGGGCTTTGGCCCAAAGTCCCATAAAGAAGTGATTTCAAAGAAAGTTCAAACTCGATTGTAGTTAGATTTGGCTTTGTTGACTAGCCTCATGTAATTGTTGAGAAAGGTTCACTAGTGAAAATAAATATTTCCTCCTATGAGGCCAAAATAGAAAAAAAAAATGATGAGGATGGTTTTGGGTGAAAATTTTTTAATTGAAGTGGCTTTGGCCCAAAGCCCCATAGAGAAGTGATTCCAAATAAAGTTCAAAGGCTCAACAAGGTTGAGCATTTTCGGAATGTTAATACCTTTTTTCTTCTTTCAATTTTCCGTCTATCTTGCCAAAAGCCAGATTTGGCTAGATTTGGCGTCAATGACCCTCACCTAGGGGTTGCTATTTGTTGGTGTTAAATCTCGCTTGTCGATAGCCCAATTTGTTGTTTTGAGTTTATTTATATTTATAAAAAGCAAAATTCCTTTAAAAAGTGTGATTTTTCCAAACACCATTTAAATCGAAGTTACATTTTACTACACTTTTTAATTACAATTTACTAAAAACTTTTTGTATTTCAACAAACTTCTTTATCCTAAAATCCCTTACCTTTTCCTAAGGACTTTTCTTGAGGCCCAACTCAACACGGGCACTTAGCCTTTGATATCGTATTGGCAAACATCTCATCTTTGGCACGACACCAAAGTCTTTTTATAAATAGCGAGCCAAATGCATTATGTTAAGAGGTGGAGAGTGTGACAGCTCCCTCTCTTGTATCACATCGCCTAGGGAGAGAGTCCTGGGCTAGCTTATAATGCTTGGGTTCTTCTAACTGTACATACGCGTTTTCTTGGGGTGGTATGGGAACCATGAGGACTTTGTGTCCAAAGTGGACGATATGTGTACAGTGGAGACCCGGGATGTTACAAGTGGTATCAGAGCCGACTCCCGATCGCGTGTGGGGCCACATCAAGAATGTTGTTCTGACTCGCGACCTCATGTTGGGCCACAGCGAGGACGCTGTTCTGTTAAGAGGTGGAGAGTGTGACAGCTCCCTCTCTTGTCCCATGTCACTTAGGGAGGGAGTCCTAAGCTAGCTTATAATGCTTGGGTTAGAAGACTCCCGACCGCGTGTGGGGCACAGCAAGAATGCTGTTCTGACTCCCGACCTCATGTTGGGCCACAGCGAGGACGCTCTTCTGTTAAGAGGTGGAGAGTGTGACAGCTCTCTCTCTTGTTCCACATCGCCTAGGGAGGGAGTCCTGAGCTAGCTTATAATGCTTGGTTCTTCTAACTATACATACGCGTTTTCTTGGGGTGGTATGGGTTGCTCCGAGAGGAACAAAACCGTGAGGACTTTGTGTCCAAAGCGGACAATATGTGTACAGTAGAGACCCGGGAAAGTTACAAGATTTAAGCTATAACCGTGCTCTGCCGAGGAGACCCGGGATGTTACAAGATTTGAGCTATAACCGTGCTCTGTCGTGGCTGTCTATGAAACACGCTCGAATTCTGTAGACAACCGCGGTTGTCTATGAAACACGCTCAAATTCCGTAAACAGTGGACGATGCGTACTCCGTCACTTTCTCCAAGCTCCGTCCATCGGGGTTCTCGTCGCTCAATCAGGCCAAAGGATCGGTGCGTACTCCATCGCTTTCTCCAAGCTTCATCCATCGGGGTTCTCGTCGCTCGATCAGGCCAAAGGATCGCCGGAATTTCCTTGCCTTCGCGTTCCTTGGTTCGCGAGAGTATAGCATACGTACCGGTGGAGATATCGTCTTCGCGAGGATGAGCATCATGTCGAAGGAATCGATCGAGGTGAAGGCGCAGAGCATCGGCATCAGCAACCTGTCGCCGAACGCCGCGCTCGCCCTCACGCCCGATGTCAAGTACCGCCTGCGCGAGGTCATGTAGGTACGGTTTCGGACTGACCGGTTGGGCTGTTGCACTTCTGTGCATTGTAGTTCGGGCAGATGAGGTTGGGGGGCTGTTGAGTTCTTGTGTGTGTGTAATCTTTGATTGAATATCCATGCCCATTTTTTTATCCTTGTTTACTTTTCGTCGAGTAATCGCAATGTTTCTTTGTGTAGAAATCTTGATGAGGCATTTCCTTCGAACGATTTGTGTGGAATCTGTGTGCAGTTGCCCTAACCATATGCGCCTTCTCTTAATTAATTATGATGTGGTGTTTGAATAACTCGTGTGATATTCAGATTTTCGGGTTCTGATTTCGATTAGATAAATTAGGCATTTCATCGACGTGACTATAGTATTTTTCTTTGAGTTGGCCACTCATGAGATAACTAGACTAGCTAGGTAAGCTATTAAAGATTTTAAGGCAAATAAACTTGAGAATTCGACTAGGAATCGACTTCTCGACCGTGCTCATCTTTAGAGGTCATTGTGACACAGTATAAAATCGATTTGAAATCAGAAATAGGCTAGTTCGACAGAGATGTGTGGTCAATCGTTTTCTTGTCTGTATATGCTAATTGGACTGAACAAGAGTTTTGAGCACGAGCAAATCGAAAGAGTTGCTAGCTAGCTAGCAAGGACAAAACATGGGCGATCAATTGACAGCTCATATCCTACTGGGTAAATAGCGATTGGTAAAACTACATGGTAAATGTCGAAGTTCCCTAAATGAAGAGACTGATCCCCAACCTTCTGCAATAATTCGGTGAAAGGTTGCAGTCACTCTTGATGATGGATAGGAAAACATGTCGAGTAAAAATATGGCATCTACTTCATTTTTTTTCCCACGGCCTACGCACTTCGTTCAACTATGTATTGATGGTTGCAAAGGCTCAGATGGGATTCGAAGAAGAAAATATTTTGGTCACTGTCAAGCATATCCTCTCGAATCATCTGTTTCATGAAGTTAAATGCATATTGAGCATATCGAGTAACGAACCGAATATCCGACATGCCAACTTCCCTTTCAAAATCGAGCGCGAATCATTTCAACCCTAGTACCAATGATAGCTTCTTAGCTGATTTGAGAGCTTTGAAATTTCCAAAATGACCATGCATAAAAGCAAGGAATGTCTGTTGCATCCACGTCAAGAGAACAAAAGTCATTGTGATGATGCAATAGGTAGAGATATATCATCCCCATGTAATTTGTGTAAAATATGGGTTTTGACCCAGTCAAAGAAAAAAAGAAAAAGGTAGAAGCTACAGCAGAGAGAGGGATCAAGAGTTTTTGGGAGAAAGGGAAAAGAGGAGAGAGAGAGAGAGGAAGAAAATAAAGAAAGAAAAAGAAAACAGAAAAAGGGGAAGAGATAAAAAGGACAGCAAGCCCACGTTCAGGCAGCAGAAAGAAAAGAAGAAGAAGAAGAAGATAAAGGGAAAGAAAGGAAAAGGGGTTTTGGCACGTGCACGCCACGGATGCCTCGCCAAGTTGACTCTACTCTATAACACAGCACCCGGTAAGAGATTAGGCCCCTCGTTTGTCCAATTGAAGTAATTTTTGGGTTTAGGGCTCAAATTCGGAATTGCTGGAAAATCAAGTGGCGAAGTCCGATTTTGGAGTCGTTGAGTCGCGTATTTTCATAGGAATGATAATTTAGGGTGTTGTGGAGGCATGGGATTTTACGGATCGTGATTTGAGCTTGTGGTTTGTCCGAAACAAAATTTCAAAGTTTCCCGCGCGCAGTGTACAGTACGCGTCCAGCAGTTTCGGGCCTGTATTTTGTTACCTTTCGGCTTGATTTTGGGACGGTGAAGTTGGGAGTCTTGTAATATGTGTCAAGGGCTCTCTATTGACTATAAATTCATTTGGATCAGGGTTCGGAGGAGGAAGTTAAGGCGTGATCAAGTTTTGCGTTTAAACTCCGTGTTGCGATTTGTTAGAGCGTAGAAGTCCTCTTGTTAGAGTTAATGCATAAGTTAGTAATTTTGTAGTTAAGATAAGAGTTTTATTAGATTTTAACATTATTCCTCGGTTATTTGATAGGGCTGTGAGTTCGACGATACGGGTATCGTTCGTCGTTTGGTTGTAGATGACGAGATGAGTGGTACTATATCTTCTTTGATTTTATAAAATCATGTCTTGATATGTATGTATGTATGTATGTATATTGAATTGAGAAGAGCATTTTTATTGCATAAAAGTCGGATCGAACATTTACTACCCTTTGGTTGATTATGAGTATTTGAAAAGCGTATTATATAAAGTTTGTGGAGAAATATATATGAAATTGCTTTGTGACTGATTGATGGAAAAGTTTATGATGATTTGAGAAATAGATATGAAATGGATGATGGGCTATGCTGCAAATATTATTTGTTTGATTTAAGATATTGATTTATGGATTGGATTTCTGGTATTTGAGAATGATCATTTATGCTCAATATGACTGTGAACCCAATGAGGGGTTTTTGGGGTATGCATACCAGGTTTAGGATATCCTTCTAGGCCCAACCATTGGCTTTGTAGGTGGAGACATTGCCAAGGGGAAAAGCTTGGTCGCCTTGTCACAAGGCGTCGTGTGGTGACCATGGTGGAATATTGAGCAATAGATTAATCAATGGATGGACCATTGATATGTGATATTTGATGGAGAGATTATTCAATGGACTTGACCATTGATACTTGACTTTTGATGATGATTTAAATGAGTTTTCCTTATTAGTATAAAGTTTTGATGATATCAAATAATTCTTTTATGATTTGATATGTATTTTATATATTAAGTTGGCATTATGAAGTTTGGTATTACTTTGTATACATGCATAATGGTTGTTCGATCTGCTTAGAAGATATGTACTATTCACTGAGCTGTTGTTGCTCATTCCACTCCTCCTTTAATCTTTTCAGGTTCCTCGGTTAGCGGTGAATAGAGCGAGTGCGCCGTCAGTGGGAAACTTTTTGGGAAGTTCTATTTTGGGTATGGCCAAAGGAAGTGGTGCACTTTCCTTGCTAGTGGTTGGATTGTCTGAGTTCTATTTGTATTTTTCTTTTTGGTGAATTATAGAAACTCTAATGTTGCAACCAATATGTTGGTCTATCTGATATGTATATATATAGTTTGAGATATATATATATATATATAAGTTGATATCATGTTGTTGATTGTGTTTGAGGTTGTGTCCTTTGTGTGGAAGGACGGCCGTATCATCCCTATTCTTTGTAGTTTTGGGGTGTGACAATTCGAAACCGGCATATGCGGCTCTATTCATTTTCTTTTTTTCAGTTTTTATTGCCATCTCAGAGAAAACTAATATCAATTTTACAAGCTATTGGCCGAGTCTTGGTCGTTTCATAATTCATATTTATTTGCATTTTGCTGAAACAGAACCTTGAATGCGTCAAATCAGAGTATCCTAATCCACCATAGATGGAACAAGAGAAACTGCCGTCAAATGATGTCATTAGTTTAACTGCCGGACAGGGACGTTGTCCGATCACAACGTCTCCCCAGCATCGAGTGGAGGAATATCGCATTCTTTTCGGGGATGAATGGACCGTAAGCTTGATCCCCGAGAACCCAACTTTACTTAAAATCAACCCAACGATGGAATATCGCATTCTTTACGGTTGCAACTATCACAGTGAGAGAACTGCTAAATATTTTCTCGCCGAAATAGAGAGAGAAGGGGATGAGAAAAGCTGAGGGAAATGGGTTTCCTACTCCTTAGATCACCAAGTTACGGGTTTGAGCAGAACAAATAATCACAGACCAGGATAGATATGAGATTAGATGAGGAATTAGTCAGAGAAGTGACAAATGCTGAGCAAAACGAGTCCCTAGGCAGTAAATGTGAACAGCTTTAACAAGAGCTTAAACCCAAGATACTTCTAGGTTGGTGAATCCCCGAGTAATGGGAAAAACACGTCCGTCGTGCATCTAAGGATATCGCAAGACGGACAGACTCTAGCAAGCTAGTTAGGCATCTTGTGAGATGTTTCCTAAATGGACATGCACGATGTTTTGAGGAAAATATACGCCCCAAAGAATCTCCACGAGCAATGCAGAACTTTCTGGCATTTGTTGATTCGGTATAGTTTTTTTCTAAATCAGCACCTTTGGTGTATACGAAGTATTCTTAAACCAGAATGCGATTAATCTAGGGTAATAAGACTAAGAATTGCTTGCTCAGACAATGTCTGTTTCTGTATGTTTTGTCTGTGGCAGCAGGCTCATAAACATCAACGAAAATGCTGAGAAGGAAAAGACTTCCCCGCTATTATTTTTCCCCAAGCTCAAAGGATATGCTCCATATATTCCTCGCACAGCATAGTATTCATAAATTATATATAATCTTCAAGAGACTGCGTCCTTTCTCAACACATCACTCAGTCCTCTCCGCATGTGAAAAAATAAAAATGGTGCAGACGTCTACCCAGCCGGAACAGCCCATGCAGGTGGAGAGGAAGGAAACAGAAGTACTGGAGGACGTGAAGAAGAAGAGTGACCCGACAGGCTTGCCATTTTATAAGCTTTTGAAGTATGCAGACGCGCTCGATTGGATTTTAATGGCTCTAGGGACCATAGGATTTGTCGTCCATGGGATGGCTCAACCAGTTGGATATTTGTTGCTCGGCAAAGCACTCAATGCTTTCGGAAGTCATATCGACAACAAAGACGCATGGTTCATGCTCTGAAAAAGGTATATAACTGCACTTCGCTTGAATTCCTAGCTTACTGTCAACTGGTGGCTATATTTATTCATAGCGCGCCTTGAGTACCAACTTACTAATTATGGATGATTCACACACAGTGTCATTGGAGCTTTTCATTCGTGTTTTTCTTCGTACCTCTTTCAGGTTGTTCCATATGTGTGGTACATGGCCTTTGCAACCTTCCCTGCTGGAATCCTAGGTTGGCTTCTTTTGGTTTACTAAGATGATGGAGATGCATATGTTTTAACTAAATCGCAGAACAGTTTTTTGTTGACATGCACACTTGTTTCGCACCTAATCGCCGTTCAAAAGTCACTGTCTCCTAGGCTCCAGTAGAGATTGCTTATTTTTGTGTGCCACTCCCAAACATTGCATCAAGTTTTATGGGATCGGAAGTATCGTATAATCATTTATCATATTGGACTACTAGCAATAAAGTTAGCAAGAACCACTGGATTAACTACAGGAGAGAAAACTAATAGTATAGAAAGTACGCAGTAACAAAGCATTCGCATGGCTTCCAACTTTCTACAGAGATTGGATGCTGGATGTATGCGAGCGAAAGACAAACAGCACAGATCAGATTAGACTTCCTGAGATCAGTCCTCAGACAGGAGATTGGAGCTTTTGATACTGAATTGTCTAGTGGAAAAGTCATTGCAGGAATAAGTACTCACATGAGCGTAATCCAGGATGCTATCGGAGAGAAGGTAGCAATCTTTCCCTCAAGTTGACTGCTCTTTAGATTTCCCCACCAAAGTTTGCCGATCATGATAACATTACTTTTGGCTAGCAGCTGGGGCATTTCCTTTCGTGCTTCGCCACATTCTTTTCTGGAGTCTTGATTGCCATCATTTGCAGTTGGGAAGTTTCACTGGTCACCTTGTTTGTAGTTCCCTTGATTCTACTGATTGGAGCCACCTACACCAAGAAAATGAATGCCATCTCAGCTTTCAAATGATTTACCTATCCGAAGCTACTACTGTTGTGGAACAGGTGAAAAAACTTCACGTTTTTGAAGTTATAAAATATCTAAGAAAAGGGGAATCATCTGGAAATTCATGGGTTAATGTTTGACAACGTACAGACCATATCTCATATAAAAACGGTCTTTGCATTTGTTGGCGAGGATGGCGCAATCAAGTCATTCTCAGACTGCATGGACAAGCAGTCTGTTATTAGCAGAGGAGAGGCACTGATTAAGGGAGTTGGAACAGGAATGTTTCAAGCAGTGACCAACTCTTCTTAGGCACTAATCATATGGATCAGAGCAATCGTGGGCACTGCCGGAAGATCTATTGGAGGGAACGTCAGAGCAGCAGTCATGAGCATCCTCTTTGGAGCTATGTAAGAAAAGTTCACCTTTCTTGTAAAAGTTTTTGGATGAGATTGTTTTGTCTTACAGCGACTAGATAAGCAATCCGATGATGATCATCAAGCTAGTTAATCTGCACATAACATGAGAAATAACATCGTCCTACTTGGGTTCTCTAAAGTTTTGTTTGAATGCGTGTGTGATGCATTTCATTTTGAGCCTCTTAAGAAGATATCAGATGCCTTTAAGAATCTTCATATAATGAAGTGAAGAAGATATAACCTTAATTATGGACCGTGGCTTCTTTTGCATTCCAGCTCAATCACTTATGCTGCCCCAGACATGCAAGTATTTAACCAAGCAAAAGCAGCAGGAAATGAAGTTTTTAAGGTGATCCGGAGACAACCAACTATTAGCAAAGCTTCAGGGGGATCGTATTGAAGGAAATCGAGGGAAACATTGACATAAGGAACATTCACTTTGCTTACCCATCCCGAGAAGAGAAGTTGATTCTTCAAGGTTTTACACTGTCGATTCCAGCAGGAAAGACGGTGGGATTAGTTGGTAGCAGCCGGCGTGGGAAAAGCATGATCATATCCCTGGTTGCAAGATTCTACGATCCTTCGAAAGGTCTAAAACATTTATCCTCCATGTTCTTGAGCTGAAATTTGTTATCCTCTCCTTATTATTCCCACGGTTTCATGCTTCTATTGCTCATACATTTTTTGCGCAAAAAGGTTGCTGACGATTGAATAATATTGCATAGGTTGCTGATGATTGGGTAATATTGCATGTTTTCAGGGGTCATTCTCATAGATAACCATAACATCAAGGATCTTGATTTGAAGTGCCTCCGCCAAAATATTGGAGCAGTTTCCCAAGAACCATCACTGTTTGCTGGCACTATCAAGGACAACCTTAAAGTAGGAAATTTGGATGAAGATGACCAACAAATAGAGAATACAGCAATGATGGCAAATGCACATAATTTCATTTCACAGCTTCCAGATAAGTACTCGACAGAGGTAATATGCAATCTCCTAGCAACAGATGTAAATTAACGACGTCTCTCCTGAAAGTTCTCAAGCTCTCATTAGACAAAAAACAAGGATCCTAAGTTAAATTTTGGCGCCATGATGATGGACTAGGTGGGGCAAAGGGGCTTCCAGCTGTCAGGAGGACAAAAACAAAGAATTGCAATAGCCAGAGCCGTTCTCAAGAATCCTCCAATACTACTGCTCGATGAGGCTACAAGTGCTCTTGATTCGCAATCTGAGAAGCTGGTTCAAGAGGCATTGGAGAAGGCCATGCAGGGAAGAACGGTGATCTTGATTGCGCACAGATTGTCAACCATCGTTAATGCAGATGAAATTGCAGTTGTAGAGAATGGACAGGTTAGGGAGACAGGAACGCACAGCACCCTATTGGATACAAGCAAATTATACAACAGCTTATTCAACATGCAGAACATCAGTGTTGTTCTTGATGAAAGGTTGGCTGCCTCATAATAATTATTTCCCACCGTTTGTGCATGACAGTTATTTTGATAAAAAAAAGAAACAGGTTCTCACTGGCCCATGATGTTGATTGAATGACAGAACTGATATATCTTCACAAGATTATGAAATTGACCAACCGCACAGCTCACCTAAAAGCAGAGTATTAAGTGAAAAGGCGCAGAGATAGAAGAAAGCCTCAGAGAAGATCCTGAGCAAGAGGAGCACAAGAAAAGATTAGAAGCAGTCCACTTCTTTAGAATCTGGTTTGGGTTGAGGAGGACGGAACTTGTCAAGATAGCCATTGGCTCCATTGCAGCCGGTTTCTCTGGAATCTCAAAGCCTGTTTTTGGGTTCTTCATCATAACAATAGGCGTTACATATTACCATAAACATGCAAAGCGGGAAGTTGGATGGTACTCGATCGCATTCTCCCTAATAGGGTTGCTATCATTAGTCTCTCACATCTTGCAGCATTACTATGGTGTGGTCGGTGAGAAGGCCATGACAAACCTTAGAAAGCTCTCTTTTCAGGTAGCTGTCACTCTTTTTTGCTAGCATAGTCCTTTACAGTTTAATGCAGAATCTACTAGCTCTGAATTTGAGATTCTGCCCAAGTTGTGAATCATTTATGGAGTACAATTTGCATTGATTGTTCTAAAATCTTGCAGGTGTCATGCGCAATGAATTCACTTGGTTTGAGAAACCCGAGAACAGCATTGGGATGGTTACTTCGTGAATCATCAATGATACATCCATGGTGAAAGTGATAATTTCTGATCGCATGTCCGTCTTTGTCCAATGCATGGCTTTTATACTGATTGCTACAGTAGTTAGCATGATTGTAAACTGGAGAATGGGTCTAGTGGCTTGGGCTGTGATGCCTTGCCACTTCTTAGTGGGCTCATTCAAGCCAAGTCAGCCAAAGGATTTGCCGGCGACTCTTCTGCAGCACATGGCAAAGTCGTTTCCCTAACTTCTGAGTCGGCAACAAACATAAGAACTGTAGCATCTTTTAGCTATGAAGAGCAAATCCTGAGGAAAGCCAAGTTAGCGTTGGAAGTCCCAATGAAAGAGAGTAGAAGAACCAGTATCAAGTATGGAATAATCCAAGGATTCTCTCTTTGCTTATGGAACATTGCACATGTCACACCCCGATTCACAAGAAAAAGGGGCATGACACGGCCGTCCTTTTACCAAAGGACGCAGCCTCAACATAACCAAAATTCAACCCGAAAACAACATATATACATCCACATATATATATGTATAACAAAAAGGGTATTTGGTTACAATATCAGAGTATATCTATAATCCATAAAAGATGAAAACAAAAACCTTTTAACTATGCACAAGTCATACCCAAAAATTTCACCACAAAAGTCCTCCCCGAACGAACGCTCACGCCTACTCGCGACTCACTGAAGAACCTGAAAAGCAAGTAGATGAGAGGAGTGAGCTACCACGGCTCGTGAGTAACACATTTCTTCTAAGCGGATCGAGAAATCACTATGCACATTTTAAAACACAAATACAACTCAAATACCGAAAGTACCAATGGTCGAGTCCATTAGTCAATCTCATAAAACACGCATCAATGGTCTATTCCATTGATTAATCTCATCAAATCACATCGATGGTCCATTCCATCGATTAAACTCAAATCACACGTCAATGGTCTACTCCATTGACCAATTCATGCTCAAATGTCTAACCATGGTCACGCGTAACGCCCGTGACGAGACGACCAAGATTCCCCCTTGGCAAGGTCTCCACCTATTATTAGCCGGTGGCTCGGCCCACAAGGATATCCTAGATTAAGTATGCGCATACCAACACACCCCTCGGGGTTCACGAGAGACATTGAGCACCAACCACAAATCACAATATCCAAGTAATCCAACGTCGAAAGAAAGTCATATCATAACTCAAGATTTGATATATATAAATATCAAAGCATTCTCCAAACCATTTCAAGATCTTTTCATAAAGAATTCCACAAACCATTTTCAACAACCATTCGAATTGAATTCGAAATATAACTCATCTTTCAAATAACGAAATGGCGTAATAACTCGATCCTATTTTATGCAACAAAAGATGTATTTTATCAACTCATAAAGTATATAATTCACCATGTTTCTCAAAACATGAGTTTAAAATACAAAGAAGAAATAGTGTCACTCACCGGGAAAAAGCCAAAAATCAAATACGACGCTCACTCGAACCACGCACTCGGATCCCTAACAATTAATGGAAAAACAATATCAAAAGGCCGAGTAAAAAGGAATATTCTTACAACGACTCGCCTAAACTAGGCCTATTAGTCGATAAAACGACACCTACGCGCCACAAAAGCACACAAAAAGCAGAAACCCAACAATTTCAGCTAGGCGCGGTCCATGCGCCAACTTCGTCACGCCATAACTCCCTCCACAAATTTCCGTTTCAAGCCATCTTGCAGTCTTTAGAAAGCTCTTTTAACGTACAACAACAACCCCAACTCAGCTGCCCCAAAACAGAACCGAAAACGACAAAAAAGAGGCTCGAAGCTACTGCCGCTACAGTACCAGACTGCGTCCCCAACTTCAAAATTCCGTTCCGGACAAACCACAAGCTCAAATCACGATCCGTAAGATGCTATAGCTTCACAACATCCCAAAGTACCATTTCTATAAATATATACAGCTTAACGACTCAAAAATCGAGCTTCGCCACACAAATCTCCAAGAAATCCGAACTTCGAGCCCTAATTGCGGCAAATGCTTGAAGTAGGTGATTAAAAGCTTCGATTCCTTACCGGCGTTGCAAAGCACACTTGAGTCGGCTTGATGAGGCGTTCGGATCACGAGCGCGCCAAAATTTTCCCCTTTTTCCTTTTTCTTTTCTTTTCTTTCTCTCTTCTCCCCTGTTTTTCGTTTCTGCCCTGCTTCTGTCGAATGCCTCTTTCTCTCCCTCTTTCTCTCTTTTATTAACCCAGCCGAAGCTTCCACATCTCTCCCTCAGCCTTCTTTTTTTGACTTTTCAACCCTTTATTTTTCTTTTCTTGTTTTAGAGAGCCCATATATTACATTGCACATGCAATCGCCTTGTGCTACATCGCGGTCTTGGTCGATAGAGGCCAAGCCACATTTGCAGACGGCATAAGATCGTACCAGATTTTCTCTCTCACGGTACCTTCTATTACAGAGCTGTGGATGCTGATCCCCACCGTATTATCGGCCATAAGCATACTCGCTCCTGCGTTCCAGACCCTCGACGGAAAAACTGAAATCGAACCAGATGTGCTGGAAAATACACATCATGGGAGGATCGAAGGAACTGCTGAGTTCCAGAACGTCAAATTCAAGTACCCATCACGACCAGAAGTTACCGTTCTCAAGAACTTCACGTTGAAAATTGAAGCTGGGACGAAGGTGGCTCTTGTTGGGCCAAGTGATGCCGGAAAGTCCTCTATTCTGGCCCTTCTGCTGAGGTTCTACGATCCGATGGAAGGAAAGGTGCTCATTGATGGGAAGGACATATAGGAATACAACCTGAGATGGTTGAGGACGCAAATAGGATTTGTGCAGCAAGAGCCCATCCTCTTTAGCTCCTCCATCAGAGAGAACATCTGTTACGGATATTGTGGGGCTTCGGAAGCTGAAATAATGGAGGCGACGAGGCAAGCCAACATACACGAATTCATCAGCAGTTTGCCGGATGGCTACGACACTCTAGTCGGGGAGAAGGGCTGCCAACTTTCTGGGGGACAAAAGCAAAGAATAGCCATAGCAAGAACACTGCTGAAGAAGCCGGCAATGCTGCTCCTGGACGAAGCCACAAGCGCCCTCGATGCTGAATCCGAAAGGAGTATCGTGAGTGCTCTGGAGGCGGCAAACGAGTCCAATAACGGTGGCCTCTTCTCCCAGACCACCGTAATTACGGTAGCACATCGGCTCTCCACCATAGTAAAATCAGACAGCATCATTGTCATGGACAAAGGCGAGATCGTGGAGATCGGTCCCCATTCGGCCCTGATCAGATCAGGCAGTGGAATGTATACTCGACTGTATAGGCTCCAGAGCTTGAAAGAATGATCGGGTACCTAGCTATTAGCTCTATCGTGAGAATCGAATCAAGAAGTTCAGACGGAAAGATGGAAAAGCAGTAGAACTAGGAATGGTCGAATAACATCCGGAAGGTGCACACTGGACTCCGAATGCGTTTCGTCGAGTCCCACGTCGAGAATTTTATCATTCACAGCAAATGAAATGGACGTTTGCTATCTATTCCTGAAATTTTCTTGATAAGTTAAGATTGAGAACTGTCATCACCGGTCGATTGTATTCGTATCGTCGTCCAAGTTAATGCAAAATGCAATCCAAACGTTACATCGAAGCTTTCCCACTAATTCATGAAACTTCGTTCGAACAGGACTGAGCGTTAGCGCCTCATAACGGCAGAATGCAGTTCCGAATTTCGTACAAGGTGATGATAGAGGGCTCTCAAATCACGAAATCGCAATGAAAGATCCAGTGAGTCATAAAACCATCCATAGACTTCGCTCCGGAAACTCCTTGAATCATCGTTTAAGCTGATGCAAGACTTTCTAAACTCGATCGTTTGTACAAACCGGACCAGATTCAATTTAGTCTAAAAAGCGGAGTAACCAACACTAATCCAATAACTGGGTACGGGGTCATGAGATACTGCCGCCGAGTCGATATAACCTGAACCGAGCCGGCTGAACCAGATCGATCCCAAGCAATCATAGCTCAGTCAAAGGTTTGCATAAGAAAAGGCAAATCACGATGATCGCTCCTGCCTAGAGAGACCGTAGCAGAACAAATCGAGGAGAGATAGAGAGAGAAGTAAAGCGGAGAAATGAGTGGTGGAGGGGATGGAGACAGAAGCAGGGCAGTAGGACCAATCCGAAACCAAACCCCCATTCCAGTAAGTGGCTATGTATCAATAATCTGTACTTCATTTATAACTATGGCTGTAGAGGAAATCATTGAAAAAAAACTAGTGATGAAACTATGATCAAAGTGCCAGGAAAAGTAAAGTTCATTGGAATAGAAATTTGTATTCCAAGGAAATGACAAAATACATTACACGGATATGAAAAGTACATAGAAAGAAAGATAAACAATGCTACTAATAAAATTTCAGAATTTAGGGTTACAACGATTGTACCAATTCAAGTGTTCTGATCATCAAGCAAACAAGTATTAAGTAGCGTCATTTTTGTCACAACGGGCAATCTTATTCTGTCATGCGAACTGAGGGCAAGGCAAATGGCACCAAAATGGAGATGCGTGTCAGTGTTGTATCCATAGATGAGGAAATTCATGAGTCATCAAGAGGGTAACAAACGGTTATATCCGGGTACTGGGGGTTGGGAGCCAAAACTGCACGACTGGGCATATTTCTTAACCTTTTTTGAGGTTATGTTGAATGAATCATTTCTGGAGTTTACGGACGAGAAAGAGGTGGGTTTAGCAAAGGTGGAGTATTCGAAATTTAAAAAAATACTTATGCTCCGACAAATCCACCCTTTTTTCCCCACGAATTTCATTCGCATTTCATTTCTATCTACTTTTGTACTCATCTATTGTCTTTCGGCCAGAATATTAAGTGATTTGTGAGTCCCATGAAACTGGTTGACGTGGTACACATTAATATGAGTTGGTGCAGTTAAAACTTGACACATTTCCTGATTAGAAAATTTGAAATTACAGATTTTCTCTCTCCTCATCCCCGTCACAGCCACCATCTCTCTAGCCGGTTGAGAATTTGCCGCCCAACTGCGGCCATGTCAACCATAACCTCCATCTTCAACGCCCACTTCCCCACCATGGCTGCCGCAGCAAGTCCCTTCCTCCGCCTCAAACAGTCATGGAGTCTCTGTTGTCCCCTTCTGTCGTCCTCCCTTCGAGTTCCTCTAGGGAGCTCCCTTCCACGAAGTGCGGCCGTGATAGATTTGGAGCCATGGCCGCTAAAGCTCTACCCTGGCCATGAACTCGAGAAGCCATGGCCTCGTCTAGATCTGGGCGGGCAACATTGGAGCTAAATGTGAGCGATGACGGAAGTGTAGCTTGGGCCGACAGCAGGCGACCCCGAAAGCAGTGGAGATGGAGATGGTGGCTAAAGAGGTGGTGCTCTATGATGGAGGAAGAAGAAGATAAAAATCAAATTTTTATTTATTTTTATTACACTCAACAAACATGTATCAATCTATCATTGGACATTGATAAAAAAAAAAAGCGCACCAATTTAGGCAGCGCTTCCAACCACTAAAGCTGTGTTCAGTCGTTTGGATTTTTAAACATGATAAGATAGGATAAGAAATCCATGGATCTCTTCGTATCATATCCATTGTTTGATAAACTACGGATTTATAGTATTTACATCATATTACTTATAATATTTTAAAGTTCACAAACTGATATAATAAAAATCTCTCACTGCAGTTGTTCCTATTTTATTTTTATTTGTCTTGTTTTCCTCTCTTTCTTTAATTATTTTCCTTTTTATTTCTTTTTTCCCCTTCTATCATTTTTAATAAAACTTCACTAAATAGTAAATTGTGCTAATATACCTAAAATATGTAATAAATATGATTATATTTATATTAATTAAATTCGAATATATAAAACATAAGATTAAATTAAAAAATAAAATTATATTTTTGTTATTTTGAATTTCTTATATAAGAATTCAAATATGATTTATATTGAAATATAATTTTAATATTATTAATTTAAGAAATTTATTATTTGAGAAAAATTACTTTCCTATTATGGATGGTAGAAATCCTATTTACCTTTATTCTACCTCCCCTCGGATAATTTTATTCGATTTCTATATTTCTTGGTTTGCATAGTCCTTTTCATTCTGCTGTTATAGTATTTTCCATAATTTAAGGAACAACTGCATTTTGGTACGTGCTTAGTAGTTTACAACTCCATGTATCAAAGACCATTTAGAGTAGCAAATGTACAATCGGCACAAATTCTTTATAGCATTTTCATGTTCTCTTGATTTAGTTCATCACAAAAACCTATGAAACAAAGAGAATTCATTACAACATCCCATGATGACTTCTATCACTGAATTAAATTGATACAGGTAACAGACTAATCAGCTCTAAGAGATTGGTTCATCTATGCCGGTTTAGTAGCTGGAACATAAAGCGAATATAGATGACATGGTATAAACAGTGACACTAAGAAACCCTTCATCAGTCTCAATCATGGATCGCTACTTTCATTGAATTCAATGAAAAGAGAGCTGCTTCAGCTAGCTATGTGTTTCAAGAGATTCTTGGTGCCTGTGGTGTGGCTTAAACTTTGCGTGTGCAGGAAGTTTTGTACTTGTACAGCCTCTCTCAGTTTATATAAGGGGGCATTGAGACAGGAATATTCGGCTACTAGCAGACATGACGTCCAAAAACATCTAAACCATCGAATTCGAGGGTTCTTGATGCAATTTGGAAGCATCCGGAGTGCACAAAACAGATGCCGGCTTGCAATCATCAGTTAGTTAGCATCTGAGACACGACAATTAGCATAAAACTAGCTGTTTTATTAATTCATATTGTATTAGAAATCAAATGCATTTCTTCATGAGGGGCGTACAAAGATGACGTTGACACTCGGTGTCTCTTAGTTTTTGTAAAATATGGGTTTTGACCGGTCAAAAAGTAAAAAAGGAGAAAGAAGAAGGAGAGGAATCGAGAGTTTTCGGGAGAGGGAAAAGAGAAGAGAGAGAGAGAGAGGAAGAAAAGATAGAAAGAAAGAAAAGACAGAAAAAGAAAATGGGGGAAAAGGAAGAGATAAAAGGGAAATAGAGAGAAAAAGGAGGAGAGAGAGAACGGGAGAGCCGAGAGCTTTCGCTCGAAGAAGAAGAAGAAGAAGAAGAAGAAGAAGAAGAAGAAGAAAGAGGATTTTGTGTATTTTCACCACGGGAGCCTCGCCAAGCCGTATAACGCAACGCCCGGTAGGCGCTCGTGCTCCCTCTTTGTTCAATCGAAGTAATTTTGGACCTAGGGCTTGAAATCCGGAATTTTGGGAAAATCGAGCGGCGAAGTATGATTTTTGAGTCGTTGAGCTGAGTATTTTTGTAAAAATGGTACTTTGGGATGTTGTGAAGCTATAGCATCTTACGGATCGTGATTTGAGCTTGCGGTTTGTCCGGAACGGGATTTTGAAGTTGGGGCGCATTCTGGTACTGTAGCGAACAGCAGCTTCCAGCCTGTTTTTTTGTTGTTTTCGGTACTGTTTTGGGTGGCTGAGTTGGGGTTGTTGTTGTACGTTAAAAGAGCTTTTTAAAGACTGTAAGACGGCTTAAAACGGAATTTTGTGGAAGAAGTTATGGCGCGACAAAGTTGGCGCATGAGCTGCGCCTAGTGGGAAATCGATGGGTTTTCGATAAATGCGAGCTTTCGTGGCGTATAGGTGTCGTTTTAACGACAAATAAGCCTAGTTTAGACGAGTCATTATGCGAATATCCTTTTTACTCGGTCTTTTGATAATGTTTTTCCTTTAATTATTAGGGATCCGAGTGCGTTGGTTCGAGTGAGCGTCGTAGTTGATTTTCGACTTTCCCAGGTGAGTGGTGCTATCTCTTCTAAGAATTTATAAGCTCATATTTTTAAAATGATAAATGATTGATATTTCATGAGTTATGAATAAGCATATTTGTTGCATAAAATTTGGATCGGGTATTTACTGCGTTTTGGTATTTAAGAATAGTATGAGAATTTTTGGGTGGAAATATATGTTTTGTTTGATGAACGAAGTTGAGAAATATTACATGTTTTGAGTTTGTGAAACCATTTCATGAAAAGCTCGACTTTGAGATGATTTATGGAAGGTTATATAGTTATTGATTGGTAATAAGGTTTTTGAAATGTATTTGATTTAAAAGTGATATGTGTTTTTGATGGAGATTATTCGATGGACTCCATTGATACTCGACTTTTGATGGTGATTTAAATGAGCTTTCATATTAGTATAAGGCTTTGATGATAAGAAATAACTCTTATATGATTCGATATGTACTTTATATATTGAGGTTGATTTATGAGACGGGTCTTGAAATTATTTGAAAATGTTTTATGAAAAGTATTTCTGGAGATAAGTTGAGTTACGAATCTTTTGGTGATATATGAAATGTTTAATGGATTTGGTTTGAGAATTATGGATGGTGTAGTTCTGGATTGATGTGGATGCTCAATATCGCTGTGAGCCCAGCGAGGGGCTTGTGGGTATGCGCATACTATTCTAGGATATCCTTGTGGGCCGAGCCACCGGCTAATAGTAGGTGGAGACCTTGCCAAGGGGGAATCTTGGTCGCCTCGTCACCGGGCGTTGTATCGTGACCATGGTTTGATATTGAGCAATGGATTGATCGATGGAGTGGACCATCGACGTGCAATTTGAGATTAGTCGATGGAATGGACCATCGACGTGTAATTTGAGATTAGTCGATGGATTGGACCATCGACGTGTAATTTGAGATTAGTCGTTGGAATGGACCATCGACGTGTAATTTCATTTGATTATCAATGTGTGGTTTGATGAGATTAATCAATGGAATAGACCATTGATGCATATTTTATGAGATTAACCAATGGAATGGACCATTGGCATGTGAATTAATGAGATTGATCGTGGATTAGACCATTGATGTTTATTTCGATGTTATTATGAAATGATTATTGCTATTAATATAGCTATGTTGAAGCGTATGTAACTTATTCTTTTTACTGTTTGTTATATCCTAGATTTGAGTTAAAAGAGTTGTAATTTGGTTTTGTAAATATACATAGTGGGTGCTCGATCCGCTTAGAAGAGATGCACTACTTACCGAGCCGTGGTTGCTCACCCTCTATTTTTTCCAACCTTTTTCAGGTTCCTCGACTATTTGATGAGTAGATACGAGAGCGATTTGGATGTGGGGACTTTTAAGAGTTGGATTTTGAGAGCTCTGAGGCTGCGTCCTTTAAGTGGAAGGACGGCTGTGTCATCCCCATTTTTCTTGTTAGTTTTGGGGTGTGACATCTTGTGGTATCAGAGCTTAGGTTATGATCTTTGGGGTGTAAATTTTTTTTTTTTTTTTTTTTGGGGACGTTGTGAGGGTGTGTTAGTTTTAGCGTTAGTATTTGTTATGTATTAGGATGTAGGTCTTTTCTTTTTGGGGTCGAAGCTCGTGCAACAATGTTTAAAGTTGTGGAACACCCCGCGGATACTATGAAGATCACGGTGACTTGAAGGGTCATAGTGTAGAAATTGAGTAAAGCCTTGATGTGTCAAGTGTGATAAAGGAGGATGTTATCGTGGCGAAGTGTTGGGTTTAAGGATAAGAAATGTTGGACTACAAATTTTCAATCGGGAGAGAGCAACTCATGGTACCGTGCTTTGCTTGTTGGACGATCAAATTTTGAGTGTGCATATAATAGAAGAGTTGGTGGTGAAAACTTCAAATCATGATTGTATATAATCAGGATCTCTGAAGACAGCACTTGCAAGCTAATTTTTTTGAAACTCCCCAAGCAATTCTATATATATACGAATAATGAAGTTGCATGATAGATTTGTGTCCCGGGTACAGTGGCATGGCTATCGAAAATGAAGCAACCAAAGATTCAGGAAACAATGAAACTGTCATATCAAGGAGCCTTGAGGTGGCGGTAGCAATGGCAAAGAGCCCTACTGTGAATGAAAATGAACAGGATTCCAACAAGAGCAAAAGAGACGAGAAAGAGAACTCTATTCCATTCCTCAAGCTATTCTCATTTGCAAATTCTACTGATATGCTATTGATAGTTGTTTGGATTGATAAGCGCAGGGGGAATGGCCTTTCTCTACCACTTATGATCACCTTGTTCGGACAACTGATCAATACGTTCGGCTAAAGCTAGGCTAATAATGATATTGTTGCTCTTGTGTCTAAGGTTTAAACCTTTGCAAATATGGACTTTATGGATTGTTATAGAGAAACTCATTTCTCGAAAAGGAAGTTCTTATGTTGAGATTGTGAAATCTTCGTTTCCTCTTAAGTTTATCTCGGTGCTTCGATGTGGTGCAGCAAAGCATTTCTTTAGGTGTCTTGCTGGATAGTCACCGGCAAGCAACCGGTTGCAAGAATAAGAGGTCTTTATTCATAAATTATATTGAGACGAGATGTCGCATTCTTTGACAAATAGACTAACACCGGAGAGTTGGCCAGGAGAATGTTGGGCAACACAGTTCCCATCTCGGACGCTTGCGTGAAAACATGGGAAAGTTCATATAGCTCAGGTTGACATTTGTTGGAAGCTTTGTGATGGCATTTATCAAGGGGTGGCTATTGACCCGGGTTATGCTTTTCATGATTCCCTCGCTAGTGACCGTGACTAAAGTCATGTCCCTCGTCATCTCAAGATGGCATCCCGCGGGCAAAGGCTTATGAACAAACAAGTGATTCATCGGCAGCAAATTTTTGAACAAACAAGTGGTTCAACTAAGACGGTTACATCATTTACTAGAGAGAAACGAGCAATCGCAGATTATAGCAAATTCGTTGTGAATGCATACAAACGAAGTGTCCACCGAAGCCTACTAAATCTTGGAGGAGTCATGCTCATCATTTTTAGTGTTTTTGCTTTGGCAATGTGGTACAACATGAAGTTGATGTTAGACAAGAGATATAACAGAACGCAGGATCGATGTGATCATGGCAACATTGATTGGTTCCATGACTCTTAGGCAAGCTTCTTCATGCATCAGTGCATTTGCTATTGGTTGAGCTGCTGTATATAAGATGTCTGAGACCATCCGTGGGAAGCCGGAGACCGATTCTTTTGACACTAAGGGAAAGAAATTAGATGAATCCAATGAGATATTGAGTTGGCAGATGTTTGTTTCGGTTATGCAGCCAGGCCCAATGAGCAAACATTCAATGGGTTCTCTTTTAGCATCCCGAGTGGTACAACTGCCACTCTAGTGGGACAAAGCGAAGTAGGACGCTCTTAGTGATCAGTTTGTTAGAGAGATTCTATGACCCCCAAGCCGGTGAAGTACTTATCAATCGTATTAACTTTAAAGAGTTTCAGCTTAAAAGGATTAAAAGCAAACTCGAGCTTGTTAATTAGAAGCCTGTGTTATTCGTGCGCAGCATCAAGGACAATATTGTATATGGAAAAGGGAGGCACCATACTTGAGATCAAAGCTACTGTAGAACTTGCGAATGTCATGCTTACAGATAAGGTCAGTTGCTACCTTGTCATGGATTTTCTATGTAAGGAGAAGGGACGAAGAAGTGAGGGAGATGCTGCAGAAAATGGTAAGGGTGGTAAATTATTACCAAACCAAGATTACTTATGATCATTTGGTCAATGTGCTTGTCAAGCATGGTCATAGAGACAAGGCTCTTGAATTTTGAGGGAAGCAAAACGAGAGAGAGGTTTCCAATTGGCAAAGTGGAACATAGTGCCATGGTTCATTCATTTTGTAAGGAGGGGAATCTAGCAAGGCAAAGGAAATAGTGAACGAGATGTCCTTGAAGGGTTGTATCCCAAATGTGTGACGAATACCATTATTATCATTGGGTTTTGTCGAGTAAGTAAAGTTGATCAAGCTAGAAAGCTGCTTAAGTAGATGGAAAGGTATGGCTGCAAACCAAACACTCTACCTTGAATCGCCTTGTTAAGTGGACTTGGTAGCAGTGGCAAGCCTTCAGAAGCTAGAAAAAAAAAAAAAAAAAAAAAAGGGCCTAAGTTGTAGCAGGATCGAAGCATGGAGTAATTCATGAAATTCTAGTTGGTAGTGAGACGCATCCTCAATAAAAAGATAACGGGAATATATGTGAAGATTCAATAGCAAAATCATATCGAGAGAGGGGCCTCTGGGGAGCTCGAGGAAAAGGCAAGACACAAATACTCTCACATGTTTGGTAATTAATGTATGTCTAAATTTCGAGGACGAAATTTTTTAAGGAGGGGAGAATGTAAAATATGGGTTTTGACCGGTCAAAAAGTAAAAAAGGAGAAAGAAGAAGGAGAGGAATCGAGAGTTTTCGGGAGAGGGAAAAGAGAAGAGAGAGAGAGGAAGAAAAGATAGAAAGAAAGAAAAGAAAAGAAAAAGAAAATGGGGGAAAAGGAAGAGATAAAAGGGAAATAGAGAGAAAAAGGAGGAGAGAGAGAACGGGAGAGCTGAGAACTCTCGCTCAAAGAAGAAGAAGAAAAAAAGAAGAAGAAGAAGAAGAAGAAGAAGAAAGAGGTTTTGTGTATTTTCACCACGGGAGCCTCGCCAAGCCGTATAACGCAACGCCCGGTAGGCGCTCGTGCTCCCCCTTTGTTCAATCGAAGTAATTTTGGACCTAGGGCTTGAAATCCGGAATTTTGGGAAAATCGAGCGGCGAAGTATGATTTTTGAGTCGTTGAGCTGAGTATTTTTGTAAAAATGGTACTTTGGGATGTTGTGAAGCTATAGCATCTTATGGATCGTGATTTGAGCTTGCGGTTTGTCCGGAACGAAATTTTGAAGTTGGGGGCGCAATCTGGTACTGTAGCGAACAGTAGCTTCCAGCCTGTTTTTTTGTTGTTTTCGGTACTGTTTTGGAGCGGCTGAGTTGGGGTTGTTGTTGTACGTTAAAAGAGCTTTTTAAAGACTGTAAGATGGCTTAAAACGGAATTTTGTGGAAGAAGTTATGGCGCGACAAAGTTGGCGCATGAGCTGCGCCTAGTGGGAAATCGATGGGTTTTCGATAAATGCGAGCTTTAAGTGGCGTATAGGTGTCGTTTTAACGACAAATAAGCCTAGTTTAGACGAGTCATTATGCGAATATCCTTTTACTCGGTCTTTTGATAATGTTTTTCCTTTAATTATTAGGGATCCGAGTGCGTTGGTTCGAGTGAGCGTCGTAGTTGATTTTCGACTTTCCTGTGTGAGTGGTGCTATCTCTTCTAAGAATTTATAAGCTCATATTTTTAAAATGATAAATGATTGATATTTCATGAGTTATGAATAAGCATATTTGTTGCAGAAAATTTGGATCGGGTATTTACTGCGTTTTGGTATTTAAGAATAGTATGAGAATTTTGGGTGGAAATATATGTTTTGTTTGATGAACAAAGTTGAGAAATATTACATGTTTTGAGTTTGTGAAACCATTTCATGAAAAGCTCGACTTTGAGATGATTTATGGAAGGTTATATAGTTATTGATTGGTAATAAGGTTTTTGAAATGTATTTGATTTAAAAGTGATATGTGTTTTTGATGGAGATTATTCGATGGACTCCATTGATACTCGACTTTTGATGGTGATTTAAATGAGTTTTCATATTAGTATAAGGCTTTGATGATAAGAAATAACTCTTATATGATTCGATATGTACTTTATATATTGAGGTTGATTTATGAGACGGGTCTTGAAATTATTTGAAAATGTTTTATGAAAAGTATTTCTGGCAGATAAGTTGAGTTACGAATCTTTTGGTGATATATGAAATGTTTAATGGATTTGGTTTGAGAATTATGGATGGTGTAGTTCTGGATTGATGTGGATGCTCAATATCGCTGTGAGCCCAGCGAGGGGCTTGTGGGTATGCGCATACTATTCTAGGATATCCTTGTGGGCCGAGCCACCGGCTAATAGTAGGTGGAGACCTTGCCAAGGGGGAATCTTGGTCGCCTCGTCACCGGGCGTTGTATCGTGACCATGGTTTGATATTGAGCAATGGATTGATCGATGGAGTGGACCATCGACGTGCAATTTGAGATTAGTCGATGGAATGGACCATCGACGTGTAATTTGAGATTAGTCGATGGATTGGACCATCGACGTGTAATTTGAGATTAGTCGTTGGAATGGACCATCGACGTGTAATTTCATTTGATTATCAATGTGTGGTTTGATGAGATTAATCAATGGAATAGACCATTGATGCATATTTTATGAGATTAACCAATGGAATGGACCATTGGCATGTGAATTAATGAGATTGATCGTGGATTAGACCATTGATGTTTATTTCGATGTTATTAAGAAATGATTATTGAAATAGCTATTAGCGTATGTAACTTATTCTTTTTACTGTTTGTTATATCCTAATTTGAGTTAAAAGCTAATTTGTTTTGTAAAAGCATAGTGGGTGCTCGATCCGTAACTTATTCTATTTTTTCCAACCTTTTTCAGGTTTGTTATATCCGATTTGGATGTGGGGACTTTTGAGTTGGAAAAGAGTCCTTTAAATGCCGTGTCATCCCCATTTTCTTTTGGTTTTGGGGTGTGAAATAGTTCGGAATGTAAGCAGAGTCAAAAACATCTAAAGGGTGCTCCAAAGATCCATTAAGAATCCAACTAGATGCACTGACTTGACTCACGAAGCCGACAATCTTACAACCTTTCTTTTATGGATACGATCTCGGTGTCATGAATTATGATGATATTTATTACACAAGCACGGCGATATTATTTCATACTTGAAATAGACCTTGCCAAATTTGATTCCGTTTTATTGGAGTGCCCAATCAATAGACTCGCATACAACATGTCAAAGTTAGAGAACACGAACACGCCCAAACAGATGAGGAAATAAATACATAAATAAAAACAAGAAAAAGATGGTTGTTTGAAGATACCCCAATATTGTCCCATGAAGTAGAGGGCAATCAGACTTTAGTCAAGACAGGTGCACACTGCCTGCTAAAAGCATAACCAATATCAGCAATTCTTTTGTACCTGCGCTCAAACAATATTCTTTCGGCTTCATATTCCACATCACATCTTGAACCTTGGTGTAGATCTGATCACATGAATTGGCCAAAACCCATATGATAATCTGGCCAAGGATCAGCTACTTTCCATAATTAAAATTTAACCCATGGACGAGATGAGGACTAGGCATGTATTTCAAGTCACAGAAGTAGAAGCCATAAAGCTTGCCCGGTGTGTCTGATATGCAAGATATCAACTCCAGTGAGAAGAGGGCGGAGGGGGCTTGGCAATCAGACCTGCAAAGACAGAGTGATGTCAAGATCAAATTACACATAAAGCCTAGAAAATACAGTACGATCAACAAACAAATGATGCATTGAGAAGAGTCATATGTAAAACAATTTATGAGACATTATACATATGCATACAGATAGATTTCTGTTGCCAATCAGCAGATTCTGAAAGAAGCGGAAATACCAACTTTTACTGCTTTTGAAACCTCAGGCACCATAGTTTAATTTGGAATATCAAATGCACGTGCTGTCCAGTAATAATCCATGACATTTATAACCACTCCAAAGAAACAAGGACAAGATTCTTGCCAACAGCCAACATATTCACCATTTAGAGATTCAGCTCAGGGACTTGAATTACATGCTGCTGCATTGAAACTTGAAAGATCATATAAAAGGAAAAAAGAAGAAAACAAAAATTGCACATCATACCAGCCAGAGGTGCGTACACTGTACAAGTGCAGAGCTCCTAGTGCTCCAAAATTTTAATCTTTTCTTGGCAGTTGTGCATCTGCTGAATCACCTCAGGTGAGAGACGAGACCCAGAGACAAGCTTGTACTGCTCAAATTTCAACTCATCACACTTCAAGGCAGCTTTTTTACAGGCCTTGATGCTTCCTGGCACCAATAGAAAACTCACTCAATCAGCTTCCAGAAAAAGATCTCACTCTTTCCACCAAATAATTATGCACGATGCCATTGCCAGTCGAAAAGAAATGCGAGCTAATAACCTCACATGAAATTTTCCCAATCTGCAAGAAAATCATGCCAGTTTCACAATAACAGCACTGCAAATTCAGCACCCATTATGCTTTCAGAGTTTAAGCTTCAGTTAATGCGACTCGTTTAAAAAAACACAGTTTGATAAAACAAGAGTGAGTAACAACACCTGACAGATATTCATAGAACTAAGGCAGGCGGCGACAGGTTGCCTTCCAGCCGTTGCTTCCATCTCGCTCATCCTCTCGGCTGCTGAGCTTCACCGCCTTGCTTCCTGCTCACTCTCATCGCTCGTTCATCTCTGTCACTGCCATCCCCATCTTGGCCCCTCGCCATTAGTTCAAGTCGCTGCTCTCGCCACCCCCTCCTCACCACAGCTCACTCCGACTCCACCATCTCCGGCTCACACCATACTCTCGCTACTCACTCCGTCGCTACCATCTCCGCCGCTGCTCACTTTCTTTAGCTTACCCTCAAGCAACCACAGTCTCTTGGTCTTATCATCTCCATCATTCGCCATCTCCATCTTCTCACCATACCCTCTCGGTCACTTACTCTCCAAATCCGTCGTTCCCTCGTCTGTCTTTGCTCTCGGTTCCTCAGTTTCTCTCGGTCTCTGCTGCACATCATCGCTCTCGGCAATCTTCTTCCCTAAAGGTATCTCCTTTTCATTTTATTTTTGTCGGATGTAGGAAAATAAACGGCTCTCGCTTTCGCCAGTTCCGATCTGGTCGTGCTTGAGGCCGGACATTCGGATGACCTCGGCATATCTTTATCGTGTTCCATCTTATCTTGCTATTGCTGTTATTGCTATCATTATTGTTGGTGTTTATTTCCTTTTTGATCCCTCTTAAGCATTTGAAAAAACCTCTAGTCTCATTTCTTTGCATCTAGCGGATTTTTTGCTTATTTTTATGCCTCTAAACGTATCTGTAGTCATCCTTTGCTCGCTGGTTTACTTTGTATTCCTTGCGGGTCACGCCTTGTTGAGCTTGAACTAGGAAGATCTTGACCTGATTAGAGTGTTGATTCCCATCGGTTTCTCGCCATTTTAACGCGTTTTATGTCGTTCCGAACTACTGTGGACTTGCTGGTGACCACCATCTAGCCCATGGGTGGTGCCGATTTGGCCACGCCTCGGTCCTCTGTAGAGTCCTATTGCATTGTCACATCATTCCCGAGCACTTTTTGCATGTTTATTTCAAATGTTATCACATTTTGGTTGTGGATTTTTCATTTATTGGCACATTCTTAGCATAGGTTAGAGTTTAATCATCTTATCGTGAATTTAAAAAAAAAAAGAAGATGAAAAAGAGAGGAATGTATGGTAGAAGTGCTAGTATTGACATCAAATTAGCATGTGCATGCAATTTCACAACACGGTTGATTCTTGGAATTCTCGGTTTCGCCCCATCCATATTGGACCATGGCCGGTTGAGTGTGTAGAGGGGGATTCTCGAGGTGGCTGAGGGCAGCCCTAGGTTGCCCTTTTGCCTTAGTATAGGCATCGAGGTCAAAATCGTATTTCCAGGCGTCGTTATGGTTGCATTTGTGTATTTGTGTAATTGTGGTTTACTTTTGGTCAATTAGCATTTCTTTTTGTCGTTCAATGTGTAATTACATTTTCTTTAAAATAGAGATGGAAAAAATAAAAAAGAATTGATAAAATTTAAAAAGTAAAAAAATTAGAATCTTAATAATAAAGTGACATTTTAGTGATCGAATGACATTTTAGTAGTATTTAGTTTGAATAGAAGTGAGTTCATGTTTCAATTAAAAGATGAAGATAAAAAAGTGATACATAAAGAGTGGAATTGCTTTTAGCTTAGAATTGTATATTAGGCTAGGTTCAGTTCATGCTTGATTAATGTCTCATTGTTATCATTTAGTTAGGAAATTCGCATTATATAGTTTAAGTATTTTTAGGTTTAGTCACGAGTATCATTCACGGGAGTCTTATCCCGAGACATAATAATAATAAGGCCTTGTTTAATGTTGCCTGACACATCTCGACTTGATATTTTACTCACTTTACCTACATTTTTTTGTTTGATGTTGGATAGTTATGTTTGTAATCATGAGATTACGTAGTTGGTAGATAAAATTTTGCAAATTCATGATGCATGGTCACCTAGATAGATGTGCCTAAGGATTAAAAGAATGAGCAAGATCGCATGATCAAACATTTTCAAAACAATGAGCAAATGTATCAATTCCCGTTATTGGATTTTTGTTCCCATAAATGAAACAGTTTTCCGCATTTCACTTGGCTTCTAATAGGCTTCCATTAAATTTGTGGCGGCTCCTGAAAAATGAAGAATATATTCAAAACTAATTGAGTCCATCAATGTCCCTATGGTGGTGGTTGGAATTTGGGAGAGCACAAATCAAGTGCTAGCGCCACCTTGCAAGAGGAATTGTCTGCATTCACTTGGAAATCATTGGGAAAAAGTGTTAAAAAATACTAAATCTTTTGTATTTGTGCCAATTTAGTCACAAACGTTTTTTTTTGTGCCAATTTAATCTTAAACATTTTTACTTAGTGCCAATTCAGTTATTTCCGATTAATTTTAGCTGGATTTTGCTGATTAGATGTCTACCGGCCGACGCAGACAACTTTTAATAATATTTTAATATTTTAAAATATTTTATTTTATTTTTCCTATTTCCTTGTTCTCCTCCTTTCTCTAGCCGGTCGTTGGACCTTGGTGATTGGGCAAAGGTGATGCCACGGCGAGGCTTGAGCCCTTGCTTAGCAGCATAATAACCATTCTATTTCTGTTCTATAACTATTTTTCTATTCCAAACTTGTTTCTAGAAGAAAAATCCGTTTGGTAAAATTATTTCATTTTTTATTTCTAAAATAGATTTTTGTTCAAGAAATAGGTTTGAAATCGAAATCGAAGTAATTTTTTTTCTTTATTTTTCTATTTCTAGAATAGAAATCAGAAATAAAAATTCTTCTCATCATTTGTAATTGCTAAGAGCCAGTCGTCCATCTGTGGCCACCGACCACCGTTCGCCGTTCGCCGCCCACCACCATTCGTCAGCGGTCGCCAAACGCTTGTCAACGCTGACTAATCTCCGGTTACCGCTACCATTGGTCACCATCGCCATTGTCCGAAAGGAAGAAATTTTGTGTCGTTATCAAATGAATTTCTATTTCATGAGTAGAAATTTTATGTCGTTATCAAACGGATATTTTTGCTTAGAAACTCATCCAAGAATAGAAATAGAAAAATCTATTCTTTTCCAAAAATCAATTTCTAGCTAGAATTATTATTATTCACACCCTAAGTCATCGACCACTTAGGTGGTCACAGCAAATTTGCCTGCAAGATCTAAGGCCATTGGTATGAGCTGGGGAAATTATCCAAAAAGTTTTAAATTTATCGTACTTTTATAAATTCAATCATGAACTTTTTAATTTTATCAATTTAGTCATAAAGCTTTTCACATCTTACCATTTGAGTAAGTCTAGTCAATTTTGATAATAAAAAAAAAATCATTAACGTGGAGGTAAGCCATCCTTCGTAGCATGCATGGTGCTTATGTTCCAAATTTCCAAATCATGTTTTGACCTAGCATTGATGTTGTCTAGGTTTAGACCATATTTAGGGTGTTTGTAAAGCTCAATCATTGTGCATAGGATGCACCCAAGTTAGCCTTGATGATTAAATGTGTTCCATAGCCATGATACAACTTTGCTATGCCATTAACAATCTTTCTTTACGATTCACTAATTCATTGTTCTTTAACTGATTTTTGGACATCATTTGAACTTCCATTAGCTTTCGATGTGTTTACTTTTGTTAAATGCATGTAGGGGTGTGCATGGTCCGGGCAGGCGGTTTCCGACCTAGAACTGGGAACCGCTCGCTAATGACCGGTTCTGAAAAATTGGAACCGGAATCCACCCATTTGTTACATGGATCCACTCGGGAACCGGGCGGTCCGGTTCCCGGGTGAATCCATGGAATCGATCTTGATGCAAAACAATTTTGGTTTTCAACATAGAACGACTACGTGACATCAAAGCAAGCCAAAGAAAGAAAAACCAAATTTAAGTACGTGGAGATGCGGATGACGGGAGAAGTAAACGCAGCGAATTTACAAATACGATCTGCACATGCAGAGCGCTGTGCCGAGTGATGTCTACATACATGTATCTTCTTGAAATAATAGACTTAATGCAGATGAAGATTACTGCTTGGGAGTTGACTCAAAGCAGTCCCCGAGCTGTCATTCCTTCACGGAACAAACCTGGAATGGAGTGGACCGAAGCAGGTCGAGGTTCCGAACAGCTGGAGCTAGTGCAATAGACTTGGCTTCGAGATAGACATCCTTCTAGGTCTTCAGCTAAAAAGGAGAGAAAAGACGAAGAAGTGTCCATGACGGTGAACTGCTTTCATCTCACCTGCTATCGATCGTCGCGGCTATAGGGGCTGCAACGGCGTCGGATTGCTGGCGGAGGGGGCCCGGAGTGAGGGGGCGGACAGCAGAGGTGGAGGAGCAGCGGCTGTGGCGGGTGGCACCGGCGCGGGGGGGCGGACAGCAGCGATAGCGGCATCGACGCTCGGGGAGGAATCGAAATGGCGATAGGATTAAGAGGAACCAAGGAAGAGAGAGAGAGAGAGAGAGAGAAAACCGAAGACAAAGGGAGTGAGATGAGATCTAGGGTTTCTTTTAGTAATTTTTTTTTTATTATTAAAAAGGTTCCGATCCGGTCCGAGTGGGCGGGCGGGCGAATCCGCCCATGGAATCGGGAACCAGAACGGTACTCACCAGTTCCCATAAATTGGAATTGGGAATCGAACCGGTTCCCTCAAGAACCACTGGTTCCGGGCGGTTTTGGTCCAGTTCCGGGCGATTCCCGGGTATTTTGCACACCCCTAAATGCATGTGATTATGTTTGGCGCTTAATTGACTAAATAAGTGATCCAGTGTTGGCTTACTAAAATTGCTTGATTGATTGAAAACCAAGGCCTAAGGACCTGCCTACATGTTTACTTTCAAATATATATGTGATTTTTAAATGTATGCATAGGTGCGATGCATGAACTCATGGAATACCTTTGAGTTACATTTAGAACTTGTTTTAATGGGCTTTTTAAGCATTGGTTATCACATGAGAACACAAATAATGACCAATGGTTATAAGCCATGAAAAATGAATTGGATAGGCATCCTAGAGGGATCGTTGCGTGAATCACAAAGGCCAACTCCAAGGCCAAACTTGATCGATTATGTATACTGCCTTAGTTTCTTGATTGTCCCTGTTTGTTTTGTAATTGTGATTGCTTTTGTGTGTTCATAACGATGATTGTTTCTTTCATATTGGATGTACCAAGTCTTAGTATTAGATTAGGCTTAGAGTAGGTCCATGGAGGTGGAGACTCCCCAAGATATGAAGACTATGAATGGTCGATGATGTCTAATCCGATCTTGTTTTTGTACCATTGTTCCTCGATTTATGTTTCGAGTTGTTTCATATTGTATAAATACATAACAAGTTGCGGGTTTCTTTCTTTCAATTCAATTTTCGTTTAGGATTACATGTTAAATTTATTCCTTTCCTTAAATTACTCTCTTGAGTGTTTACTTATTGCACTATCTTTAAATTTCAATTGATTGTTTTCTTTTCTCTTTTAATACAAATAGAATTGTATTAAATTGACCATCCACGTATGATCACCTAATTAGCTTTATTGGCACGCAAAAGTTATAAAAAAAAAAAAAATGCATGGACACCTCAAGAAACACGAAAACCTATTAGGTATCGAAAATACACTAATAGAAATATTAGCGTAACTTAAATTCTCATATCCTAGAATCTCTAGTTTTATAGATATCAAGGGACCACTTTCGACCCTCGATTGGGTTTTCTAGCTGACCGCCAAAAATGAAACTACTGGCAACTCATAACTCTTTTTTAATTGTCGTAAACAACTCATCGATAATAAATGAATCTGTTATGAGGTGTAGGGGTCTTGACGAGATCACCATAGTTTAGTATACCCGATGTGGAAATCTCCCAAACGATGAAGTGATACCATCTTTATGGATGTGAGTACTATTGGGAGGACCACTATGGTAACAAGACTCCTAAATTCAATATTCACATTCGATCTATTTTTTCAAAATGTATCATTCATGTGGATAGGAGTCACGACTATTTCTGCTGTTACGCGAGGTACAAGCCTGGAAGAGCTCATGACCGTGATCGAGTGAACTCACATGGTTAATCTCGAAAGATGAAGTTATGATGTCTTTTGGGACACACACCGTGAGGGAGCTCCCATGGTCAAATACCCTATACTTGGCCTCTCCACCACACTCCCCAAGGTCGGGTTGCAATAGTGTCAAGAGTAGTCGGCGGTGCACCGCATCGTCCTATGGTACTATTCACAACGTAAGTTACCCATTTCGACTGAAGAGGGATTCAAAAGGATATCTTGACTCATTTTACGAGTTAACATGTGAAGATGATCACGCTGTTGTATATGTCATTGGTAGCTAATATCATGTGCAGTCTTTTGATTATGATGCTCACCTAATCATAATGGCTGACGAAGGGTTGCAAAAGGATAATTGCTCATCCCTTCCACGTCATTCATGGTGGATGTATGACTTCAATAGACGTTCCTATATTAACAGCCCATACGGCATGCTCCAAGTCAGTGGATTGGTCATTGTAAACTGCTCAAAGCCAGCTCATTCTCCACCCTACTTCGCTATCGGTTCATGCATTAAGGGATCATACTTTTCTGAAAGATCGTTGTATGCTTTGGTCAATCCAAAGGCATCTAATGTGGATTTTTGCACCATTAGCAGTTGGAAGTTGGCATCGGATTATTTTGGGGGTGGGCAGGTTAATGATAGCTCCTTCAACTACAAGCAAATCCAAATGATCGTGACAGAGAGATTTACTCTCGAATATTACCCATCTGGATTGGAGAAAACTTTCTTTTGCTACTTTGATTTTTATAACCGCTTTTATTCCCTTCGCTTATCAAATAGCATCAGTGGAGGTCAGGTTTGCGGATTCAAGCCCTACTTTGGCGGTAAGTGTCAGTTGGCAATGAAATTTTACCATAGTTGTGCATGATTCTATACACTCTTTCACTTGCTATTTTCTCCTCGAAACTGGAAAATGAAAGAAATAACTATTATCCAAGAAAACTGAAAAAATATACTTGATAGCTTATTATGACATTGTGTATTTGAAAAGCTTCGGGATCTTCACATTACTCATTAATGTCAAGCTGAAGGATTGCAAGATTCACGAAAATATAAAAAATAAAAGGAAAAGTCATAGTGAAAGCGACCTTCAGACAAACTGACGTCAGCTGGACATAGGTAAAAATAAAAGAAAGAGGATGCTTGCGCGAGCAATTACATGACTAGTTTTTGTTGGCACGGAATTAGAATTTACATGTTCTTAGGCTGTAGTTGCTTCAAGTAGACTGTTTTTCAATAAGATTTTTCCAAAATTTGTAGTGTTTGGGGCATGAAAAATAAAGAGTCAAACAAAATATTTTCCGATCAATGGAGAAAACGGAAAATGATCTCTTTTCCCCGTAACTTCTTAATCTTTCTCATGCTAGGACTTCTTTTCATTTCCAAACGTCCCCTTGATTCTACTACCTCCACACCACCGCCTCCACCTCCGCCACCAGCGATGACTTCTTCGACCAAATAATGTTCTCGACCGCCTTCCCTTTTGTGGCACGATCGGGTCGTTTAAAATTCAACAATGGACGTCGAAAAATCATATTTTTACGGATTCGATTGTGACTTTGCAGGTAGGAGGAGAGGGTGGTAGCTCCGTACAATCTCTATACAACAGATTCGCTGGATCGCTGCACGGGTCGGGTCAGGCTCCAAACCCGACTCGGCTCTTTCTCCCTCCTCAGGCATCTCTCTCTGCGCTTGAACAACTGAATTATTAGAGATCAAAGTCGATCTTTTTCTGCTTGTCCTCTCTAACTGTTTCACGGAGGGGTGCAATACACGCTACACCCAATTTCCCGGCTCAAGCCGAAGCGGCAAATGGATGAGGGCGATAAAATATTTTCCTTCCGAGCCATGGAAAATATTTCTCTTCTCATTTTGAGGTTTTAGCCAAATATCAATGATTACTTTTGAAAAATGTCTTCCTAGAAAATATATTTTAAGAATATCATATTTTTAGTAGATAAATGGAAGCCTAAATTTCTTAATCGGTCACTTTACTAATAATCCAAGAGACACTCGTTAACAATCCTTAAAAAATTGTAGTCATGCATCGATAGGAGGAACAAAATTATTCATTAAAAATGAGAACTATTGTTTCTCTAGATTTGTTGACCACTAACAAAGCGAATGGACTTTCGTTGTCTATCATCTACATGGAAAACGAAGCTTATTATTTCCACTTATTTGCAAATGTACGTGTCCCACTTCCCATATTCTTTTGGACTAAATTTAATACAAAGTAACTTGCTATTACTCTGTTTTCTCGTGAGTTTTGCTTTCCAAACTTCTTTTCCTTCAATTCCTTTTCACATCATTCATTCATTCCACAAGTGTCCTAGATGATATTGCATTTTGGACAACTTGGGACGTGACTATACTATTAGGTAAGCCACAGTGATTTATTCTTCCTATAGTTATGGAAAAAAAAATCTTACTCTGACCTATTAAAATTTTCTTCAATTCTTTTCTCTGTAGTGAAATTTATAATCTACATGCCATTTGTCACAATATTTTTAATCTACAAGTATAGAAGAAGGCACTTAGCAATGGATAAGAACATCAAAGAATTCTTAGCTCATAACAACTTTTTGCCCATAAGGTACTCTTACTCGAATATCAAGAAGATTACTCAAAATTTTAAAAACAAACTAGGTGAATGAGGGTATGGTTCTATGTATAAAGGAACGCTTAGAAGTGGAAAAGAAGTGGCTATCAAGATTTAAAGCAATCTAAGGCCCATGGCCAAGATTTTATCGGTGATGTGGCTACTATTGGAACAATTCACCATGTAAATATAGTGCAACTCCTTGGTTTTTGCTTTGAAGGCTCAAACTAAGCTCTTGTGTATGATCTCATGTCAAATGGATCTTTGGATAAGCTCATTTTCACTAAGGAAGGTGACAAGTTTCTAGATTACAAGAAAATATATGAGATCGCTTTTGGGGTGGAAAGGGGGATTGAATATCTACATCGAGAGGGTGACATGCGAATACTACATTTTGATATCAAACCTCACAACATTCTTTTGGATAAGAATTTCACTCTGAAAATTTCTAATTTTGGACTCACAAAACTATATCCCATTGGTTACAACACAGTTTCAAACTACAAGAGGAACTTGGGGATACATGACTTCTGATTTATTCTACAAAAATATCGATGGTATATCTTTTAAAGCGGATGTCTATAGCTTTGGGATGTTGCTTATGGAAATGGCAGGTAAAAGGAAAAGTGTAAATGCCAATGCAGAACACTCAAGCCAAATTTATTTTCCGTGTTGGGTGTATGACCAAGTCAATGGAGGAAAATGTGTTGAAATGGAAGAAGTTGTAGAAGAGGAAAGGAAGGTGATAAAAAAGATGATAATTGTTGCACTTTTGGTGTATATGGTTAATCCCTAACCATTGGCCTCCAATGAGCAAAGCCTTAGAAATGCTTGAAGGAGATATTAGTAATATTCAAATGCCTCCAATACCTCTTATCTACCCACTAGATGAGCCAGTTGATGAAGACAAAGCCAAATTCGAATTATAAATATTCTCAATTTCATCAAGCGCTCACATAATTTCCGCTAGTTTTCCATTTGGAGATAGCAATGATGTTCAGAAACATGCACAGTTTAATTGGAAAAGCTTTGTTCCCCACAATGTAGTATTATAGTGGGTAGGAGGTGCGCTAGTTTAGTTTGCCAGTGATTACATTTTGTCTTTAGGTTACTATCGTATTATTGGACTTTTTTTTTTTTTTATGGTCGGAGTATTATTGTACTTCGTATATAGTTTCACCATTTGTGATCCATACAATCACCTAAATGCAACGTATGTTTGGGTTTATAAACTTGTTTGGGAAGTGTATTCTATATGTTCATCCAATGTGAATTTTAGCTAATCCAGTTAATCATCTATGAATCAAATCACTCATTTTTTGTAGAATGGTCACCAAAGAGGGATGTGAAACATGCCCATCTTACATATACTTGCCAGTGGCCCAGTATCCTCTTTTGACTCGGTATAACTCATTAAGAAGTCCTTAGCATTTGGCTCGCCAAAATTTAAATTCTTTATTCACCGATTGCAACAAAAAATTATTTTCTTTGTAATTCATTACTTTGATCGAAAATTGATCAAATTCTTGAGAAAATACCGATAGGACAATCATATGGTCTTGAAAGTTGCATTAGCTATAATTTAAACAGTGGAAAGAAAATGGGACAATTGCATGAAAAAGTCCTACAGCTTATCAAAATAATGCATTTGAGTCTTAAAACTTCCATTTTGTTCTTCTAGGTCTTAAAACTTGCAACTTCATTGTGCATGAGTCCTTCCGTTAAGCTAAGAACGTCTCCCAAGCCACTTCTATACCCGAGCAATCATGTGCTTGCTTGTGACTATGGTGAAATCGAGATTGAACTAAAAACTCTGTTGACTTCATTCAGTGTTTTCTTCCGCATCTCAATGTGAAGATTTAATTAGGGAATCGTTCTTAAGATTTAACACACATGATGCAATCACATGGATTTTGACTTAATTGTTTGGGGTACGGCATCCGGGTTGACTCATCTCTATGATAGTACTTCATGGAAGACACTTTCTTTTGCTACTTTGATTCATATGACTACTTAAGATACTATGCCCCAGTGATTTCAGTAGGAATTCTGGAGGCCAGGTTTTCAGATCCCAGTGCTATGAGGGCAGTAAGCATCGGTTGGCAATGATACTTAACCGCAATTTTGCATGATTCTGCGCACACTTTCACTAACTACTTTATTTTCAAAACTTAAAAGTGAGAGAAATATTTTAAATCCATGAAAATAATGACAAGTTGTGCATGTTAATGCACGTCAATATTTGTGTGTTTGAAAGCTTTTAGGAGCTTCGCATTGCATATTAAAACCAAATCGTAGGACTTGCAAGTTCCCAGGGAGAAAAAAAAAAGGACAGTTGAAATTACCCCAAACAGATTCATTATCAATTGTAGATATATGCGTGCATAGACTGTGTCTCCTTTCCATATAAGGGCTAGAACTCCCAATGTAAAAAGGAAAGAAAAATAATAATAAGGGGACCATTGCGTGAGCTGCCACATGACTACTTTTTTGTCGGTATAGAGTATAGATTTTCTAATTTTCCTAAATTAGTTCCTTAATTAGTCACTTGACTAATAATTGAAGAGACACTCTTTTGACAACTTCGTTGAAATAAGTATTGCATTTCATGTACAGATGGTAGGTGCCGACACCTGAATTTTTACGGACTAATCGAACAGGCATTTTTTAATTTAAAAAAATTAATAAATAAATAGAGAATAGAGAATAAAAAAAAAAGTTGATCAATGAAAGATCCATCTATGGAGTCTGGCCACTTTCATTCCATTTGGGCTTAAGGCAATTCAGCCCATCACCTCAAATTGGTGCAATCCAATTCCTTCAAGCCCATCAAGCAGAGTCGCCCAGACACGACGACAATTTAGTGCCACCACCATCTCCAACTCAAGCTCTCTCTCCATCGCTGGATTCTAGTTACAGGACTGAAAGTTTCCTTTTTGATGGAATCATCTTCTTCTGAGCAAGCTCAACCTCCATAGACGAAGCTTTCAAGCTCAATACTAGGAATTGATGAACCACGGCTCACACTCATCGCACACAACCAAAACCAAAAGGATCTTTCATCAACGAAGTCGAAATTACTCGTCCTGACATGTTGGATTGCGAAATCGCCATCGTGCACGGCTTCAAAGGCTTCATCGCACTACTGATCGAATCAGGATACGTCTATGTACCACGAGTAATAGGAATCTATATGCCTCCTTCAGCGGGAGACATTGTTTTTGTTCTCTCTGTTATGAGGTATAAGGAAGCTTTCTTAGCTATTGATCCAATGGGGCCAAATGAATACTGCACGGTCACTGTTTGATGATATGCCTTAAAGGAATAGCCTTGCTCGGAACCCATAGACTGAAGGACCTAAGCATGAGGTTTCCTAATGGAGCCCATTTCTGCAGAGATCCGACACTGTAGTTCTTTGCAAATGCTTTATCTCGAAGGGAATGGACTTACCGGGAAGGTTTCTTAATTCTTAAGTGAATTCAGAGACTTGAGAGTTTTTTGTCTCTTGGAGGTGATCTGTACTCAACCTTGGTTTCTTAATTCTTGTTGTTTAGTTATATCTTTTAGAAAAAACTTAATATGGATGAAGTCCAATCTTAATTATTGTGGAAAAGTCCCAGCTAAAAATTAAATTTTAAGATTTGACATAATTTTAACAGTCATAAAGTATTCTCTTGTCCCAGTACTAAATATTATTTAGGTTACTATAAAGAATCAAGAACAAAATCTACAAAATTTCAAATTGAACTTGCATTTATCAAACTTATTAATGACTAACATACACCACTTTATTCATAATTCTCGAGTAAAAAAATATTGAACTTGTATTTTTATCGAAGAACCCCATTACCTTTTGTTATCGGTGACTTTGAAGTATTCTGATTATGCCAAACTGCTAAGGACGCTATAAGATTCTATGCAAACATAGTGCGGGAACTATAAAGTTCAACTATTTCACTCTAATGAGTACCAAAGAATTTTCTTCAATAAAAATAGAATAAAGTAAATAAGGGGCTGTTTGTTTGTGCTTCTTATTTCTGTTTATGAACAGATTTTCTGTTTTTTGTTCTCGGAACAAAAAAAAAAAAAAAACAAGAAAAAAAAAAAAACTAGTTTCTTGTTTTTGGAACAATTTTAAGAATAAATTTTCTCTCCTTTCTTTTTTCTTCTTCTTCTTCTTTTCTTCTTCCTTTTTCTTTGGTCGATCGCCGGCCTCGGCCATGGCCGACAACCAGCCGTCGAGGGCCAGCGACCTCGCCGGAGCGTCGCCAGCCCCTGGTGAGGCTTGGCCTTGCCTTGGTTGGGCGAGCTCGAGCTCACCCAGATCCGACGAGGCCGAGCTCACCCGGCCATGCCTCGCGGGCCACCACTAGGCGATGAGGGCTAGAGAGCCTCGCCGTGGCTGGGCGAGGCCGGCGGCCGGCCACAAGAAACAAAAAATGAAAAAAGAAAAAGAAAGAAAAAAATTAAAAATAAAATTAAAAAATTAAAAATTAAAAGAAACAAAAAAAAGAACACAAATTTACAAAACATGTTTTATTTTTTTTATTCTAGGAATAAGTTTACAAACACATTCTTTTGGTCAAAAATTGTTCTCCGTAACAAAATAGTTTTTCTATTTTTCTTCCCTAGAACAATTTTTGAACAAATACAAACAAACGCACCCTAAGTCTTTCGATTTCTTAACAAATTTTTCTTTTTAAAATCTTTGAACTGAATTTATGCAATCCTTAATTATCAAGATGCATTATATTCTTAACTAACATGGGTTAACTTCGATCCAAATATTGCAATCAAATCTTTTGACGACTTTCTTGTCATATTTGAAAATAGAAAACTCGTTAACAACATAAATATTTGCAGAAATTTGAAATAACTTACTTATCTAAGAAATTGAAAATTCATTAACAACATAAATATCTTCAGAAATTTGAAATAACTTACTTATATGAGAAATAGAAAACTCATTAACAACATAAATATCTCCGGGAATTTGAAATAACTTACTTATCTAGGAAAGTTCTCCAAAAATACCAAATAGTATGGTTGGACAGCTAAATATATGGATTATCAATTGTGATGTTTTCTTGCAAGAAAGAACTGGGGTGATGTTGGGTCCTACTCCCTACTCCTATATGGATTATCAATTGTGATGTTTTCTTGCAAGAAAGAAATGGGGTGATGTTGGGTCCTACTCCCTACTCCTATATGGATTATCAATTGTGATGTTTTCTTGCAAGAAAGAAATGGGGTGATGTTGGGTCCTACTCCCTACTCCTATGACATTCTCAACTCGATTTGTTTTGTTGGTTGATATGGGTTTTTCAATAGACGACCTGAAGTCTGATCTCTCTCGTCCACCATTATTACATGTACATTTTCTATCCTTGTTGATCCTCCACTCCACCACATATCAAGCCCCAATTTTCCGTTGCTCACAAGTTGAGAGTGACACAACTTTTCCTCGCAATTCCATAAATGTGTACCTCGTGTCATTGGTCTTTCCTGTGGTGCTACTAGGGATAGACAACGCCTAAAATGAACAACCGTCTTGTGGTGAAGTTCACAAGATAAGCTATCTCTTTCAATTGAAAAGTGACTCGAAAGGCTATGGTGACTCAAGACTTGAGTTAATATGTGAAAACAATCCCACAATCTATATTGTTAAATCCATCTAAAGAAGTAATGATACTATCAATTTCGGTGGTATCCTGAGGTGGAATTGCAAGAATAATTGCTCTTCCCTCTCTAGTTATTCATTGACGAACTCTAAATTTAGTCGCGAAGGTCATCATGTTTCTAGTAAATCACTGATCTTTGTGAAGTGTTCAGGACTTGCTGCTTTCTCGTTTATGTATCGCAGAGCATACTCCTCGGACTTATTGTCCAAAATATCTAAAATTAGTGGGTATTAATGGGCTGTGATAGATGAAAACGCATCGGTTATTGAGGAATCTGGCACCATCGCCCATGATGACATGGGCATGTTTTGATCGTATGCTTTCACCATACGGGCAACTCCACAACGCGATGGCAAACGATGTTTTCGTCAGCTACTCACAACCTGTATTGCAAAAGAAAGCATCTAGCTTATGCTTCCTTTGTTTGGCCATAAGATAATTACAGTCGGGAGATTACTATTACCCTTTTTACATTTTACTCAATCTGATTTTGTGGCGTGCACAGGTTTCATTTTTACAACTCTAAATACCTGAAATTTTCATCATTTACAAACATTAACATGTAATTTTGCATAAAATCATTTCATATTTTTCTTAAATAATTCGAGTGGTGCTTCAACTTTCGACGGGAACATAAAAGCAAATGTGCTAACTTGTCAAATATTTATAAGGTTCTAATAAAACATCAAGTTTTTTTTTTTTTTTTTTCTCTCTCTTTAAGGCGTCTTTCATAAGTCGAGGGAAAAAAATAAAAATAAAGTTAGACGTGAATCCCTACGAGTTGTATTTCTAAGCAGGCAAATGTCATGCATGATAACCATTTTGTTTAGTTGTTTTTTTTTTTTTTTTTATCGGAACGAGTTTGAAATAGAAATTCTTTTGGAAACGTAATTTCCTTTTTTTTTTTTAAATAAATTTTTAGTCAAGAATTTGGTTTGAAATAGAAATGAGAAGTAGAAATTGTCTACTTTTCGATTTCTAAAATGAAAATAGAAAAAAAAAAAAAAACTCTTCTAATCGCTCACACTCACCACCCGCTACCACTTGCTCGCTTGTTGCCTATCTTCTACTATTTTTTGTGATTCCTTACACTAGCCTATTTTCTATTCTAACTATATATGAATTCTCATTGTATAAAATTCACTTTCCAATAGTTATATTTATGCAATTTTTTTTTATTGTGAGTGTTCAAAATATATAAGAAATCATTGCACACAAGAACAAATACTTGGACTTATCTAACAGTCAATGGAATTATTGTTCCATTCGAAAGATTAGACCAATGGACTTGTGCAACATGGCTTAATGATATCACGTCAAAATTGATGTATTTTGTTGTTATGGAGAAGAAGTTTGGACGCATTTCTCTTTTTTGATGTTGTTCCTCGAAATCACATGAATTTTTATATTAGGTGATGAAAGAAGATGGAGAAGAAGAAGGGAGAAGGAAAAAAAAACAAAGAAGAAAATAAGAAAGAAAGATGATGTATCACAAGGAAGTGATGGTGAGAGAGGAAGAGAGATAAGTTTCCTTGCTGATGGAATGGGGAACCAACAATCATGTGGAGAGAGTGGAAGAACATGGAGAAAGAAAGATCTGATGTGAAACAAAATCTTTTGAATTTTCAATGGGTGGGAATTTCCGAGATGTGCTGTATATGTAGGTCCATAAAGAAGGTCATCAATTGAGAAGGGTTGGACACGACTCCCCTTATAATGGAATGGAACTTCAGTTTGGGTCCACCACCTTTAATTTCTTGATTTGGATGAATTTGTCACGTGCCTCACATGAGTTTTTCTATAGGATAAGGCCGCTTTAAGTCTCCAGTCAAACAAGGTTCAACCAATCTTCTATGCATCTTCTTGTATGGTATTACCTCCACACACAACGAGCAATTCTTTACCAATTTGTCTTCACCGAAAGACAAACAAAAACATGATTAATGCTCCTAGCTCCACCAAGAAAAGATCCGAGCGAGGGCCGAAACCCTCGCCCGTTGGTTGGCGAGGGCCTCTATGCCCTTGTTGGCCACAGGAGAGGGCGTGGCGACCCTCGCTTGTGGCGGATGAGGGTGGGGCAGCCCTTGCCTAGATCCAGGCAAGGGCCATGACGCCTCGAATCGAGGGCCACAACGGCCTCGCTTGGAGGCGCCGCGGCTCTTGCCCCCATGAGCGGGGGCCTTTGTGCCCTCGTCTATGGTGGCCAGGGCGTGGCGGCCCTCGCTAGTGGCCAATGAGGATGAAGGGGCCGTCGCCCCAACCAACCTGTGGCTGGCAATGGTGGGCTGGTGACCTCACTGGCCAAGGGGTAAGGAAAAAAAAAAAAGAGAAAAAAATAATTTAAAAGATCTAAAAAAATTATAAAATTTGTCCATGTGACGCCACATAAAATTGCCAGCGGCCATGTTAGCAATTTCCAGTTTAAATTAGTTGGATGAACTGAATTGGTACCAATTTAAAAATGTTTATGACTAAATTGGTCCAATTAAAAAAGTTTATGATTGAATTAGTATCAATACAAAATGTTTAGAACTTTTTTTGTACTTTTCCCTTTTTTGAGTTTATGTTGAATAAATCAGTTTTGAATTTATGGACAAGAAAGAGGTGGGTTTAGCAAAGTTGGACTATTCAAAATTAAAAATATATATATACTTGCGAATGTCACTCACATTTCATTTCTATCTACCTCACGGGGATATTAAGTGGTTTGCAGGTGCCATAGAACCTGCTAACATGGCGCACATTAATCTGAATTGGTGTAGTTAAAACTTGACACATGTCCTGATTAGAAAATTTGGGATTACAGATTTTCTCACTCCTCATTTCCATCACAACCACCTCTCTGGCCAGTTGAGAATCCGCCGCCAACTTTGGCCATGTCAACCGTAACCTCCATCTTCAACGCCCACCTCCCACCATGGCTGTCACAGCAAGTCCCTTCCTCCACCTCAAACGGTCATGGGCTCTCTCTCTCTCTCTCTCTCTCTCTCTCTCTCTCTCGTGTCCCCTTCCGTTGTTCTCTCTCTCTCTCTCTCTCTCTCTCTCTCTCTCTCTCTCTAGTGTCCCCTTCCGTTGTCCTTTTTCAAGCTCCCTGCAGCGAATTGAAGCCGCAACAAATCTGGAGCCATGGCCGCTCAAGCTGTACCTAGCCATGAGCTCGAGAAGCCATGGGCTTGTCCAAATTTGGATGGGCAACATTGGAGCCAAACACGAGTGATGATGGAAGTATAGCTTGGGCCGCAAGCAACTCTGGAAGCGGTGGAGATGGTGGCCGAAGAGGTGGTGCCCTATGATGAAGGAAGAAGATAAAAATCAAAATTTATTTATTTTTATTCCACTCAACAGACACGTATCAATCTATTATTGACATTGCTAAAAAGCACGCCAATTTAGGCGGCACTTGCAACCACTAAATATTTCCCCCCTCTCTCTTACTTCTTCATCAACGACAACGAGAGGGAAGGATGAGCCTATGGGCCCTCTCCTCATCTATAATTCTCTCTCTCGTCGACATCAATGAGAAGAGAGAGAAGGACGAGCCCGTGCACCCTCTCCTCGTCTATAATTCTCAAAAAGATTACCAAAAAATGTTCTAAATGATATTAATTCAGTTGTAAATTTTTTAATTGGATCAATTTAAACCTAAACATTTTTACATTAGTACCACTTCAATCCACCCAATCAATTTTGATCGGTCATCACTAATGTGGACGTTGACCATTTGGCTAACGTTGAAGTGACAATTTTGGATAATTTTTTTTTTTTTAAATTCTTTTTCCTTTTCCTTTTTTTCTTCTTCTTCCTTGGGCTTCTTCTCCCTATGGTGGCTAGCAATGGTCATGCCCCTCGCCCAACCTCACCTAGGATAGCAAGTGTGGCGGCTCCGCCCAAATCCGGGCGAGGTCGGCCTTGCCATGGCCTTGCTACTAGTGAAGGTGGCCTCACCCACAATTGGCAAGGCCATGGCGGCATTCACCAAGGCTCAAGTGAAGGCCGCCATGGCCTTGCCAATCATGGGTGAGGCCCGCTTCGCCCACGGCAAGCCCATGGTGAGGCTAGCCTCGTCTAGATCTAGGCAAAGCTGCCTCACGTTGCCCTCACCCAATGGGTGACAAGTGTTACACCCCAAACCCCGAGTGCACGAACATCCTTCTAGCCGATTAAATTGCGACGTCTCGGGACGCATCACCCAACCCATTCTTTTTATCTTTCAATTAAACACATGCGAACGCGATTTAAATAAATACCCAGTCAATAAACAAACAATAGGGATAGTAAAACATAGTAAATATTGCCAAAAGTAATATTTTTATTTATCCACCGTTACCCCTACGAAGTTTAATAATTACAAGCCTTTCTATAGCCACTTCCTATCGACCCTCTCAAAAACCTTCAAGGATTATGATTAACCTAAACTTCACTAACAGCAGGGCTAGCCAAAAAGTGTCGCATCTTGCACCCACCACATCCGCACTTAGCAAATCTCCATGCTACAGCCCTGAAAATGGTTAACAACAACGTGGTGAGATATAAATATCAGCAAGTCAACTTCCTAAACCAACCACTGGGATTCGCCCTAGTGGCCACCCTTCTAACATGGAAGGGGGAGGTGAGGGGTTCAAATCCCCACCTTCTCAGGGGGATGGGGTGGGGACGCATAAGTTTCAAGAGAGTGGGTTTGACTCCACGCCCGCAAGGCGAGGCAAAAGTATGAGAGTAAATATATAATAGGAATAGAGTAGGACTGACAAAAAAAAAACTTCATAAACCTCGATTAGGACGCAAATTCACCTTGGAGGCAGCCTAATTATGCAACGGCATACAATCTTACCTCGCTTTGGCACACCCTTGCATATTAGCACGTCACATATGCCATTATCAATACAACGAGCATAATCAATAATCAAAACACATAACTCTCATGCACTAAGCATCTACACGAGTCCTGATTATAAGGTAAAACCCATTTTGACACATCTCATACCATGCCTAATAGTTTTACCTCATAATCAAGCGCAATACATCACAATCATTCACATGTGTTCCGATTATTACGACCCATCAAGCCACGGCCAACACACAAGTTGGCGGTCTTCCGGCATGACCAGGCATCGTCCCACCCCATCGGGCACGACAACATCTAGAGCCCCCGCCTAGAGGGCATTCCATAAAGGAGAATCGGTCCAGTCTCAACCGCAACTCGGCATCCGATAAAAATCGGGCATCGCCCCCAAATTCTCGTTGGGTGACTGGTTCAATTAAATGACCACACAAGCACGCCAACACTCAAGCCAATTATTATCTTCCATCAATTAGCCCAATGTAAAAGAGTTCATGCTTAAATAACAAACTTCAGAAGATCTTTACATTTAAAATTCCAGTAAAATAATCGCACGTGGTCACGTATTTGAAATCAACCCGTCAAACTTTGCACAATATCATTTTAAAACATCATTTCCCCTTTATCATGTAAAATACAGCGTCCAAATACAACACTTCAAAGTTTGATATTTTCTTACCAATAAACCATCTTTGAAAAATAACATTTAAAATACATGATATGGGCAATCAAACATCATGGCATTACACGCTCAAACGATTAGAATTAAGTATAAACTATTCTAGTAAAACGAGTGTAAAATTCTACTTAACGGCTAATCCATCATTAATTAACACTAATCGTGATTAATTAGTATAATCTCGAATAATTAAACTAAACTCGATTAATTAACCTAACTATAATTAATTAAAATTAATTGACGTTAACTAAAATAATTATGATTAAATAAATAAATTACGATTAATTAAACTAAACTCAATTAATTAATCTAACCACAATTAATTAATCTAATCGTAATTACTTAAAATAATCACCGTTAATATTAAACTAACCACCCCTAAAAGCAATTAATGCCCTAATCCATGATTAAGAGGTTAGCTCACCGATTTCCGATGACGGCGAGCCCGCGGTGACAACGGTGCGACGGAGTCGAGAACGCAACGCCTTGCGACTCAACCGGGAGGCTCAATGGCGGTGGCGGCGGCTCTTGAAGCTCACTAGCAGGGGGAGAGGCTCGGCTTGGGGTGGCTCATGGCGGCGAGCGGGTGGCTTGCGGATGGCGGCGACGGCATGGCAAACGGCGTGAGGGATGCGGGTGGCAACTTGCGGCGACGAGCGAGCGATGGCGGCGAGCGAGCGGTGGCGGCGGGCGAGCGACGCGCGACGGCCCTTGAAGCTTGGCGGTGGAGATGGCGATTCAGCAATGAGGACAGCGAACAACGCAGCTCCAAGTAGCGGACGGAGGTGGTGTTGTTAAATTAATGTCTTGAGTTTTGAATTCGGATAACGATTTGTTAAATCGAATTTGTCAATAAAGATTTCCCAAGTAGATTTTAAATTGGATGAAGAAGCCCTTATTTTCTTGGACTCCTTATAGCAGTACAAAGGAGGAAAATTAAATAAAAGGAGCAAGTTTCCTCCATTCCACGCCAAAGGAAGAAGTCCCTTGCACGTGAAGAGGAAGGTGGTGGGGCCCAATGTCAAAAGTTTGACCTTGGGCACACACAACCTTCAAGCTGGATTTCTTTTTCTGCCATGAAAACAAAAGAAAGAAGTCCTCTGCACGTGTGAAGAAGACAAAATGTGGTGGGCCCAGGTCAAACTTTGGCCTAGGCACACATATAAAAGTAGAAACAATTGCAAGTCTTCTTTCCTTCTTTCGCAAGAGAAGTTGCGGCTGAAACCCTACAAGAAAAAGGAGGAGCCGCACGTCGTTGAGCTGAAGCGTGATCAAGAAAGAAGAACGCAAATCCGTACATATGCGAACCAGGCATATGTAGAGCATTGTATTTTGAGCTTAAACGAGCGGTAATTTTGCGTCGTGAGTTTTATGTTCAAGTGAGTTGTTTATTTATAAACACTTTGGGTTTGTGGTTAAATCTAGGTATGGGAAACACTTGAGCGTGTGAGTGATTGTAAATTCTGATTCTCCGATTATAGTGGATTATTTGATGTTAGCTCTCTTCGTGGATGTAGGTACCGATACTTGGACCAAACCAAGTAAATTTCGGGTGTCCTTATTTTTCTCGTTTATTTCTTTGGTGATTTCACGTTGACATAAATTGCAAGATCATGTCATTTCCGCGTATTATATCACAATAATTGGTATCAGAGCTTGGGTTGGATTTCTTGATTGTGATTTGGAGCTTTTGCTTGTCTGATTATTATCTGAAAATTTTGTTATTGCAATTATGTCTAATAGGAAATCTGAAATTGAGAAATTTAACGAGAGCAATAACTTTGTATTATGGAGCATCAAGATGCGGGCATGACTGACAACCCAAGGTTTGGCTAAGGCATTGGATGGTGAAGATGAGTTGCCTATTATAATGAAAGCCTCTGAGATGGTAGAGCTAATGGAAAAAGCAAAGAGCACAATCCTGTTAAATTTGTCGGATGAGATCTTAATAGAGATTGCTAAGAAGAATGATGTCGCAGCATTATGGGCAAAACTTCAAGCACTTCATGTGAAAAATGGTTTGAACAATCGCTTGTACATGTTGAAGAAGATGTTTCAATTTAGATATATTGAAGGTACATCTATTAGAACCCACCTAGATGAATTTAATAAAGGATCTGAAGAATGTCAGTAAGATACTTGATGATGAAGAACATGGCATGATGTTGTTAGCCTCTTTACCAGAGTCATGAGAGCACTTTACTGATTCACTGTTGCAGGGGTGTATTACTATTACCTCAGAAGAGGTAAAGTCCACCTTATTCTCTAAGGAGTGGTAGAGAAAGTTGCGAGATGACAATCTAACACAATGAGTAGTGCAAGCACTGACAATTTAGGGTAAAGAACAACATCGAGGGCCTAGTAGCAGTAGAGATAAAAGTAGATCGAAATCACACCATAGAAAGTCCAAAGGACACGTGAAGTGCTTGAGTGTCACAAGGAGGGACACATAAGGAGAGATTGTCCAAAGTGGAGGAATAAAGTTGATAGGCAGAATGCCACAAGCAGTATGCCAAACGTTGCCGAAGGGAGCACTAGTGATGTAGAAGTTGTTTTATGTGTGACTACTACTTCATCAAGAGACGAATGGGTGCTAGATTTGAGATGTTCTTATCATATGACGCCTCATAAAAACTAGTTTACTACTTACCAAATTGCAAATGGTGGTAGAGCTCTTTTGGGGAATAATGCAGTCAGTAAGGTTGTGGGGATAGGGACAATTCAAATTCGGATGCACGATGGGGTGGTACGCACATTGACATATGTGAGACATGTACCAGAGTTCAAGAAGAACCTTATTTCTCTAGGGAGACTCGATGACATTGGGTGTAGGTATACTGTTGAAGGTGGAGTATTAAACATTTCTCGAGATGCCATGACAATGATGAAGGGGAAGAAAATGAATACTCTCTATTGGGAGAGACCGTGACTGGAATCGCTACAGTTTCATCAGATGAGTCAGATTCTGACTTGACTCAATTATGGCATATGCGTTTAGAGCACATGAGTGAGTCATGTATGATGATGCTAAGTGAAAGAGGATTGTTGAAGGGTCAGAGAGTAGGGAAGCTGGACTTCTGTGAACATTGCATCTTTAGGAAACAGTACTGAGTTAAGTTTACTATAGCTATTCATTTGACCAAACAACCAGTTGAATATATTCATTCAGACGTCTAGGGCCCATCTTTGGTTCCTTCGAAAGGAGGTGCCCGATATATGCTGACATTTATCAACGATTATTCGAGGAAGGTATGGGTTTACATTATGAAACACAAATATGATGTGTTTGATCGGTTCAAGAAATTTAAGGCATTGATTGAGAAGCAGTTAGATAAACAAATCAAGTGCTTGAGAACCGATAATGGCATAGAGTTCTGTCGTAAAGATTTTATCGAGTTTTGCAAGAAAGAATGTATTATGAGACACCGCACAATACTAGGGACACCACAGCAGAATGGCGTGGCAGAACGGAAGAACAAAACTTTGATTGAGCGAGCTCAATGCATGCTTTCGCATGCAGGACTTGGCAAGGCATTTTGGGCCGAAGCAATGAACATGGCATGTTACCTGGTTAATCAATCTTCATCATCTGCTATCGAGTGGAAGATTCTTGAGGAAGTATGGTCGGGAAACCTATTGATTACTCTGTATTACGTATATTCGGATATCCTGCGTATGCTCATGCGAGTGATGGTAAGCTTGAGCCGAGGGCGAAGAAGTGCATATTTTTGGGTTATGCACATGGGATGAAAGGCTACTGACTGTGATGCACCAATCACAGATCACCCGATTTTCTAATCAGCAGAGATGTGATCTTCGACAATACTGCAATACTTCAATAGAGGAGTTCTAAAACACAACTAGCAAAGAAGACATATCATGGTGTCATTAGTGAGGTGGAGCTTCAGGTGGAGACTTTGGAGACCTTGAAGGTAACAGAAGTTGAGACTGCAGATGAAACCACAGTTCTTGAAGTTAGTGATAGTAAACAACCAGCAAAGCCGCAGCACACTATAGCCGTAGATAGACAGAAAAGGCAAATTAAATCACCGGTACATTATGGTTATACAAATATTGCTTATGCATTGACTGTAGGTAATGAGGTGGAGACAGATGAGCCTTCGTCTTACTCTAAGGCGATAGCTAGTTCGGAGTCGTCGTAGTGGCTTGGGGCTATAAGTGAAGAGATTGAATTACTCCATCGAAATCAGACATGGGAGCTGGTCAAAATACCCAAGAGCCAAAAGATTATCGGAAGTCAATGGGTCTTCAAACGGAAATAGGGCATTCCCGGTGTCGAGGCAACGAAGTATAAGGCGAGACTTGTGGCGAAGAGGTATATACAGCGTGAGGGCATTGACTACAATGAGGTGTTCTCTCCTGTGATAAAACATACTTCTATTCGTGTTTTACTTGCCTTAGTTACTTCGCAAGATAGTTAGAGCAGCTAGATGTGAAAACTACATTTCTTCATGGTGAGTTGAAAGAGCAGATTTACATGAGGCAACCAGAAGCATTTGCTATACCAGGTAAGGAAGATCATGTTTGCTTGTTAAAGAAATCTTTATATGGGCTAAAATAGTCTCCTAGGCAGTGGTATAAACATTTTGATACTTTCATGACTAGTCAAAACTATTCAAAAAGTCAGATGGATAGTTGCGTTTACTATAAAAGATTGGAGAATGGTTCTTTGATTTATCTACTCTTATATGTTGATGATATGCTGATAGCAGCTAAGAATATGTATGATATTGATGTGCTGAAGAGGCGGTTAAATATTGAATTTGAGATGAAAGATTTAGGTGCTACAAAGAAAATATTGGGTATGGAGATTTTGCGTGACAAGACTGCAGGAGTTGTACGTCTATCTCAAAAGAAATATATTGAGAAGATCGTTACACGTTTTAATATGTAGTCAGCAAAATCTGTAAGTACACATTTAGTGAAACACTTTAAACTTTCAGATAAATTATCACTACAAACTGAGGATAAGGAGGATCATATGTCTCGTGTTCCTTATTCTAGTGTCGTGGGTAGTATTATGTATGCTATGGTATGCACTAGGCCTAATATTTCACAAGTTGTGAGAGTGGTTAGTCGCTATATGAAGCGTCCTGGTAAAGCTCATTGGGAAGCTGTGAAGTGGATTTTTAGATATTTGAAGGGCACAATAAATGTGGGTATATTGTGCTAGAGGGACATCAATGGTAGTGAGACCACTGGTTTTGTGGATTCAGATCACGCCGGTGACTTGGATGATTGCATATCTTTAGCAGGGTACGTATTTAAGCTAGCGGGTGGTGCAATTAGTTGGAAAGCATCCTTACATGATCATATTACCTTGTCTTTGATTGAGGTAGAGTACATGGCATTAACCTTTGTAGCGAAAGAGGCGATATGGTTACAAAGTTTGCTCTTGGGCTTTGGGTTATAACAAAAAAGTGTGAATATACACTGTGATAACCAATGTGTGATATATTTGGCGTATAATCCAGTTTATCACGAGCAAATGAAGCATATCAACATCAGGTATCACTTCATCCGAGATGTCTTAGCTAAGGGTAATAATATTGTCAAAAAGATTGCTACAACAGATAACCCGGCAGACTTAATGACTAAGTCTGTTCCTTTGGCAAAGCTCAAGCTCTACTTGAGCTCTATTGGCATCTGTGGAGAGTGAGCGCCCGTCGGGGCGTTGGGAGAGCAGCTGAATAATGAGCACTATAACTTGGTTTCAAACATCGAGCTAATGTGGAGAATTGTTAAATTAATGTCTCGATTTTTTAATTCGGATAGTAATTTGTTAAACCGAATTTGTCAATAAATATTTCCCAAGTAGATTTTAAATTGGATGAAGAACCCTTATTTTCTTAGACTCCTTATAGTAGTAAAATGGAGGAAAATCAAATAAAATGAGCAAGTTTCCTCCATTCCACGCTGAAGGAAGAAGCCCCCTACACGTGAAGAGGAAGGTGGTGGGGCCCAACGTCAAAAGTTTGACCTTGGGCGCACACACACACGCACACACGCAACCTTCACGCTGGATTTCTTTTTTGGCCACGAAAACAAAAGAAAGAAGTCCGCTAGGTCAAACTTTGACCTGGGCACACATATAAAAGTAGAAACAATTGCAAGTCTTCTTTCCTTCTTTCGTAAGAGAAGTTGCGACTGAAACCCTACGAGAAAAAGGAGGAGCCACACGTCGTCGAGCTAAAGCACAATCAAGAAAGAAGAACGCAAATCCATACATACGCAAACTAGGCATATGTAGAGTATTGTATTTTGAGCTTGAACGCGCGGTAATTTTGCGTCGTGAGTTTATGTCCAAGTAAGTTGTTTATTTATAAACACTTTGGGTTTGTGGTTAAATTTAGGTATGGAAAACACTTAAGCGTGTGAGTGATTGTAAATTTTGATTCTCCGATTATAGTGGATTAATTGTTACTGGCTCTCCTCGTGGATGTAGGTACTAATACTCGAATCGAACCACATAAATTTCTAGTGTCCTTATTTTTCTCGTTTATTTCTCTGATGATTTCACGTTGACGTAAATTGTAAGATCCTATCATTTCTGCATATTATATCCCAACAGGTGTCGTGGTGAGTTGGTGAGGGGAAGGTGCGGTGTTGTTGGTGGTGGGGAGCAGAATGGCAACAAGGGAAAGGAGGAAGAAGAAGAAGAAGAAGAAGTAGAAGAGAGGAGGAGGAGGGGTTCAACCGAGAAGGGGGAGGAAAGAAGAGAGAGAGAGAGAGAGAGAGAGAGAGGGAAGAAAAAAAAAATGGGGGGGTTTGGAGTTGACGTGAGGGGGAAAGGGGAGAGAGAGAGAGAGGGGAAGGGGAGATGGATGGTAGAAAGGGAGGGGGGAGAGAGAGGGAGAGGACAGAGAGGGGAAGAAGGAGGATGTCACAACAAGTCTCAAAGAAAATGAAAAAAAGTTAATAAAAATTCCAAAAATAAAAAATTATTTAAAAATTATCATGCCAGTATCGATTAGCGTCCACGTTAATGTCGATTGGCCAAAATTGGCTGGATGGACTAAATTGATATTGACGTGAAAAAATTTAGAACTAAATTGGTCAAATTAAAATATTTATGACTGAATTGACACTAATACAATATGTTTAGAACATTTTTTTATACTTTTCCCATAATTCTCTCTCTTCTCAATTCTTCATCAATAATGTCAATGAGAAGAGAGAGAAGGATGAGCCCACGGGCCCTCTCCTCGTCTATAATTACTCCACTCACTCTACTCTCCTCTCGACTTTGATTTCACAAGAGCCCTCGTCTATAATTACTCCACTCACTCTACTCTCCTCTCGACTTTGATTTCACGAGAGAGAGAGAGAGAGAGAGAGAGAGAGAGAGAGAGAGAGAGAGAGAGAGAGAGAGGGAGGTTACAAAGCGAAAGAGAGAGGGGGAGAGGATGAGCGTGGAGAGAGGAAGAGGAAGGCACTGTGTTGGTCCCGAAGAAGGTGGTGAGTGGCTTTGTTTTGGTTTGATTAGCTTTTTTCATGTGATTTATGGGTTCTTTTTTCTCTCCGTGGCGATGTAACTCAGCCTTAGAAATTTGTTGGTTTTGGTCCTGTTGGTGTGAAGAAGGTCTTCATTTTTGTCGTGTACTCTTTGTGAGGATCTATTATTTTAAGTGATTCAAATCTTGTCTAGATAAATTCTTTTGTTTAATTTAAATCTTGCGCTTGATATATTTCTTGTAATTGAAGCTTGCACAGTATACAAGTTTGAGGGTTTTAGTTACGCAAAAAAAAAGTGTGGATATTAAAGTGTGGATATAAATGTCATAATTTAAGGTTATTAGTGGCAATTCTTTTACTCTTTTTTTTAATTCTTTTTTGCAATTTGATTTTATAAGGTGTAAAATATCTTTTTAAAAAATTAACCCATATATTGACATAATTTTCTTTTTCTAATTTTAAAATTTTGGAATACTAAAATTTTGAAGAGAAGGTGGACAAGTAACTCCGTTCAAAAGAAAACATATTTACTGCAAATACTGATGTAGTCGTAAAAATCTCATTGCTTTCAGTGCGTTTGTTTGTTCTAGATTTCTTTTATTGTTCAATCACTTTTGGGGAAATTTAATATGGTGTAAATTCCACACGGACAACGTGTATTTTGCCATTTCTTAATTTTTCTTTTTTTTTTTGGGTTTCTTATAAAGAAGTAAAAAGAGATGAATATGTGCATTGGATACCAATTTTAACACAACAGTAAAATGTGGGTTGGGGAGGTTCATTAAGGCCAATCTGGTTGTACTCGACTTGGTCGCTATAACTCTGCTGAATTTGATTCCTAAGACACACCAGGGCATTTCCCTCAGGGTCACGGGTCATAATCGTCCACGGAGAGATGGCTGAGCGTCTGCCCCAGGAGACGTGGAGGGAGAGCAGGCGGAGACTGGAAGCATTATTTATCAGGGCCGACCTGAACCAGCAACAGCACGATCCTCCACGACCTGACAATATTTTGGATCCCCAGCTATACTTGGCTGCGAAGGGACAGGATGTCAACGCGTTCATCGGAGCCCTGGAGGATCATTGCATCGGGAAAGAGTGCCGTTGCCCATTGTTCTCGGGCTACGCAGCCCCCTGGGGAATACACTACTTCACGCTGCGGCAGGTATATTAAAAGGTTGTGGCCGTGCATTTTACAATTCTCAAACTTTCGCACTCAAATTAACCTGATACCGTTGGAATACAGAGAACAGTGATAATGTCAGAGCAATCATCGATTTCGTCCCTGAGCACTTGATCTCCTGTAAGAATTCCAGAGGAGAGACGCCGCTGCACATTGCAGCTAGAGCCGGGAAAAGTGGTGCGGTGGAGCTTCTCCTTCCCTGGGGGAACCCAACATGCATTGACCACAGCGGCAACTCTGCTCTACACGAGGCCGTGAGGAATCGCCATGCGACGTGATCCGTCAACTTGTGAGAGGAGACCCCAATCCGCTATATCGTCAGAATAAGGAAAGCAAGTCACCATGGTGCATAGCAGTCGAAACAGGGGACATAAACGTTCTCAACGCCTTGTTGGAAGTACCAAACGATGGTGAAGACCAGAGGAGATCAGAGACTAAAGAAGTCTTCGGCATGTCGCCCGTTCACGTTGCCATTATGCACGAGAATAAGAGTAAACCCAACCATCATGCTCTTGCTTATTCTTTGATCTTCTTGGTCACTCTTTTGTTTTTTCAATTTGGTTTCCTAATGATTTTTGGAGTTCTGATACCATGTTGGATTGTGGAAGCGTGGCTTAGTTCTTGGTATTGATGTGCAAGTGTCTGTTTGTGGGATACATTTGGCATAGACGACAAAGGGACAAGGAGATGGTTGTGTGTACATTTCCCTTCTTGATGGAAAAACGATTTTCACAAACGAAGTCTAGTTTAATGAGACAACTCCTGATACTTGGGATCATCTACAGCGGGATCAACCCCTATTGAAGAAATAGAAACTTGTGTTCATCCCATATGATTAAATTTTTGCATTGGTTTTAGATATGCTGGAAGAGATGCACGAAAGGAAGCCGTGGCTATTTCAATTGAGAGATTCGGGAGGGGGCACTCCACTACACTTAGCAGCATACACCAATTATCTCGAAGGAGTCGAGTTCTTGATGCAACATTACCGAACAGACGCCCTGGAGCAAGACAGCACGGATGGTTATCTTCCTATTCATGTTGCTTGCATGATGGATCACGCCGAGATGGTCAACGAGCTACTTCAACAATGGTCAGACCCTGCAGAGTTTCTAACTAGGCTGGGACAAAACATTCTTCACGTGTCAGCGCAGCATGGACGCGCTGCAACTATCAGAAACATACTGGATAATCCCAATTTCGGTCACCTCATAAATGCAAGAGATTTGGAAGGGAATACGCCTCTGCATGTGGCCGTGTTGCATCACCATCCTTCAGTCTTGCTTCTTGCACGAGACAGAAGAATTAATCCTAGTTTGGTCAATTATAATAACATGACGGCTCTCGACGTGGTAGAGCAAGACATTATAGCATATGATGATTTACTTTCAAAGGTACGACCTTTTACACTTTTTTCATGGATAATCATTCATCGCAAATTGTTATACCAATCAGAGACAGAACTAGAATAAATAGTTAGTGAAGCGTGTCAATAGTGTGCTCTCACCCAGATTTATAATTTAGTCGCCAAAATCATAATGTCGTTTATTCTTTGACTTGCTGCTTGCAGAGGTTAATAAGGATAATTTTGATTACTGCTGGAACACGAAGAAGTAGGGAATTAGCTATCTGCGATCCTACTGGTCGAAACCCACTGAAACAATTGGGACTACTGGGTTTGCTCAAGGAGCACGTGAGTACTCTCTTGGTCGTGGCGACACTTATAGCCTCTGTCAGTTTCGTTTCTGGTTTTTCCGTTCCCGGAGGATATTATGATTCTGACACAAATGCTGGACTCCCCATATTGCTCCACAAAGCCATGTACAATGTCTTTGTGATTAGCAACTCCACAGCCATGTACAGCTCGATCATGGCAATCGTGATGCTCTTCTGGACACTTGCTAATGATCCTAACGTGAAGGGAGTGGCCATTTCCCTATCAACTATCCCATTGTTGGTAGCTCTTACCGCAATACCTCTGGCATTCATGGCAGGCGTCTACGGACCGTAAGCAAACTGTATTGGCTATCGACACTTGTCTTGGTCCATGGATCCCTCGCCCTCATCATTTTATTGAGTATCCTCATTTTGTTGTATTTTCCGATTGGGTGCAGAAATCCTCTCATACGTCGCTTGAGCGACCAGATCATTTATTGGCTTCTTTTGATAGGAAAGACTGTAGAGAGTGGGACCGCGAGACGTGCCCCTCCCCCTTCCCCCTTCCCCACCGAATAGATGATTTAGCCTTATAGGTTCCAGAAAGATGGCGTCCGATCCCTTCTCTTCTCGAATCTATTATCTTCTCACCAATCATGTACCAACATCTGTACCTTCAGCTCCTTTTTAGGTTATATTTATTTCTTAAAAAAAAGTAATGATTCGAAAGTTATTTTTCTAAAATAATCGTTTATATGAATTGAAATAATTAGTCAATAAAAAATATTTTAATTATCAACAATAATTTATATTTAAATATCTATGAATGATAAAAATTTTATTTATTTATTCATTTTCACGGACGATACAAGTAATCATTTTAAGAAAATATTATTTAAGTAATTTATCTTTTATGAAACAAATGCACTCTTAGTTATATTAGTTGAGGCTCTTTCAAGTTGGCTAGGCTACCTACCTGTCTACGGTCAGGATTAGTGATGTTTGTAATTTAGTGATTGTGATCAACTCCTCAATGATATCTTTAAATAATAGAAAAGTTTGGCAAAACGTATCATCACAAAGTTGCATTCCCTTTCACTTTCCTTAAGATTAGTTAGATACATACCTTTACATTAATTAGATCAAAAAATGAATCATATCATTCAATTTAATATAATGTTTCCAGAAAAATATATCAGCATGGATTTGTCTTCCTTATTAATTTGGATATGATAATGATGTATTGGTCAATAAATCTAAACTCACCAATTAATGATTTTATCTTCTTCTTTTTCTAGGGAAAATTACCAAAAAAAAAAAAAAAAAAAAAAAAAAAAAAAAAGACCAATGTAGTTCTACACATTTTTAGCCAATTTGGTTTTAAACTTTTTATAGTTGTGCTAATTCAATCAATCTGCCCAATTTTGGCTAGTTAGCGCTGATGTGAAAGTTTATTGTCCGGCCGATGATAACGTAGATAATTTTTAAAATATTTTTTTTTTCAATTTTTTATTAATTTTTTTTTTTTCCTTTTCTTTTTCTCTTTTCTTCCTTCTTCGCTTCTGCTCCCACAATGGCCAGCGGGGAAAAAAAAAAAAAAAAAAAAAGGAAGAAATGAAAAAGAAAAAGAAAAGAATAAAAGAAAAAACTTAATAAAAAATTTGAAAAAATAAAATATTATTAAAATGTCTACATCAACGTCAGTTGGATGTCCAATGTCCACATCAGTATCGGTTAGTCAAAATTGATTGGATAAACTAAATTTACACAATTATAAAAAGTTTGGAACTAAATTGATCAAAAAAAAATTAAAATCAAATTGATATAATTGTAATGAATTTATGACTTTTTTTTTGTTATTCTCCTACTTTTCTCTTTTATAATATTGACGTACAGTGCTTCTCATTATAATAAAGTAAGGGTTACGAAAGTGTAGGGTAATATCTGCTCCCTTTTTTTAAGCTATCTATTTACCTATAAATTATAGATGTACACCTATGATATATGATCTCATGTACATATAACATAAATAGACACACATATTTACATATAGGAAAGAGGGTTTTGTTCGCTAAACGAGGATCGTTAATAATTTATTTCTATAGCTTGTCTTATGGGTTCTATTTTAACTTTTAATTTGCTTTTGTGGACTGAAAATTGAGAGGTCAAATGAGTTATGAGAACCATTCATAACGAGCTATGATCAAATAATCATGATGACCATTAGTCTATATTACTATATAGTTTCAGTGAAATTTCTCGACTTGTTTGAGGAAATATCTTGCTTTTTTCTGTATTTGGTTTTTATACTCCTTTTCATTATGATGTGGATAGTCTTTTCCATAATTCAAGGAACAACTGCAATTTTGCACGTGCTTCGTGGTTTACAACTCCATGTATCAAAGACCATCATTGAGAGCAGCAAATGTTCAATCGGCACGAATTCTTTCTAGCATTTTCATGTTCTCTTGATTTGGTTTTAAGTCACGTTACATCACAACAACCAATGAAACAAATAGAGAATTCAGTACAACATACCGTAATGACTTCTATTACTAAATTATATTGATACTGATAATAGATTGTTCAACTTTAAGGGATTGGTTCGTCTGCGCCAGTTTAGTAGTTAAAACGTAAAGAGGATATAGATGACATGGTACAGTGACACTTGGAAACGCTTCATTAGCCCCAATCATGGATCGCTAATTTCATTGAATTCAATGAAAAGAGAGCTGCTTCAGCTGGCTATGTGTTTCCAGGGATTCTTGGTGCCTGTGGTTTGGCTCAAACTTTGTGCAAGGAAGTCGAGTACTTGTACAGTCCCTCTCAGTTTATATAAAGGGGGATTGAGACGGTAATGTTCAGCTACTGGCAGAGACACGACATCCAAATACATCTAAACCATCGAAATCAAGGGATCTCGATGCAATTTGGAAGCATCCGGAGTGCACAAAACAGATGCAGGCTTGCAATCATCATTTATTCAGCATCTGAGACTCGACAATTAGCATAAAAATAAGCAGTTTTATTAATTACTATTGCATTAGAAATCAAATACCTCCATGAATTTTAAGGGCGTACAAAGATGACGTTGACACTCGGTGTCTCTTAGCTTTATAGTTCGGATGTAGCACAGTACAGAAACATCTAAAAGACACCAGCATTCTCACTCTAAAGATCACATTAAGCAAGCCTGATCTGACTTTCATCAACTTACATCTGAGTATGAATGACTCGACCCATGAAGACAATAAAAATGAATGGACCTTCTTTTATTGATATGATCTTTATCGGGTGTCATGAATTATGATGATATTTATCACAGAAGCACGGTGATATTTTATGAAATTAATACTTGAAATAGACCTTGCTAAATTTGATTCCATTTTTCTGGAGTGCCAAATCAATAGACTTGCATACGACATGTCAAGTTAGAGAACATGAACGTGCCCAAACCAAAAAAAAAAAAAAAAAAGAGGAAATAAATACATAAATAAAAACAAGAAAAAAATGGTTGTTTGAAGATACCCCAAATTTATCCCATGGAGTAGAGGGCAATCAGACTCAAGTCAAGACCACTGCACACTGCCTTCAAAAAACATAACCGGTACCAGCAATTCTTTTGTACTTGCGCTCAAATGATAATCTTTCGGCTTCATATTCCACATTGCATCTTGAACCTTGGTGTAAATCTGATCAAATGAATCGACCAAACCCATATGATCATCTCGCCATGCGATCAGCCACTTTCAGTAATGGAGATTTAACCCATGGACGAGATGAGGTGTAGGCATGTCTATCAAGTCACGGCAGTAGAAGCAGTAAAGCTCACCTGGCATGTCTGATATACGGGATATCAACTCCAGTGAGAAGAGAGCTGAGGGGGCTTGAGGAAGAAAAGGAAAGTTATCATCCTTAAGGTGAAAGTTGAAAAGGGTTTCTTACTTGCCCTGCTTCCGTAAGCCTGCAAAGACAGTGACGTCAAGATCAAATTAGACATAAAGCCTAGAAGATATTGTAAGATCGACAAACAGAGGATGCACTGAGAAGAGTCATATATAAAAAAATTTAGGAGACATAATACATACGCATACAGATAGATTTCTGTTGCCAATCAGCAGATTCTGTAAGAAGTGGAAATACCAAATTCAACTGCTTTTGAAACCTCAGTCACCATAGTTTAATTTGGAATATCAAATGCACGTGCTGTCCAGTAATAATTCATGACATTTATAAGCACTCCAAAGAAACAAGGACAAGATTCTTGCCAACAGCCAACATATACACCATTTAGAGATTCAGCTCAGGGGCTTAAATTACATGCTACTGCATTGAAACTTGAAAGATCATATAAAAGGAAAAAAGAAAAGAAAAATTGCACAAGATCATACCAGCCAAAGGTGTGTACACTGTACAAGTGCAGAGCTCCTAGTGCTCCAAAATTTTAATCTTTTCTTGGCAGTTGTGCATCTGCTGAATCACCTCAGGTGAGAGACGAGATCCAGAGGCAAGCTTGTACTGCTCAAATTTCAACTCATCACACTTCAAGGCAGCTTTTTTACAGGCCTTGATGCTTCCTGGCAACAACAGAAATCTCACTCAATTAGCTTCCAGAAAAAGGATCTCACTCTTTCCACCAAATAATAATGCATCATGCCATGGTCAGACAAAAAGAAATGCGAGCTAATAACCTCATGAAATTTTTCCCAATCTGCCAGAAAATCATGCCAGTTTCACAATAACAACACTGCAAATTCAGCACCCATTATGCTTTCAGAGTTTAAGCTTCAGTTAATGCGACTCGTTTAAAAAAACACAGTTCGATAATCCAGGTGCTATTGTTCTCTTGTCAAGAAGAATTGAGACAAGATACATTTACAAAAGCCGATCACAGTAAGCCAACCTACTTACAATCAGTAGTAGCAGAATACAGCGTTAATTGGATGATTCAATTCAACAAAAAGGATGAATTTTGTGCTATTCAGCATCCGGCTCGACACTCATTCGACTCACCGCTCAAGTCGAGTAAATTAAACAGCACCGGGCAATTTCCGACGCTCGTGACCAAGGTGATCGCAGCCCAAACTTTCTGGTGCTCCTCCCTAGAAGCTCTGATGATGCAAAGCTTCGTGATGGGATTTACGTACTTCACTGCACGAAAGATCACAACTACAGGGGTTGACCATGACCGAATCACAGAACTTGGTAGCGAAATAACAAGAGAAATTAACCTCCAAACACCTACTGATTCCAGGATACGAGGGATCCCATAAAGAAGGAAGAGTACCTTGAAAGGATCCGAGAGACGAAGCGAGGCCGCACTCCCCGAAGTTCACGAGGATGCTGTCCCGTATCGCTTTGGATACGTTGAACTGAGTGAGTATGATGGGGTCATCCACCCCGAGCTCTCGATTCGGATCCAGGGAAACCTCCATCACCATGTACCGGTTCTTGAATCCCACCATGATCTTCAGCCCCACCGCGACGGCCGCCTCCGCCGTTTCAAAACCCTAGCTACGCACAGAGTCCTTGGAGAAGGAGGAGGGGGCGTTTGACTGTCCTATGACTATGAGCAAGAAGAACCGGACCGAACCGGAACCGGTAAGTATCGGCCCGGTCCCGGTTCCAGGTGTGGACCCATCCACCGGACCGGACCGATAGCTTCTTTTATTTTTTGCCCTAATTTTTATTATTAGAAAAATGAAAACCCAAATTAGTTATATTTTATCCGAAGAACCCTAATTACTCGATGCGACAAACAAAGAGCCTGTTTTTCGACAAAGCAGAAGACGGCCAAGTTGCGAATCGAAGCGTGGACGCAGTGGGATTTAAAACCGAGCAATAGAAGAATGGAGAACAATGGAGGTTGAGGGAGACCAGAGAACTGGAGAAAACCCCAAATCGGCAGGGCAGGCGACGACAGGTTCCGAAACCTCCAAGCCACTCATCCTGACTGCTCAACCAGTACGCAACGGAGAAAGATCAAAGACTGGGTCGGTGAGAGATTCAGCAGATCGAAGGGTGGGTGGAGATGGATGGGCGATTGAGATGGAGATGGAGATGGATGGGGGAGTCGCAAACGATCTCTCAACACCTCGTGCACCAATCGAACTCGCCGTCCATATCCTGCTGATCCTCGCCCGCAGTTCTCTCCTTCACCATCACGGATGAAATCGTCTTTTCTCCTCTTTCGACATGGAAAACAGGGAGAAACAGAGTAAGAAGAACGCCAGTTCCCGGACCCACCAGGAGCCGAAACGGACCGGCGGTTTCCCGGCCACCAGGGAACCGGACAGGACCGATTCCGGTCCGGTTGCGATCAGGACCAGGAGGACCGTTCAGGACCAGGAGGACCGTTCCCGGTTAAACCGGCCCACTACCCCTAATTTTTCATGGCCCATTGGGCCTTTTACAGAAAAGCTCAATTGGGTGAAGTGAGTTTGGGCCTGACTTTCCCCGAGCGAGCGAGCAAGCCCTCGAAAGGCCCACCGACCATCTCGGCGCCCGTTCAATAAGTCCAGTTGACCGGGCGCACTTTCCTCTCCGTCCATGACGCGGAGGGCGACGCGCGGAGGGCGAGGATAGGGCGAGACCGTTCAAAAGTCCACGCACGCCCCCCGCTTCAATTCCTCCCAATCAGGACGCAAAACGAAAAAAGAAAGAAAAACAAGAAAAACACGTTGGAATAAAGCGGGGGAGAGACGTTAGACACGTCACAGTGAACGCCGGTTGATATTTCCGCTTTATATTATTATCCACTATCTTTTTCCTTTTCGCTTTTTTTTTTTTTTTTTTTTGGGGCTTGGGGAAGGCATTATTCCCACTAAACGGGGGTATCTGATCTGACAAATTCACCCCTTCATTTCGCACGAATTTCACTCGCATTTCATTTCCATCTACTTCTCTCCTAATCTCGTCTGTTGTCTCTCTCTCTCTCTCTCTCTCTCTCTCTCTCACAGTTCTTCGTCAACGTCACGAGAAGAAAGAGAGGGACGAGCCCCCTCCCCCCTGGGCCCTCCCTCTCCCCTCCTCCTTCTATAAATACTCCGTTCACTCCATGTCCCCTCGCTGCTTTGCTTTCAGGTTAGAGAGAGAAAGAGGTTAGAGAGAGAAAGAGAGGGGGGTAGAAGAGGAAGGCGCTGTCGTTGTTGGGTTCCGAGGAGGAGGCCGAGGCGTTCCGTGGCTCGACGAGCTGGTGAGTGGCTTCTCGTTTCTGGGTTCGATGGGATTTTTTCGTGTGATTTCTGGGTCTTCTTTCTTTCTGGTCATGGTGATGTGGGTTCGGCCGTTGAATTTGTTGGGTTCTGTCATGTTGCCCTGAAGAGGGTCTTCGTTTTCTGTCGTGTGTCTTGTCCGCGCGATGCTTTTTGGGCATCTTTTGCCTTGGAACGATTCTGTTCTGCCAGTTGCGCGCTCGTGTGGCGTAGATCTGGTGTGGAAATCTTAGCTGGTGTTCCTAATTATGGGTTGGTGATGGAGGAGGATAAAATTGCTTTTTTTGAGACCGGGTCTGCGAGGATTAGCCATTTGAGTTGGCGCTGCGATTGTGGTTCGAGGAGAAATTGACCCGCCTCTGATTTTTTATTACCCCCCTCTGAGTCTCCACGGAGAAATTTAAGATTTTGGCTAAATTTTGTCTGTTCAGCTTTCGGGGTCTCTCTCTCTCTCTCTCTCTCTCTCTCTCTCTCGGGATGGCGTCCAGTATAAATAAAGAGAGAGCAGCTGGGACCTGTATTTGCCTTATTTGGCCTTTGAATAGCTCTGTCGTCTCCAGCTATTGCTTATAATCTGCGACCCTTTGAGCTTTCCCTGCTCATTCTCCCATCTCTCTCTCTCTCTCTCTTTCTCTCTCTCTCTGGAGATGGTGTCCAGTACAAATCTGGAGATGGTGTCCAGCTATTGCTTATAACAAATCTGGAGAAGTACAAATAAAAGAGAGCAGCTGGGACCTGTATTTGCCTTATTTGGCCTTTGAATAGCTCTGTCGTCTCCAGCTATTGCTTATAATCTGCGACCCTTTGAGCTTTCCCTTCTCATTCTCCCATCCTCTCGGTCTCTCTTTCATTTCCTCCATTATTGCCCATATTATGTTTTATTAGATGACAAAAAGCACTCGCATGCCTTGAGGTCGTGGAAGGCGATGATGATGCGAGTGGTGAAAGATAAAACGATAATAGACCTGAGAATTTGACAGCTTTCTACGCCATTTAGCCTTTTGTGGAGAGTTTGATCATTTTTCGTGATTTGTTGGGCTCTGCAGAACATTTCCGGGGGAAGGTGTTAACGTTTGGGATATAGTCTTGGAGTTAAGAAGTTTCTAGTCGAAGGAAGCAATGGAGGTATGTGGCAAATCCATCGTAGCAGGGGCTGGAAATATTATTTATCTGTCAACTATTTTAGGCCGGGATGGGCCTATTCCAGTCCACAAATGCGATCGGAAATGCCAAAACGAACATGTTTGTGGAAACATGTACCTTTGTAAACTGACAGGACTGACACACATCTGTGACAAGAATTGTAACCAGAGGATTTTGTATGATAACCATAGTTCACTTTGCCTAGCAAGCGGCAAGATTTTCCCCCTAACACCAACTGAGGAACAGGCTGTGAGAGGCGTCCGTAGGAAGCTTGATGCTGAAAGTTCTTCCTCCGAAAGCTGCGCATTTAAGCGCAGGCGTGGTGCACAGCTTCATCCTTCTCCATTTGAGAGATCCTTCTCTGCTGTCAGTCCTATCTGCAGCCAAGTTGGAGACGGGATGGACATGAGCTAGATTATAAATAATTGTCTTTATGCTATGTTGCTTCTGGAACATTTTGTCCTTTCGTTGAACTTATGTCGAAGAACTTAATGCGGATACTTAAAAAATGGCAGGCTTGATATATCCTGCCTTTTGTAGGAGGACTTTATTTCTACGGTTGTTTAATGCAATCTTACCTAACTATTTCTAGATAAATTCTCTCTTCTGTAGTCCGACTTTGATATCAATATTGTAGCTGAACTCTGTCTCTCATTGTACTACAGTTTCTGAACTGTAACTATCGCATGGTGCCTCTGGTCAATGCGACAATCGCTGTAGCATCTTTAATCGTTATTCACTCTTTTCCTTCACTCCCTCTTCTTTTCTTGATGATGTTTTCCCTTTCTTTTCCAGATTGAGTGGGTACGGGGAGGAATGTAATGTAAAAGGTGTAGAAGAGATTATTAACTGATAGCTCTTACCTTTATTTTAATTTTATCTGTTGTATTTCAGATGTGTAATTTTTATAATCCTTTGGTTTGTCAAATTTGACCACTGTTGACCCATGCAGGGCTGCTTTTCCGAGTTCCCAGATCAAGGGCAATATAATATTGGTGTATGGTTGAAACTTGGCTTTATTATTTAATTCTTATTATGTGTACTCTATGAGTGTGTGGGGGGAGGGAGAGAGAGAGAGAGAGATAGAGAGCGAGCGAGCGTGCGTTAATTTGTCTTTTAAGTCTTTTCCTTTCAGTTGCATTTCATGTTTATCCTTGGCTGTTTTTTCTTGGGTGTTGATGTTCTACATGGTAATTTTGCAGGGTTGAAGCATGTGCACTTTCAGGAGAGTTTTAACTAATCTGTTGAATATTGATGAATGATCTATTTTCCTCTAAATTTTCTGAAGTTTAAAGGTCTGGAGCTTTTTAGTTTATTTGTGTTCATTTCTCGTGTGTAGGTAATTGATTCCCCAGTGGCAGTCATGCAGAGTTTTCACTCAGGAAGATGGGCGAGGACAGTGCAGATTGCGGTGTCCTGATATCCAAATACCAGGTGGACTTAATGGAGACGAATGGAAATGTGTATGATCTTTCTCCCGGTGGCTTCCAAAGCTTTGAATCATGTGTGGCAACCGAGAAATGCTGGGAATTGTTCTGGAGTTTGTATTCTTCAGCACAAATAATTCCAAATGCATGAGAAGGGAAACTTCAAGGTTCCTACTTGGCTGCTTTTGGACATTTCTACTTGTGTTGCAAACATTTTCTCTGGTGGACTATTGACAATTTGTTTAAGGTCGGTGCCCCATCTTTGGGAAGCCAGAGAAGTGTACATCCCGAGATATCCAGTGGAGAGTTAGGTTACTTTCTAACAGCAACAGCAACGCTACTGGAACCCATCTATCTGTATATGCACATAAATAGTTACTTTTGCCTTCATTTGAGTTCAGAGTTGCTGAATCTTTGCGGTTCCTTGCTCTGCTGACTTGTATTTAATTTGCAAAAGTTTGGTTTGCGCTGGGGTATTGCTCGACCAAGCTTCTGCTGACCCTGGAAAATGAACTGTGAAAGTCAAACCAAGTTCAATTTGTACATGCACATAAAGAGTTACTTTTGCCTTCATTTGAGTTCAAGAGTTGCTGAATCTTTGTGGGTTGCCTGGTTTGCTGACTCGTATTTAATTCGCAGCAGTTTGGTTTGCACTGGGGTCTTGCTCAACCAAGCTTCTGCTGACCCTGGAAAATGAACTGTTAAAGTCAACCAAGCGCAGTTTGGTTTGCACTGGGGTCTTGATCAACCAAGCTTCTGCTGACCCTGGAAAATGAACTGTGAAAGTCAACCGAGCGCAATTTGTTCTGTGTTGCGTAAACAACCACCCCCAAAACAAAAAAAAAACCCCAAGCAAAATCTTGTATTAGTTCTCTGTTCAATCTGTATTTGTTCTTAAAACTATCTGGTCTGATGTACGCAGGCCCAAGATGGGATTGCTTTCTGCGGTAGTTCTAGCCTTTCAGTTTATGCAATACAAAGACAGGCTGTTATTATAGTTACTTCTTTTTCTTGTCTCTGGTCTTTTTATTCTTGTTGAAATACAGGCCCAAGATGGGATTGCTTTTGCAGTTCTTTGTCATTTATTCAATTTGTCTTGTCACTTCTTTGTCTTGTCTCTGGTCTTTCTTCATGGTTGGTTGTTGAATTATGAAGTGAGGATGCATTTGCATGTACCCACTGGTGCCCTGCTGGTGTGAAAGACTTGGTTAGTATTTATGATGGTGGGTAACACGGGCATTCTTGATTTGAAAGATGGTTGGGAAGATGGTTGAAATTGGTGCATTGTTGTGGTGGTGGTTAATTTTTTAATCATTAGGAATGACTAAACATTATGGCAATGTTGCCTGATCTATGACATAAAAATAGTTACTGTATATCTGGAGCTATGATCTTGTAGTTCTTTTTAGGGATAAGTGCAATAAAAGTCTTAAAAACTTATCAAGAAAATGCAATCGAATCTCGAAATTTGCAAAAAGTGCAATCAAAATCTTAAAATTTGTCAAATTGGTTCGATTAAATCATAAAGTTAATATCATGAAACTTATTAATGGAAAATGCTAACGTGACTCAAATGTGGCATTTTGAAAAAAAAAAAATTTTTATTTTCCAAGTGACATTTTTAATTCAAATTTTATTTCCCACAGGGCTTTTTTAAATTTTTATTATTCTTTTTAAAAAAATAGATTTAAAAACTAAAAAGGAAAAACTAAAGTTTATTTAAAAAACAAAACTGTTAAAAAAAAAAAATGGCACCAATGGGAGCTTTTGCCATCATCGCCCATTGCTAAAGGGGTCGGCGACCTAAGCGGGGTGGCCGGCCCTCGCTTGGCCAAGGCGAGGCCTCGCCGGCCCCACATGAGAGCCAATGACCCTTGTTAGGTCGAGCGAGGATGCCTAGATCTAGGCATGTTGGCCCTCATAGGGGCTAGCAACCATCACCTACCCTAGATGAGACCTTGCTAGCCCTCACGGGAGGCCAGCCCTTGCTTAGGGACGGCGAGGCTTGCCCAGATCTGGCGAGCCTTGCTAGCCTCGAGCTAGGGCAAATAAGATCTCACCCATGGCGGGCAATGGTTGTCGACCTCCTATGAGAGTCAGCATGCCCAGATATGGGTGCTTGCCCTCGCCTTCGAAGGCGAGGGCTAGCCATGCCTATCCAGGGCGGGTGATTGTCGCCGGCCCCTCTAGTGATGGGTGGCGGCGACGGATGCGCCCATTGGTGTCATTTTTTTTAAATAATTTTTAGCTTTTCTTTTTTAGTTTTTAAATCTAATTTTTAAAGATTTTGAATGAAAATAGTGAAAAAAAAAGACACGTGGAAAATAAAAATTCATTTAAAATGTCACGTTTGGGCCACATCGGTGTTTTCTGTCTGATGATTTTAACTTTAGGACTCAATTGAACCAGCAAATTAAGTTTTAATACTCAATTATACTTTTTGATAAGTTTTAGGACTTTTATTGCACTTATCTCTTCTTTTTATTAAAAAATGCTCATCAATGTAGTAATTAGTTGAACAGCCCAGGGAGATCCGACTCTGTTATTCTCAAAATCTGTAAAATTTTGGGAACTTCTGTGATACTGCAACCGCCGGATGGTATCTGTTTAGACAATTTCTGGGCTGGCAACATAACATTCAGGGTCATTACCGCGTTCTAACCTTCTGCCAATTTGATTGAGTGGTTGATGCTTTTTCAGGCGATGGATGGTACATTGAAGTAGAGGACTCCTAAACAAATAGGTAGCTTTAGCAGGAGAAAGCATTCTGATTCGTTCCAAAATCAATCTTAAGATCCAAGCGTACATACTTTTGTTAAGCTCAAATGTATCTTCGTGAAGGCAAAATTCACTTTAATACAGAATAATGTTCGCTGCCGAGAAAGAATATGAATCGCCTTTTTAAAATGAAATCTTACTTACAGTAGCATCTAATCAATCCAGCTGATTCGTTACTTGGGGATTCGAAGACGATTCCAAAGGAGGGAGAGAATGTCATATGACATACGTCCCCATCCTACGCAAAAGCCGAAGGAAGGAATTGCTTCTTCACGAGGCCTATCGGGCTAGAAGGAAATGCTAAACCCAATAGGGTCATATTGCGGCTGAGAAATTCATGGAAGCAACGTAATCCTATGTACACAATTTTCCCTCGTACTTCCAAGAATCTTAGAAATTGCCATATCTAGGGGCTTGCCAAAGCCTCATCAACCTATCTGCCGAACCCACCCTTTCAAGAAAATCTCTTGAAAGTTAAGAACTTAGCATATACAATGCAAACAAAGCCATCCGACCTCTCGAAAGGTCTCTTCCTTGTCTTCTTCTGTTTCCTCTTTCCTTGCTTCAACTCTTGCACATTCACTGTAACAAACAACTGCCCCCAGACCATATGGCCCGGGACCCTCGCAGGATCCGGGACGCCGCAACTTCCGACGACTGGGTTCAGGCTAGACCCTGGCCAAAGCATCCAGATCCCATCGGTTCCAGGATGGTCCGGGAGGATATGGGCAAGGACCGGTTGCACATTTGACGAGTTGGGTGCCGGGACATGCCAAACCGGAGATTGTGGGGGAAGGTTGCAGTGCGACGGTAGTGGCGCAGCACCTCCAGCTTCGCTATTCGAGATCACCCTTGGCTTAGGCAATGACAAGGACTTCTATGACGTAAGCATAGTCGACGGCTATAATTTGCCCATTCTTGCGGTGCCACAAGGAGTATACGGCTCATGTAATGCCACAGGCTGCGCTTCGGATTTAAACATGGGTAAGTTTATCTATGATGGTGCGCTTCATTTGGCTAGAACGAAGGATAAGATGTTTGGTTGCTTCGCTCTGGAATGAGTGCGTTGAGAAAAAACGAAAATTTGATTTGGCAACAGGTTGTCCGAAAGAGCTTCAGGTGGTCGGCGGTGAGGGAGGAGACGGGGTAGTCGCATGCAAGAGCGCATGCGAGGCATTCGGGCTAGATGAGTATTGCTGCAGCGGGCAATTCGCTAACCCGACGACCTGTCGCCCCTCCTTCTATTCAAGCATCTTCAAGAGAGCTTGCCCGAGGGCCTATAGCTACGCTTTTGATGATGGCACGAGTACCTTCACCTGCAAGGCTTATAACTACGCGATCACTTTCTGCCCCAATTCCGATGGGTACGTTTCTCTGTAAAACCTCTTCATTCATTCTGCAATTTTGCTTTCAAACTCTTTACTCAAGTTCCGCCTTACGACAGATCCTCGACGTGGACGCTGCAGGGTAAAGAGACCTGATAGCGCGTCGACACCCCCAGCAGTACAAAGCGCTAAAAGTGGCAAGACTGTGGCTATGACTTCCAGCTCTAGCATCCTCCTGCCATTCGCAATATTGATTTTCTTCCCAATCCTCGTTCAACTTTATCTAAATCTACCTGATCAGAGTATAGTCTAGATGATCATAGCATAGCGTACCTGCCGAGAACTTTTATAGCAGGGACAATAACCGGGATGGTGAACAAACCGATCATACACCAAATAGTAGGAAGAGAGGTAATAAAGAAACATTTCGACAAGAAAATAGGGATTGCAGAAGAAAGTGTTTACTGCAGCGACCAGTATAGCCTATTCTATAGGCAGAAAAGAAGAAAAGATCTCCACAGTCCATTATTTGTAAAGCATATTGCCATAAGCCCTCGTGCCAATTCTTCACTATTACAGCTTTTAATTAGAACACGGAAGCTTAGACAAGCTATGTAAAGCTTCTTGTGGAGTATTTGGCATGTATATTACAAAAACAAGTTCCTCTTATCATTCCGGATTTGTCATTCAGTTGAAATCCATGGGACTTGTCCGCGACAAAATTATGGAAATAAGAAATCTAAATTGACCGGATTGACATTTAGAAAAGAATCAGAGAAACTACAACTTTCTGGTATAAAGGCTCTCGCTGTTCTGCGAGGCAACCTCTTTCACAAGATTCAATGCGATCTTAGTTTCTGTCACTATGTTAAACTACGTGTCCAAGATTTTCAGCTGTCGAATAATCTATCAAGGTAAAAATGTTATAACTCTATGTAGGTTTCATTTCTTGCCCGCGCCTTTCTTGGAAACTTGACTCTTCTTCCGAGCTTTCTTGGCAGGCTGTGGCTTGCTCCCCGTAGTTTTACCTTTCTTCCGAGGCAATCCCTATAACCACACTTACTGATTATAAACACAGACAATAACAAATCTTCCAAGATAACTCAGTTTGAATGCAGAAAATTCATACTGATGTTTTCTCAGATTTCCTTTTGGCCTTCCCAACGGTCTCTCCTTCTGCGACATCTTTTTGATCAGTTTGATAGGCAGTGGCTTTTGATACCTTATCAGGCTCCTCATCCGAATCAAATGAGAAGCCATCAAGTGTTCCTGTTCAAGTTACAGAGTACATGTTGATCAGAAGTTAAGTGAACATCACACAGAGAACATAACATTTAGCAATATAACATGAAGAAACCTGACCTTCAACCATGGTTTCAGCTTCGCTGATGTTGGACTGTGCACTCAGCTGAACAAAGTCATTCATAATTGCTTCTATCTGTCGAAAAAGCAGGGTCTCAGCAAGGTATATCTTGTGTTGCACTGCAACTCATCACGCAACACCTATAACATAGTAAATATGACAAGAAGCATATCTATGAATGAGATGGAAGAGTTTTCTTCCAGAGAAAGAGTTTTTATGATGCAAAGAACCTGATTGTTAAGGAGAATAATTAACAAGAAACAAAACCCAAAAAAATTTGAAATGCTAGACAAACCGAAACAGAGACCAACCATACCTTTGCCTCTGACTGACCAAAGCTAACCTAAAAGAAGAGAACATAAAAGATGTCACATCAAAGCAACAAAAAGAATTTGAAGAATACACAATCTATTCATGAACATGACCAGCTTTTCATGTCAGTGTGTCGGGTGTGGTGTGGGTGGAGAGGGAGAGAGAGATTTTAAGACTTACAACACAAAATGTCCTGCAAGGAACTATGGTTGTTTTGTATACGGTTCCTGACACAAACCCATCATCTCTAAGTCAAAGTATACAATTAAGATGCTCAAGACACACGATTGTGGTACAGAACTACTCAAGAAAATGGGCCAAAACCCAAGACAGACATGAATGCAACTAGACAGAATGCCTGACAAGGAAACCAGCAGAAGGATATATTTACAATTACTGGGGGAACGCAACTTTTCAGATTAGAGCTACCTTAGCGCACAACTTAGTCATTAATAGCGAAAACTTCTCAAGACAAGTCAAAATAATATAAGCTTGCAAGGGAGGCCCAGCAACTCTACAGATGCACCAGATGGGTCACTCAGATATCTAGAAACAGCAGAACTAGGGTCAAGGTGTTGGTATGTACCTTTCAAATCTAAGAACATGTCTTGATTTCCAGATGGAGTATCTGAAATTACTACTCGACCCACGGAGCCCATATCACCACTCAAATCTATGGAATCCCCTTCACATTCAACAAGCGCCTGCACCAGCCAAAAGGGTTTTTTCTCAATTTAATTTGTTCTATTTCCTATACTCTGTAACCTAATATAATAAATCAATTCCAAAAGTGATGTCAGAGGAAAGAATGCAACCTCAGGTAATCCTTGGCCAAAAACAATGTGCTAAATTATGCACAAGATTTGAGAAGTAGGAGGTGACTTCAAAGCATAAATTTGTGATTTTACTCATCAAAGACCAAGAAACTAAATCAAAGGACAAGTGGGTAGACTACTTCTGCTCCCTGCATGAAAAATCTCTGCATTGTAGTTTTCTAGCAAATCCAAACTGAGAGATGTTCTTGAAGTGGATTTTACACTGCTCAGCATTGTTTTGGCCCCGGACTACCGTACAATATGCATTCCCAGACTGAAAGACAAGAAAAAGTTGATAAACATAAAGCTTTTTCCTCCACCTTGCAACGTTGAACCTTCTCCGAAAGCACCAGAGGCAATCTTGAAGAGCCCCCCTGAAAAAATAACTATCAAGTCAATGAATTGATTTAAGATTAGACAGAGTATCAACTTAAAGTGTTGGCAAGCCTTCTCACATGCAGTTCTCTATGCTTTTCAGATGTTTCTTCCTCTGCAACTTCAACATCTCTTCCATCCCCTGCACAAATTTTAAATTTGTATATATATTCCAACCCCTGTACATGCAAGTGTGGAATAGAAAGAGGGTAGATTCATAATGCTCCCCAAAGCTTTTCATAGCTCCCATCCACGTTTATACATTTTTATATTATATGTTACCTGTTTTATTCTCCGTATCCAGTGTATCCTCCAACTTCAGCTGTTTTCTCAAACCTTTTCCTTTTAAAGCCTTTTTTGATGGAGACTTTTCATTAGCATCAGTAAGAGATGCCTCTTTTTCCTGTTCTTCCTCTTGGAAACTAGATGCTTTTAGCTCATGAAGTTCTTCATGATTTGCAATACCTTCTTTTCTAACGTGATTGGCAGGAGATGACTCCGAATCCGATGACAATGTCAAAATTGAATGACTTGGTGCCTACTCAACCAAAAGGTGAGCTTATAAGCAACACAAAATTGGTTCAAGAACGAATTTACTCGAAAAGACTAACTCAGTTCATCCAAAAAATAGAGCCATATTGTGATGGTTTTGAGCAAACACCTAAGTAAACATGACTGGACTAAGGTAACAGATTCCATCCATTAAGTTTTATCTCTCATGTGCTAACGTTAAATACCGCAGAACTCATAAATAACTTCAGGGCATTCCTGGAAGGGAATTTTCTGTATTATTAGTTGTCAAAGATATTATTCTCAACACTCCAAGCTCTACTATTTCTCATTTAACTTGAAAATTTTCATCTGAAAAATATGTCCTCATCTCCAAACAATTCCTTTAATTAATACTAAGATCAGTGCAAGGATCACTGAAGATTTCTATGTGAATGCTTCTTACCTGTTTTTTAGCCGATACTTTATCCCTAACCTTCCCAAGTCTCTGATTTCCTGTAAAGAAGTTGCCAGCCATAAAAATTGGATACAAGTACTGTTGACAAAATTTAGATTTCTATTTAAGTGACAAAATTGGATTTAAACTCCAGATGGAACCACAAATTAATGGCTTGCTATCCAAAGTTTTAGTAACTTTTATAGCAAGCCCTTAAATAATCATGTCCTGCTCTCCACATTACCTTCACTTTTCTTTCGATTAGTTGATTTCTTAGTTTTGGAGAATCCTGGATCGTCTACTCCAAGTCTTTGTTCAGGAGACTCCTCTTTTAGAATCTTCTCGGCTGAATGTGCACCAGTCTCTTTAACGGATAAATCTTGAGATTTGCTCTTACTCGAGACTTCAATGAACTTACGTAAAGGCAGTTTATCAGTATCAACATCATCCTCCTTTTTAAGACTTTCGTTTTGAGAATAATCAGAATCAGAGGACAGTGAGACAGTTGAATTTGGAGGCGCCTGTGAAGAAAAGAAAATCCTAATTATAAGCATACAGTTAAGACAAGAGCAGAAATAAGTCTAATAATGCCATTGTGGAAGTCACGTGCACAAAAAAGAGTCTAATAATGCCATCTTGGTAAGAGTCAAAGTGAGGAAATCGCTCAAAACATTGTAACACATTGGTCAATACATATGAAACAAGTCTCAGCTCTGATGTTTTAAGGAGACAAAAGATTGCCAATGCTCAAATCATTTTGACCTAAAGAAAAAGGAGAAGTGACTCTGTAATCTCTTGACTAACATAAGGTGAATACAATATTTGATCAACATAAAAATTTAAATTAATATGACAGAGAACCATAAAATTCTTATGAAAATAATATTGGAATCATTCCTACAAGGCACCTTGAAAGCACGGAGCCAGTCGGGTGAATTCTCCCTTGAGCTGCTCATCTGGACATCGAGTTCTGGAAACCAATGCTAGGCTCTCCAATCGGAAAATCAACCTAATTCAACATTTAATGCAAAGAAAGCTCATTCTCCTCCTAGAAAATTACAATACAGCAAAAGCAGACTTATAAGTCCTGAAAGCAATCAGCATACATGGATGCGCACGCACAGCAAGCGCAAATGTCTACACTCGCATTAGTCATGTTGGAAAGACCCAGCAACTCTCAAACGCATATAAACAAACAGGTGATGCACAAAATGAGCTGATCACACTTCTGCATGGAAATTCAATCTAAGGATGAAGAAAGGAGGAGGGGGGGGGGGTGGGGTGGGGCGGCATCTTTGAAGCATTGAACTAAATTCGCCAACATTATCCAATTCCAAAAGACCAACGAGGCTAATTCATACGAACACAGCCTATACTTACTGATAATGCAACGGGCATCCCCCGCTTGTCAAAGTATGCACACGGAAACCACAATTTGAAAATGCACCCGTAATGCGACGAACATGCACGCAGAAACTCTAAAGCGACAGATGCCCCAATCCAGACTTCAGAAAATGAAGGACGCCGCGCAATTTCGCCGAATCTCGGGAGGCGTTCGTGCGATTTAACCGTTTAGCCGTTTCATTCGACAATCAACCGATTCAGCCCCACAAAATCAGCTGAAGACTAGCTGCAGAGAACGAGGAGACGTGTCCCCGGAGTTCTTATCGAGCGCCGACGGAAGAAGGACAAGTTCGGCTCGCGAGGAACGACGTCCGTCAGAAACGAAATTCAAAAAAGCCCTAAGCTAATGCCGTTGCACCAGCCGGGATTTTACACTTACCGAGAGGAATTCGAGGAAGCCGAGGCCAGCAGAGACGCGAGCCCGACGAGGAAGACGGAGTCGAAGCTTGTGCTGGAGAGAGGGAGGAGCGGGGCGGCGGGTCGAATGGATGCGGCGAGAGCGGGAGATTCCGGCGAGGGGAAGAAGGCGGGAGTTTTGGCGGAGGAGGAGATGGGAATCGGGTTTTGGGTTCGGGTTTGAGTTTGGGCTTGTTTGGTTGTGGGAACTATCGTGTCCTGATTTTTACTCCGGTTATAATCCTCTCTCCACCGAACCAAACAACATCTCCTCAACAAAGGAGAGAGGAAGTAGAGAAAAGCACCAGACAGCATTTAGGCCCAGTGAAACGTTCGTTTGTGCTTTTTGGAAAGCTGAAAAGCCTTTCCTTCTGTTCCGGTCAAAATTTAAAATGCTAAAATTTTAGGAAATTATTTAAAAAAACTTTATGTGAATCTACAATTTTAAAAGTTTCGGGTGCTTCGGGTTGAGAAAAAGTTAAAGTGATATTTGAGGTAAAATATAGATGAAGCAAATTATTATAACTAAAAATTTATCCAGGCAAGCACTTAAAAAATACGTAGGTACACTAATGAATAAATTTTAGGATTGGTCACTTTTGGTGTATTATATGACCAAATGAATAGTTTCATTTCAATATGTTAGGTAAATTATCATGTAAATAATTACAATATAAATCAGTTAACGTAGAATGGAAACATTAAAAAATTCAAGTGACCCCACATGGAACTTGATTACGATCCAACAGCCCACATTATGCGCATGAGGCCTTGATCTCAACGAGGGTTGCCACCCCTTGCCAAACATGGTGGGCCAATATCGAGCGGCGCATCTCTATCACAACCATTGCCTCACTCCTAGGGTGAGGATTCGGTAGTCATCATCGGGATGTTACTTCGAGCCATTATTTTGGATCTAGTTGCTATCAATATTTACCGCTATATTAGCTTTTCATGCGTATTTTACCCGAAAGACTCATAGATAATTATTTGAAAATATTTTAGATATTTAGCAGGGCATTAACAAAAAACCATAGTATATGTTCCGTTAAAATATTTCTTACATAAAATAATTTCGGTAGACGCACGCGCATCGAGCAGGTACGAAGGTCGGCAGCGGTTGGAGCTGAAATTACGAAAATGCACTCGAGCTTCTTCTTGTTGCTGCCTATCCACAATTCCACGCCCCCACCTAAAACCCCAGCAACCTCCTCCTCCGCCTTCCTCCGCCGCTAACGCCGACGCCGGAAATCGCCCTCCTCCGCCGCCGCCGCCGCCGACCTCGAGAGATGGAGCAAGGCAAGCACGGGGTCGTCGTCTCCAAGCTCCTGCCCCCTAACAACCCCATCCAGCAGCTCCAGTCCCGGTTCAAGGAGATCGAGGCCGGCTTCAAGGACTGGCTCTCCAAGCAGTCCCTCCCCGTCGAGGCCGCCGTCGTCACCGCCACCGGCGCCACCCAGGGCGCCGCCATCGGCGCCATCATGGGCACCCTCACCAACGACGTCTCCGCCTCCCTCGGCCCTCCCCCCGGGGCCAACCTCAACCCCCAGGCCATGGCCTCGCTCAAGCAAGCTCAGGTCAGTCAGGCTTTTCCGATTTTCCTCCTGATTCCTTGTCCGTTCTCTGATCAGGTCATGTCAAATCCTGAAGCCACGTTTTGGTATTGATGTGGAGGTTGGGGAAGTCTGAATTGTAGCTTGTATTGTAATTGAATTTTGGAACCTTGCTTGAGAGCCTGGTGAGAAAATGAGCGGTGATAATTGCTATATGTCCTGCTGGAGTAAGGGCGGCTATACTGAGCTGAGTTACCAAATTGAAGGATGATAATGCGATTATCGCTCGAATGTTGACTGCTGTGAGTTTTGTCATCAGTTTCAATGTCGCCAGTGCATGAAGTGTCTGTTGAGTCGGTTGAACTCTTGAGATGCTCTGTTTTGTCTGAAAGAGCGAGTGTTGAGGTACTCTAGATATTGAGAATCTATGGAGGGAGTTGGTGAAGTACTTTCGATATCAGCATCAACTGCTGTAAAGTAGAGCAAGTTGCTTTAGTTTATCTGGAAGGACAGAGAACAGCGGAACGTGACGAATGGGTTTTCTTTTCTACAGGCTCTATCCGGTGGTCCCTTGATACAAGCTCGCAATTTTGCTGTCATGACGGGCGTCAATGCTGGCATCTCCTGTGTGATGAAGAGGTTGAGGGGGAAGGAAGATGTCGAGTCCAGGTGATTTTTGTTGATAATTTGCCTCCTCTCATATCATTTCCATCTCACGATACAAAAAAATTATAAAATTAATTGCAAAAGACAATTGGGGAACCTAGAGTGGCGAGTTATATGAGGAAGAGACACTGGTTTGGCTTGCAAGCCTATTTGATGAAGTATTACTAAGCTCAACCTCGATTCAATTTGATAATTAAGCTTCTTGAACTCGTGAACAATCAAGTCAAGCTCAAGGAGTGAGGATTTAGAAGTGAATCCAAGTAGCTCTGCAAGTTCGCACTTATATCATGGATATCTTTTTAATGCATTTGCAAACATTGTATCTTCTTATTGCAAGACAGGAAAATTGAAATGAGTACATCTAATTCCACTGCTTTATGTTGTAATTTGAGCTGTTCAAAATCTACTTAGGTTGGATTTATGGTGTTTAATAGTAATAGGAGTCAAAACTCATAATAGTATCAGATTGATGCCTAACTAAAGAATCTATACATGCTGTAGGAAAAATCAATAATTTTGGTGGGGTCAATCGCCCCCTTCTCTCACATACAGGCATGGTCCTTGTCTCCATGTTAGCTACTTCTAATGTCTAATAGTGAATTTTTTTGTCCAGGTACTTAGTTACTTAAAAATTTCTCCTCTATAAATTTACTGTAGTATAAAGTATTTGAAGAGTGCAGCTGCAACATGAGGTGCTTTTTAGTTCTGTTTAAATGATTTGTGCTCATCGTAGGACTTGATGAAGTAAACCCTAAAAGCTGGTTTTGTGTTGCCCTAAGAGATTTGAAAGTATTATTCTGGATCTCAGCTTTTGTCTTACTTTGGACATTATTGACCATTGATAGCGGGAGCTGGATTTCGTGTGTTTGTGATTTTCTCTTTGCTCTTACTTGAACTATTGTATTGTCACTGCAGTATGGTAGCAGCTTTTGGTTCTGGAGCCATGTTCTCTTTGGTCAGTGGCATGGGTGGCCCAAATCAGGTGGCAAATGCAGTTACTTCGGGGTTTTTCTTTGCACTTGTTCAGGGTGGTCTTTTCAAGGTGAAGATCCAATATTTGGAACCTGGAATTGTGAATAGTATATCAGCATTGTTACTCTATATATGGTTTATGACAATTTGTTGCAGCTTTTCAAGCATAATGTCAGTCGATATGGATATCCTAAGGGGGTCCCTTTGTATGGATACATTTGGCCTATGTATTATTTGGAAATAGCCTCACGGGATTTTGAGTTTTGGCCCTTTGATGATGATTATGAGTCATTTTGATGGATCTAATAACATTTAGAGGTGCGAGCTAAACAGATCAAATTTTGGTGGCTTGTGCAGCTAGGGCAGAAATTCTCTCAGCCTCCTGTCGAAGATGTCTACTACTCTCAAACAAGAGGCATGTTGTCGAACCTTGGTCTTCAGAATTATGAGAAAAACTTCAAGAAAGGCCTTCTAACAGATACAACATTGCCTCTACTCACTGATAGGCAAGTTGTTTCTTGTTTTCTCTTATTTCTTTTGCTGCATTCAATTCAGGATCATATTGTGATGCATATTTGTGTTGAATGCTTTCATTATCGATGTTGGCTATCTTTGGCCTTTTATTGATCTTTTTTGTGTATTGCAGTGCTCTAAGAGATGTGAAGATTCCTCCAGGACCGAGGCTGCTCATTCTCGATCACATTCAGAGGTCTGAATCAACATAAATGCATAATATGACTAACTATTTTATTTATCAACCAATTGATTTGGATGTATTTTGTGGTACAGAGATCCTCAGCTGAAAGGTGCAAGGAAGCTGTAGACCACATTTGCCACCAAACTGATTGGCATTTTGAAAGATTCTAAAGTAAGAGGAACTTAATTCATTTTATTTTGCACCGTCTACTTTCTCCAGGGGTGTCGTATAAGCAAAGTCATGGTTGAGGGCTATGAACTTTGATGGTCGTACCTCTAGTGGGGAAGGAACCTTTATATGGGTGATCTGAATGGGGTCTAGTATTTCTCGGATACTTTGCCTTCTTCTTTTGATATTTTAGTTAGACAGTACTTCAGCTAGAGTACAAGGTATAAACTAGGGAACATTGGGAAAGGAAGCCCATGCTGTCATCGGAGGCTTCTTGGTTTAAAGGTGCATCTCATTAGATGTTGAAGAGTGATTCCTAGAGCTAGTTCTCTTGAGATTACATTTTGCTTCATTAGGTTGTTAGACATCGGGGCATCAAGCATTTGGCTTCTATCTAATTGCAAGCTGCTTCGGTAGAGGCAGCTTTTCTTTGTACTGTTTACACTCGAAATGGCTGGAGGATGGTTTCTTTTCAGATATCTCGAGTGACCTCTTTTTTTTTTTTTTTTTTTTTGTGTCGGCCAGCACATTGGAAACTTTTGGTCAGCTCATTTCTACTTAAACTTTACGACTAAGGTAGAAAGAAGTCATGTAGGCTTTCTGCTTCCATAGGCTTTTGAATAATCTTTCATATGAAATTGTCTTTCATTTATTATCTAAAATGCGATGTTTTTGCCCACTGTAATGCCAAAAACCATGTTTTAGACTGTTTGCTTTGCGATGGTTACCATGAAAGCTTCGTAGTTTGGCCCAAGCCAACGGGTAAAAGAAAATTCCAATCATCTTTGTCAATAACCAACGTGGAAATGTTTTACCTTTTCTGCTTGAGAGGCATCGAAATGGCTTACTTAGAGAGACGCGTTTCCTTAAAGCTTTGGAAAATTCCTTGTCTCTATTGAAAATTCTAACACGATGCTATAGCAATCTCATAAATTTGTGTCATAAAGGGGAAAAAAACGTTTTTGGGATGCCAATATACACAAATGTTGAATTAAGAAAATTTGCAATCTTGAAATTTCGCTGTGATTGATGGTTCATACTAATTCGAGGACTATATCATGTGATTTCGTTGCACGATTAGACCCTGTTCTACTGTGATGTGCTTTGAAGGGCTTTAAGCCACATTCCAGTTTTCCTTTAAAAAAACTAAACATAGTTTAGTTCATCAAAATTACGGAAAAATCTTGTTTTTGGAATTTTTCACACGTTTAACATAAAAATAAAACTCAAAATCAAAAAGTCAAAGCAGATACCTATACCTTTTCTCTCTAGAAGACAATGTCATAAGTACAGGATATAGCTCATACTAATCTGCGTTAAATTAGCCAATAAATTCAACGTGCGTGCTGCCTTACTATTTTGTCTCAGAAGACCAAAGTATTCAACGCGGTGATTAATTTCAAAGTTTCAAGAGCTCTCTCTTTTCTTGCTTCTCCTTTGTTGTCTTTTCTTTTGGGTTGACATTTGCTCACCAAAGAGTTATCCGAGGCGATCGACTTGACCAGTCTTTCATAACATTGCGTCCATGCCTGTTGCGAAATATTTTAACTTGAATCACAGTCGTTCAACACTACCTGTGGTCGGTGCTCCAAAGATTCGAGATCGGCAAATTGTAATGTCGTCTCGGCATGGTGTCGTAGGTCTAGAATTCATTTGCTCATAGCTCAATACATGCATTATTACCGGTAGCGATATCATGGAACACTAGCTCCTACCATTAGGCGTCGGCCATCGAGGATACGTCATTAATTGACTTGGCTTTCTTTTCCAAAACCTAGCTATGCTGCAAGCAACTAGCTCCTACCATTAGGCGTCGGCCATCGAGGTTGCGTCATGAATTGATTAGACTTTCTTTTTCAAAACCTAGCTATGCTGCAAGCAAGACGAGAGGATGTCGACCCAATCGCCAAAGTCGCGGGGCTACCCAATAAATGGCAATCCTCACAATGTGCTTTTCGAGGAGGGGGCTCGGATCATCTGATATCTATCATCTTTTCTCCATCTTTCTGATTAGGAAATTCTTGCCGTACCAAATGGAAAGGTCCGATCTTTCTTGCTTTTCTTCACAAGATTGCGAAAGGGGCATCGCCATCCTGATGAAGCAACTGCCAATTTGACAAAGCGCGCATTGCTTTGATTCCGTTGTCATGGGCCCTTATAATACGTGCAGATCCACATCTCTAATGAGAAACAATTTTCAATTGATCGTCCCGCTCGTGAGCATCCTTTTTTTTTCCCTTTTTCTCTTACTTGCTTCTGTTTCGTATAAAAGATAGGTGCTATGCTTGGCTAGCTTTCATTCCTCATATTTTAACCAATCGGATCCGGGGCCAAACGCCGTGAAAATTGGAAATTTGCGAGAAATTACTTTAATCGCAGGCTTTGCTGTTGAAGGTTGGCCGTGTCGGGTTCTTTACAATTTATTTTTTCGCTGTTCAGATATGTTTTTTATATCCTGTAATCGAATAATAACCGAGTGAACAAAATGGGAATAATCTCTCTCCTTGAAGGAAAAAGTCATTCTCATCAGATTCGCACTTTTGGTAGAGAAGGACTTCCTTTTGCCCTCTTGTCATTTATCTTGCCCCGGGACCAAATTGTTATCCTTGAATTCTGGTTAGGGAACAACCTGGGTGTCGTTTTCCATTGAAAAGAGGCAGTGTGGGAAGGCTGCAAGTCCCTGCAAATTCCTTCTTCAACCTCCGTGGCATGGAGGGTTAGGGTTTGAGTTAGATCTCTCCCTTTCCTCCCTTTTTTGTTGACCAATCCGATTCTTTGTTTTCTTGTTCTTTCTTTCCTCCCATTTGGGGATCATTTCTCTTATGATCTTATCTAGGTTTAGAAGCTCTCTTTCCCGTTTTGGTGAGGTTTCTATCTCAATCTAGTCTAAGATTTTGGGATTTTTGCATGTTTGTTTTCGAGGTTTTGCCTCCCTAGTAGGAAATTGGGGGAGCTTTGTGAAGGTTTTACTCTCACAATCATATCTATACTCGGTCAACTTTTTTCCTTTGAATGGCGATAGTATTGAGGACGTAGAACTTAGGCGTGCATCATTGAAAGGCAAAGCCATATTAATAGATGGAGTTCTTTGTGTGCGTTCATTACTGAAGATAGTTTCAATAACCTTTTGGGCCGATTGTGGGCGAGGAGGGATTACGCCCGCCAATTTTGGTTTAAAGAAGTTAAAAATATATTCTTTGAGCGTGTAACCCCTAACTTTATTCTATGATTAATCTTTTTATTTGGAACTTATTTTGCTTTGAAACTATTTGAAATTTGTCTTGGTTTGGAGTTGAATTGCGTTGGTTCTCTTTTCTTTTGAAAGGAATGAAATGTTACTTTTGACCTATATATATATATATTTATTTATTTATTTATTTATTGTATCTCATGGACTCACCTTCTCTAGAGAGGGAGAGGATGGAGAAACTCTTGCCAATAGATCCGATTCAACCACGGTCGTTGATCATGAGAGGCCTATGTGAGTTACGGCTAGATTAATCAAGTTGATAGGGATCATGGTCGAGGAAGAGGAGGCTTACATGATCGACGGCTCAATGGATTCAGATGATGCACACCAAGACCTAGGCGAGACGTTACCAAGGAAGAGGGGGCCGTGTGATCTAACTGCGAGAAATTCTTTCTTTTATTACTCATGATCACCAAGTTTTAAAATCTTTCCGCTAATCTTCACAAGACCTCGTCTGACAATCCCAAACCTGACCATATTTACTGACTTCATACGACAAAAAGGGCAAGAAGCCACTCCGACAACCGTAGAAAGCAGGGGAAAAAACACTGGAAAAAAAGAAGGAACGGAAGAAAGATATGTTCACAGTATGGATGTTTTGTCAAGCGCCGGCTTGATCTTTGTTGGCGGGGAGGGAGATGGAGGCGGCCTCGAGGAGCTGGTGGGCCTGCGACAGCTTCTCCATCAGGAGCACCACCTGCGCTCGGTTCTCGCGTGCCTGCATGACGGCCTCTGCCTCCAGCTCCCCGAGCTGCGAGCAGAGCCGCTCCTCCGCCTCCTCCGCCACCCTCAGCCGCTCCGCCGTCCTCCGCAGCTCGTCCTGCGCCCTCTCCTGTCTCTCCCGGCTCTCCCGCAGCTCCCTCTCAAGCTCCTCGTTCCTCCTCATCAGCGCATTCTCTGGCTCGGCGTGGCTCGGCGTGGTGGCCATGGCTGGAGCCATGGGCGACCAAATATCCTTGGACCTCAGCCTGACTAGAGTATAGAGAGAGAGAATTTGGTGGTTGGGTGGTGCAACGGAAGGCTGCAAGAACGGCGGTTTATACAAAGAGAAGTCCTTGGATGTGATGCACGATTTGTACAACATTAGGAAAATTTCAACTTGCGAAGCGTGTTAACGAGAAATGGAGAAATCGAGGTGCTTGCCGCCTTACAATTTAGTCTCAGAAGACCAAAATATTCCACGAGGTGATTAATTTCAAAGTTTTCAAGAGCTATATCTCTTCCCTTACTTTTCCTTTGTTTTCTTTCTTTCGGGTTGACATTTGCTCACCAAGGAGTGATCGGAAGCAATCGACTTTACCAGTCTTTCATAACATTGCGTTCACATGCGTTGCAAAATATTAGATTTGAATCATCATTGTTCAACGCCACCTCTGGTCAGCGATCCAAAGATTCGAGATCGACAAACTTGTAATGTTGTCTCGTTGGGGTGTGGGAGGTCTAGGATTCGTTTGCTTACAGCTCAATACATGCATTATTCCCGGAAGCGATATCATGGAAAACTAGCTCATACTCTTTTCTAAACCTAACCATACTGTATGTAAGACAAGAGCACATCGACCCGTCGTCATGGTCACGGGGCTACCCAATAAACCTCAATTGTCACCTTGTGCTTTTCGAAGAGGTGACTCGGACCGTCGTCATCTATTATCATTTTCTCCATCTTTCTGATTAGGAAATTCTGCCGTTCCAAATGGGAAGTCCAATCTTTCTTGCTTTCCTTCGCCAGATTGTGAAAGGAGGGGGGCATCGCCATCCTGATGGGGCAACTGCCATTTTGACGAAGTGCGCATCGCTTTGTTTTCGTTGCCATGGGCCCTCAATACGTGTAGATCCATCTCTAATGACAAACAATTTTCAATTGATGGTCCTCCTCGTGTGCAACACGGTTCATCTCCCATGTCTCTGTCCGGAAATAGGTTTGCCGCCTAGCATCCTCTCCACTTTCTCTTTTCCCTAACTTTCTTTTATTCCGTATTTTATAAAAGATGGGTGCTATATGCTATATGCTTGGCTGGCTTTCGTTCCTCATTTAAACCTATCGGAGGGAATTCGCAAGAATTTACTTCAATCACGGCTTTGCCTTAAAGTTCAGCCTTATCGAGCGAGAATCGAATCTAGTTCTCCACACTTTATTTTTCGCCGTTCACTGTAGTCCAATAATTGGAAATAATCTCTCGCGTTAAGAGGAAAGGAGCCAGTCTCATCACATTGACATTGCACTTTGGTAGAGTAGGAATTTTTTATTTTTTTGTTCGCTTGTCTTTTATCATGGCCTGGGACCAAATGCTATCCTTGGATTGTGGTTAGGAAGCGACCTGGGTGTCGTTTTCCATGGAAAAGAGGATAGTGTGGGAAAGCTACAAGTCGCCCCTCACCCTTATTTCCTCTGCGGTTTTATGGTAAGAGCGTGCGTCATGACGAAACGATACCATTCTTTTTTGCGGGGTATCGACCGACGTGGATAGGTTGCGTGCCTCGCTTTCTTGGTTGACCCCTTGTGGGATTTGCGGTAATTTTATAAACCTCAGGTGCGTGTGAATCTCGCCAATATATCCCGTACGTGGATCAGGAGACGTCCACGTGAATCACGGCCAGATCGATCCGGTCGACGGGGGGAATTGCGGTCGAGGAAGAGTGGGGCCCACACGATCGACGGCTCGACGACGGAGTTCTTTCTTTTTTATGTCCTAACGAACGCTCAACGACTGGGAAACTTACCCAAGGTAAAAGAAAATGAACGGAAAAGAGAAGTTGCACTGCTCACAATTGTCACTAGGTCAAATCTTTCTACAAATCTTCACAAAACGACCCAACAACATGAAGAAGATCAAGATTTCATGGAGGAGAGCACAGACACTCAAGATCTCCTCCTCGCCGGACGATCCCACACCCGACCATATTTACTGACTTTATACAACAAAAAAACACCAAGAAGCCACTGCCGACCATCTTCGAGAGCAGGGGAAATAAGACCACAGGAGAGAGATGTGTATGTTCAGGGCATGCATGTTCTGTCAAGCGCAGGCCTGATCTTTGGCGGCGGCGGCGGGGAGGGAGATGGAGGCGGCCTGGAGGAGCCGGTGGGCCTGCGACAGCTGCTCCATCAGGAGCACCATCCGGGCCCGGTCCTCCCGCGCCTGCACGACGGCCTCCGCCTCCAGCTCCCCGAGCTGCGAGCAGAGCCGCTCCTCCGCCTCCTCCGCCACCCTCAGCCGCTCCGCCGTCCTCCGCAGCTCGTCCCGCGCCCGCTCCTCCCGCGCCCGGCTCTCCCGCAGCTCCCTCTCCAGCTCCTCGTTCTTCCTCATCAGCGCCTTCTCCGGCTCGGCGCGGGTCGGCGCGGCTGGTGCCATGGTTAGGGCGGCCCAAGATCCTTGGAGCTCGGCGCGAGCCGAGTGTGCTCGAGAGAGATAGAGAGAGAGAGAGAGAGAATGGTGGCTGGGTGCAATGAAGGGCTGCGAGAACGGCGGTTAAATAGAGAAAAGGTCTTGGAAATTCCGGTGCGCGTGTGCATGTCCAGGTTCAATGAATCTAACGGTCTTGCGTTTTTCTTGATTATATATTTTTTTGAGTAGGGTATCTGGTGATAAAACTGAGTAAAATAAAAATAAAAAACCTTTTTTTTTTCTTTTAACATATTCACATCTGGATTTGGCAGGTTGCGTGACGATATATCTTCGCTACGGCCCATTTGGACGGGCGACGTGGACACGTGAAGGTGTTTCTGTTCCTGCGTTATATATATATATATATTTTAAGCCCGTTCCTTTCGTCTCGCCATGCCATCCACGACGAAATTAACATGATTGAAAAAAGGACTTGGGAAGGATGCCGAGATCGATTTGCGAAGAGGCGGGCCTCGAAACGCGACGGGGGATTTATAATTATTCGACGTGGGTCGAGAGGAACCACTTAAATAAAGTTATATCCAATAAAATCTCATAGAGAGATATTATTCTTTCCTTCGAGATAGTCATAAATAAAGGAACCGATTGAACACCCACGATGCGCATCTAGCTATTTCAGCACTTAAAATTAAAATATATGCCCGGAACAAAGATCGACGCACGAAGCGCAGTCAAATCACGCGCATCCTACCCGAGATCCATCGTGACCAATGATCGCGCCACGTCATTCCGTATGACTGCCCTACGGATCTGGTGCACCAATTGGTGGATTCATACCGGATTGGCGATGCTCGGTTCCTTTCGATGCTCTCATCATGGCGCACCCAACTTTTCTCGAGCGACGACTTTCCGCCTTGCAATTTGACGCACGCGAGCTTCCACTTCTCCGAGCATATTCCCAAGGGATCTTTGCAATAATTTTCGGGACACCGGCCCGACCCATGTACTGTCGGATCGGACGATGGGGGGTCGGGTTCCTACTAATGGTTATGGACTCGGACCTTTAAAATTGGTCCAGTCGATGTGCGTGGGGTTGCATGCCACAAAAGCCTGCGTCCTCTCCATCTCTCGATTGCCCGAAAATGGTCCCTCCGAGGCGGTTTTGACCGTCGGATAGGAGATGGAGCGATGCGAGGCCGTCGAATCGGATGGATGGAACGATTGATTGGATCGTAGCTTTAACTGTTAGTGGATTCCATATGCAGAAGTCACTATCACCGATGCGTTAAATCTCTCTTTATTACCGACCAAAAAAAAAAAAAACATCTCTCTTTATTTTAATTTTTTTTTTTCGATATTTCGCAACTTATTATTTGATTGGGAAAGTTGCCGTATGAAAATCGAGGAAAGAAATTACTGATAAAAATAGGGGAACGGCTACTTTTTTTTTTCTAATATGAAAAGCAAAAGAAATACTTATTATGATTAGTAAGTTTTGATTAATATAAGTGAAGAATTCCGAGGTGGCGGGTAACTTATTGATGAGATTAATAGGTTTACTATATATCTAAAATTGGCATTTGACCCATCATTTTGCCATCATTTCGAATATGTCTTCAATTAAAAAAGGTTTACATGATAGCCATAAAGATAATTATTCAAAAAATTCTAAATTTATTGTACTTTTGATAATTTAATCGTAAATTTTTTCAATTTTGTTAATTCAATCTCAAATCTTCAATTTTGGCTAGAAAATTGCTGACGTAGACATGTGGTAGTGCCACGTAAAATAATCGATATTAATATGGACAATTATAAAAAATATTTTAATGTTTTATGAATTTTTTATTATTTTTTCCTTCCTAATTTTTATTTCTTCTTCCTTTTGTTGAAGATTGGCCACCACCCATGGCCAAGCTAGCTGGCCTCGCCTACTATAGGCAAGGTGCGGTCAAGCAAGGGCAAGCCATCGCAAGACCTGACAAGGGTTGAAAGAAGAAGAAATGGGAAAAAAAAAAGAGAAAAAAGAAAGAAAATATTAAGGTTTAAGTTTAGTCACTGGCCACCAGTTGTCTTACATGATAGTGCTAGCGTTCATGTTTGCAAAATTTCAATCAAAATAAGCTGAATGGGTTGGATTGGTAAAATATGAAAATACTTAATACTTAATTGAAAAAAAAAATAGGCTTTAGTTTTTTTTTTCAATGATTTCCTTTACAGCCATAGCTATAAATGAGGTACAGATTATTGATATATAGCCACTTACTGGAATGGGGGTTCGGTTTCGGATTGGTCCTACTGCCCTGCTTCTGTCTCCATCCCCTCCACCACTCATTTCTCCACTTTACTTCTCTCTCTATCTCTCCTCGATTTGTTCTGCTACGGTCTCTCTAGGCAGGAGCTAACCCATTGATCATCGTGATTTGCCTTTTCTTATGCAAACCTTTGACTGAGCTATGATTGCTTGGGATCGATCCGGTTCAGCCGGCTCGGTTCGGGTTATATCGACTCGGCGGCAGTATCTCGTGACCCCGTGCCCGGTTAGTGGATTAGTGTTGGTTACTCCGCTTTTTGGACTAAATTGAATCTGGTCCGGTTTGTACAAACGATCGAGTTTAGAAAGTCTTGCATCAGCTAAAACGATGATTCGAAGAGTTTCCGGAGCAAAGTCGATGGATGGTTATATGACTCACTGGATCTTTCATTGCGATTTCGTGATTTGAGAGCCCTCTATCATCACCTTGTACGAAATTCGGAACTGCATTCTGCTGTTGTGAGGTGCTAACGCTCAGTCCTGTTCGAAGGAAGTTTCACGAATTAGCGGGAAAGCTTCGATGTAACGTTTGGATTGCATTTCGCATTAACTTGGACGACGATACGAATACAATCGACTGGTGCCGACAGTTCTCAATCTTAACTTATCAAGAAAATTTCAGGAATAGATAGCAAACGTTCATTTCATTTGCTGTGAATGATAAAATTCTCGACGTGGGACTCGACGAAACGCATTCGGAGTCCAGTGTGCACCTTCCGGGTGTTATTCGACCATTCCTAGTTCTACTGCTTTTCCATCTTTCCGTCTGAACTTCTTGATTCGATTCTCGCGATAGAGCTAATAGCTAGGTACCCGATCATTCTTTCAAGCTCTGGAGCCTAAACAGTTGAGAATACACTCCACTGCCTGATCTGATCAGGGTCGAATGGGGACCGATCTCCACGATCTCGCCTTTGTCCATGACAATGATGCTGTCTGATTTGACTATGGTGGAGAGCCGATGTGCTACCGTAATTACGGTGGTCCGGGAGAAGAGGCCACCGTTATTGGACTCGTTTGCCGCCTCCAGAGCACTCACGATACTCCTTTCGGATTCAGCATCGAGGGCGCTTGTGGCTTCGTCCAGGAGCAGCATTGCCGGCTTCTTCAGCAGTGTTCTTGCTATGGCTATTCTTTGCTTTTGTCCCCCAGAAAGTTGGCAGCCCTTCTCCCCGACTAGAGTGTCGTAGCCATCCGGCAAACTGCTGATGAATTCGTGTATGTTGGCTTGCCTCGTCGCCTCCATTATTTCAGCTTCCGAAGCCCCGCAATGTCCGTAACAGATGTTCTCTCTGATGGAGGAGCTAAAGAGGATGGGCTCTTGCTGCACAAATCCTATTTGCGTCCTCAACCATCTCAGGTTGTATTCCTTTATGTCCTTCCCATCAATGAGCACCTTTCCTTCCATCGGATCGTAGAACCTCAGCAGAAGGGCCAGAATAGAGGACTTTCCGGCACCACTTGGCCCGACAAGAGCCACCTTCGTCCCAGCTTCAATTTTCAACGTGAAGTTCTTGAGAACGGTAACTTCTGGTCGTGATGGGTACTTGAATTTGACGTTCTGGAACTCAGCAGTTCCTTCGATCCTCCCACGATGTGTATTTTCCAGCACATCTGGTTCGATTTCAGTTTTTCGGTCGAGGGTCTGGAATGCAGGAGCGAGTATGCTCATGGCCGATAATACAGTGGGGATCAGCGTCCACAGCTCTGTAATAGAGGGTACCGTGAGAGAGAAAATCTGGTATGATCTTATGCCGTTTTCAAATGTGGCTTGGCCTCTATCAACCAAGACCGCGGTGTACCACAAGGCGATTGCATGTGCAATGTTCCATAAGCAAAGAGAGAATCCTTGGATTATTCCATACTTGATACTAGTTCTTCTGCTTTCTTTCATTGGGACTTCCAACGTCAACTTGGCTTTCCTCAGAATTTGCTCTTCATAGCAAAAAGATGCTACAGTTCTTATGTTTGTCGCCGACTCAGAAGTTAGGGAAACGACTTTGCCATGTGCTGCAGAAGAGTTGCCGGCAAATCCTTTGGCTGACTTGGCTTGAATGAGCCCACCAATGAAGTGGCAAGGCATCACAGCCCAAGCCACTAGACCCATTCTCCAGTTTACAATCATGCTAACTACTGTAGCAATCAGTATAGAAGCGATGCATTGGACAATGACGGACATGCGATCAGAAATTATCACTTTCACCATGGATGTATCATTGATGATTCGTGAAGTAGCCATCCCAATGCTGTTCTCGGGTTTCTCAAACCAAGCGAATTCATTGCGCAGGACACCTGCAGGATTTTAGAACAATCAATGCAAATTGTACTCTATAAATGATTCACAACTTGGGCAGAATCTCAAATTCGGAGCTAGTAGATTCTGCATTAAACTGTAAAGGACTCTGCTAGCAAAAAAGAGTGACAGCTACCTGAAAAGAGAGCTTTTCTAAGGTTTGTCATGGCCTTCCCACCGACCACACCAAAGTAGTAATGCTGCAAGATGTGAGAGACTAATGATAGCAACCCTATTAGGGAGAATGCGATCGAGTACCATCCAACTTTCCGCTTTGCATGTTCATGGTAATATGCCACACCTATTGTTATGATGAAGAACCCAAAAACAGGCTTTGAGATTCCAGAGAAACCGGCTGCAATGGAGCCGATGGCTATCTTGACAAGTTCCGTCCTCTTCAACCCAAACCAGATTCTAAAGAAGTGGACTGCTTCTAATCTTTTCTTGTGCTCCTCTTGCTCAGGATCTTCTCTGAGGCTTTCTTCTATCTCTGCACCTTTTTCACTTATAACTCTGCTTTTAGGCGAGCCATGGGGTTGGTCAATTTCATAATCTTGCGAAGATATATCAGTTCTGTCATTCAATCAACATCATGGGCCAGTGAGAACCTGTTTCTTTTTTTATCAAAAAATTGTCATGCACAAACGGTAGGAAATAATTATTATGAGGCAGCCAACCTTTCATCACGAACAACACTGATGTTCTGCACGTTGAATAAGCTGTTGTAAAATTTGCTGGTCTCCAATAGGGTGCTGTGCGTTCCTGTCTCATTAACCTGTCCATTCTCTACGACTGCAATTTCATCTGCATTAACGATGGTTGACAATCTGTGCGCAATCAAGATCACTGTTCTTCCCTGCATGGCCTTCTCCAATGCCTCTTGAACCAGCTTCTCAGATTGCGAATCAAGAGCACTTGTAGCCTCATCGAGCAGAAGTATTGGAGGATTCTTGAGAACGGCTCTGGCTATTGCAATTCTTTGTTTTTGTCCTCCTGACAGCTGGAAGCCCCTCTGCCCTACCTAGTCCATCATCATGGCGCCAAAATTTAACTTAGGATCCTTGTTTTTTGTCTAATGAGAGCTTGAGAACTTTCAGGAGAGACATCGTTTATTTACATCTGTCACTAGGAGATTGCATATTACCTCTGTCGAGTACTTATCTGGAAGCTGTGAAATGAAATTATGTGCATTTGCCATCATTGCTGCATTCTCTATTTGTTGGTCATCTGCATCCAAATTTCCTACTTTAAGGTTGTCCGTGATAGTGCCAGCAAACAGTGATGGTTCTTGGGAAACTGCTCCAATATTTTGGCGGAGGCACTTCAAATCAAGATCCTTGATGTTATGGTTATCTATGAGAATGACCCCTGAAAACATGCAATATTACCCAATCATCAGCAACCTATGCAATATTATTCAATCGTCAGCAATCTTTGTGCGCAAAAAATGTATGAGCAATAGAAGCATGAAACCGTGGGAATAATAAGGAGAGGATAACAAATTTCAGCTCAAGAACATGGAGGATAAAGGTTTTAGACCTTTCGATGGATCGTAGAATCTTGCAACCAGGGATATGATTGTGCTTTTCCCACACCCACTGCTACCAACTAACGCCACCGTCTTTCCTGCTGGAATTGACAGCGTAAAACCTTGAAGAATCACCTTATCTTCTCGGGATGGGTAAGCAAAGTGAATGTTCCTTATGTCAATGTTTCCCTCGATTTCCTTCAATACGATCCCCCCTGAAGCGTTGCTAATAGTTGGTTGTCTCCGGATCACCTTGAAAACTTCATTTCCTGCTGCTTTTGCTTGGTTAAATACTTGCATGTCTGGGGCAGCATAAGTGATTGAGCTGGAATGCAAAAGAAGCCACGGTCCATAATTAAGGTTATATCTTCTTCACTTCATTATGTGAAGATTCTTAAAGGCATCTGATATCTTCTTAAGAGGCTCAAAATGAAATGCATCACACACGCATTCATACAAAACTTTAGAGAACCCAAGTAGGACGATGTTATTTCTCATGTTATGTGCAGATTAACTAGCTTGATGATCATCATTGGATTGCTTATCTAGTCACTGTAAGACAAAACAATCTCATCCAAAAACTCTTACAAGAAAGGTAAACTTTTCTTACATAGCTCCAAAGAGGATGCTCATGACTGCTGCTATGACGTTCCCTCCACTAGATCTTCCGGCAGTGACCACGATTGCTCCGATCCATATGATTAGTGCCCAAGAAGAGTTGGTCACTGCTTGAAACATTCCTGTTCCAACTCCCTTAATCAGTGCCTCTCCTCTGCTAATGACAGACTGCTTGTCCATGCAGTCTGAGAATGACTTGATTGCGTGATCCTCTCCGACAAATGCAAAGACCGTTTTTATATGAGATATGGTCTGTACGTTGTCAAACATTAACCCATGAATTTCTAGATGATTCCCCATTTCCTAGATATTTTATAACTAAAAAAACGTGAAGTTTTTTCACCTGTTCCACAACAGTAGTAGCTTCGGATAGGTAAATCATTTTGGCAGCTGAGATGGCATTCATTTTCTTGGTGTAGGCGGCTCCAATCAGTAGAATCAAGGGAACTACAAACAAGGTGATCAGTGAAACTTCCCAACTGCAAATGAAGGCAATCAAGACTCCAGAAAAGAATGTGGCGAAGCACGAAAGGAAATGCCCCAGCTGCTAGCAAAAAGTTATGTTAGCATGATCGGCAAACTTTGGTAGGGAAATCTAAAAGAGCAGTCAACTTGAGGGAAAGATTGCTACCTTCTCTCCGATAGCATCCTGGATTACGCTCATGTGAGTACTTATTCCCGCAATGATTTTTCCACTTGACAATTCAGTATCAAAAGCTCCAATCTCCTGTCTGAGGACCGATCTCAGGAATTCTAATCTGATCCGTGCTGTTTGTCTTTCACTCGCGTACATCCAGCATCCAATCTCTGCAGAAAATTGGAAGCCATGCGAATGCTTTGTTACTGCGTACTTTCTATATTATTAGTTTTCTCTCCTGTAGTTAATCCAGTGCTTCTTACTAACTTTATTGGTAGTAGTCCAATTTTTTTTTTTTTTTGGTCAAAGTAGTAGTCCAATATGATAAATGATTATATGATACTTCCGATCCCATAAAACTTGATACGATGTTCGGGAGTGGCACACAAAAATAAGCAGTCTCTACTGGAGCCTAGGAAACAATGACTTTCGAACGGCAATTAGGTGTGAAACAAGTGTGCATGTCAACAAAAACTGTTCTGCGACCTAGTAAAATTATATGCATCTCCATCATCTTAGTAAACCAAAAGAAGCCAACCTAGGATTCCAGCAGGGAAGGTTGCAAAGGCCATGTACCACACATATGGAACAACCTGAAAGAGGTAAGAAGAAAAACACGAATGAAAAGCTCCACTGACACTGCGTGTGACTCATCCATAATTAGTAAGTTGGTACTCAAGGCGCGCTATGAATAAATATAGCCACCAGTTGACAGTAAGCTAGGAATTCAAGTGAAGTGCAGTTATCTACCTTTTTCAGAGCATGAACCATGGCATCTTTGTTGTCGATATGACTTCCGAAAGCATCGAGTGCTTTGCCGAGCAACATATATCCAACTGGTTGAGCCATCCCATGGACGACAGATCCTATGGTCCCTAGAGCCATTAAAATCCAATCGAGCGCGTCTGCATACTTCAAAAGCTTATAAAATGGCAAGCCTGTCGGGTCACTCTTCTTCTTCACGTCCTCCAGTACTTCCGTTTCCTTCCTCTCCACCTGCATGGGCTGTTCCGGCTGGGTAGACGTCTGCATCTTTTTCTTTTTTCACATGCGGAGAGGACTGAGTGATGTGTTGAGAAAGGACGCAGTCTCTTGAAGATTATATATAATTTATGAATACTATGCTGTGCGAGGAATATATGGAGCATATCCTTTGAGCTTCGGGAAAAATAATAGCGGGGAAGTCTTTTCCTTCTCAGCATTTCCGTTGATGTTTATGAGCCTGCTGTCACAGACAAAACATACAGAAACAGACATTGTCTGAGCAAGCAATTCTTAGTCTTATTACCCTAGATTAATCGCATTCTGGTTTAAGAATACTTCGTATACACCAAAAGTGCTGGTTTAGAAAAAACTATACCGAATCAACAAATGCCAGAAAGTTCAACATTGCTCGCGGAGATTCTTTGGGGAGTATATTTTCCTCAAAACATCGTGCATGTCCATTTAGGAAACATCTCACAAGATGCCTAACTAGCTAGCTAGAGTCTGTCCGTCTTGCGATATCCTTAGATGCACGATGGACATGTTTTTTCCATTACTTGGGGATCACCAGCCTAGAAGTATCTTGGGTTTAAGCTCTTGTTAAAGTTGTTCACATTTACTGCATAGAGACTCGTTTTGCTCAGGATTTGTCACTTCTCTGACTCATTCCTCATCTAATCTCATATCTATCCTGGTCTGTGATTGTTTGTTCTGCTCAAACCCGTAACTTGGTGATCTAAAGAGTAGGAAACCCATTTCCCTCAGCTTTTCTCATCCCCTTCTCTCTCTTTTCGGCAAGAAAATATTCAGCAGTTCTCTCACTGTGATAGTTGCAACCGTACGCCAAAATGAATTCCATTGTTGGGTTGATTTTTAGTAAAGTTGGGTTCTCGGGGATCAAGCTTACGGTCCATTCATCCCCGAAAAGAATGCGATATTCCTCCACTCGATGCTGGGGAGACGTTGTGATCGGACAACGTCCCTGTCCGGCAGTTAAACTAATGACATCATTAGACGGCAGTTTCTCTTGTTCCATCTAATTGGTGAAGGGTTAAAATTTAAATTAGGATACTCTGAATTTTGACGAGAATGGACAAGGGACAATATAGGATAGTTCAAGAATAAAGAACATGGCTATGGGGAAAAATAGTTTCATTAGTTGAAAGAAATAGAGGATGGATTTGTGGAGGTCTAAGACCTCTCACGGTGGAGGATTTTCCCACCTTCTCACACTCTCAAATGATCAAGTACACGCTTATTTATAGGCGTGAGCACCGCCTTAGTCTACCGACTTTGAGTATAATAAAATAATATAAAATTTCAGCTTGCGTTCCTTAGCTTCTGCTCGTTGCAGTTCTTTGCCGGATCTTCTGGTTCCTTCTCCCTTATTCTCCATTTTTCTATTCTCTCGGCTGTCCACCTCTTTTGTTCCTTCTTTCTTCCAAGCTTCTCGTTCCTTCTCCATTTTTCTCTAATTTTCTATTCTTGCTGCCCACGTTCAAGCCACTGACTTTCATTCAAGATTTCCCATGCACAAATTTCCCATGCACGTAGAGCTTGTTCTCCTTCAGCCTTATTCTTCATTTTTCTATTGTTGTGGCTGCCCATCATTTTTTACTTTAGTTTGCTTTGCTTTTACTTTCCTTTTGCATGAAGCAAATGGTTGCTGCCGACTTCTAGCTTCTCCATTAAGTATACTTAATTCTTAAGTATGAGTAGTCTAATGAGTTCTAGATCTCTCAAAAATGGATCATAATTTCCAACACTCCCTCTTGATCCATTTTTGGGATAATCCGAACTTGTGTTGTAGAGTCTCGGACATACCTTGAAATTTTTCTTGTAATTTGTCCCATGTCTTTTATTCCGTCTTCATTCCACGATCCCTTGCATTCTCTTGTCGAACCACTTGCACCTACCTTGGAATGTGCGTGTCTTTTTGTTGACGATGTCCCATATGTTTGGGGGCATCAAATTGTTCTTAGTTGTAGTTGTTAGCTCGGGCTCGGGCTCTGGCTCTCGTAGGCTCTGGCTCCGGCTTTAGTTCTGGCTCTGGCTCCGGCTCTGGCTCCGGCTTTAGTTCTGGCTCTGGCTCCGGCTCTGGCTCTCTTGGCTCTCGCTCGGGCTCTGGCCTTTTTAGTTGAGGGTGGTGAGGACAAACGCCCAACACCAACCAAACACCTGGCTCTGATACCATGTTAAAATTTAAATATGCGCGGAAGCATGGTTTTGGTATTAGTTATAGCGTGCGAGTGTACGGTATATTTTGTAGAGAATGGACAAGGGACAATATAGGATAGTTCAAGAATAAAGAACATGGCTATGGGGAAAAATAGTTTCATTAGTTGAAAGAAATAGAGGATGGATTTGTGGAGGTCTAAGACCTCTCACGGTGGAGGATTTTCCCACCTTCTCACACTCTCAAATGATCAAGTACACGCTTATTTATAGGCGTGAGCACCGCCTTAGTCTACCGACTTTGAGTATAATAAAATAATATAAAATTTCAGCTTGCGTTCCTTAGCTTCTGCTCGTTGCAGTTCTTTGCCGGATCTTCTGGTTCCTTCTCCCTTATTCTCCATTTTTCTATTCTCTCGGCTGTCCACCTCTTTTGTTCCTTCTTTCTTCCAAGCTTCTCGTTCCTTCTCCATTTTTCTCTAATTTTCTATTCTTGCTGCCCACGTTCAAGCCACTGACTTTCATTCAAGATTTCCCATGCACAAATTTCCCATGCACGTAGAGCTTGTTCTCCTTCAGCCTTATTCTTCATTTTTCTATTGTTGTGGCTGCCCATCATTTTTTACTTTAGTTTGCTTTGCTTTTACTTTCCTTTTGCATGAAGCAAATGGTTGCTGCCGACTTCTAGCTTCTCCATTAAGTATACTTAATTCTTAAGTATGAGTAGTCTAATGAGTTCTAGATCTCTCAAAAATGGATCATAATTTCCAACAAAGGTTCTGTTTCAGCAAAATGCAAACAAATATGAATTATGAAACGACCAAGACTTGGCCAACGAAGTAGCTTGTAGAATTGATATTAGTTTTCTCTGAGATGGCAATAAAAAAGAAAAAGAAAAAAAAAGGAATAGAGCCGCATATGCCGGTTTTGAATTACCCGGGGATGATATGTCTCTACCTATTGCATCATCACAATGACTCTTGTTCTCTTAATGTGGATGCAACAGACATTCCTTGCTTTTCTGCATGGTCATTTTGGAAGTTTCAAGGCTCTGAGATCAGCTAAGAAGCTATCATTGGTACTAGGGTTGAGGTGATTCGCGCTCGGTTTCGAAAGGGAAGTTTGCATGTCGGATATTCGGTTCGTTACTCAATACGCTCAATATGCATTTAACTTCACGAAATAGATGATTCGAGAGGATATGCTTGACAGTGACCAAATTTTTTCTTCCTCGAATCCCATCTGAGCCTTTATAACCATCAATACATAGTCGAACGAAGCGCCTAGGCCACGAGAAAAGGATGAAGTAGATGACATATTTTTACTCGACAGGTTTTCCTATCCATCATCAAGAGTGACTGCAACCTTTCGCCGAATCATTGCAGAAGGTCGGAGATCGGTCTCTTCATTTAGGGAACTTGGACATTTACCATGAAGTTTTACCAATTGCTATTTACCCAGTAGGATATGAGTTGTGAATTGATCGCCCATGTTTTGTCCTTGCTAGCTAGCTAGCAACTCTTTCGATTTGCTCGTGATCAAAACTCTTGTTTAGTCTAGTTTATAGCATATACAGACTAGAAAACGAATCTAGACCTCTTTCCTTCATCTCTAACTCAACTACCATAACATTTTTTTTTTTTCAGCCAAAGAGAGCAAAAAAAAAAAAAAAAAAAAACCAAAAAGGGAGAGAACTCACTGAATTTTTGTGAATGTTTGGCATTTGTCTACAAATGTGAAAATTTGTTAGATTTTCTCCTTTAATCTCTTTCCAGCTTCATTAATTAATGGGGAATTCTATGGTCTAGTCCAACAACTTATGGAATCGATCTTATATATAATCGGATAGTCGGATCAAAAGGAAAAAGAAAATTTCAACCGTGAATTATTTTGAAAAGATAGTAACTTAAGAATATTTAAGGAAAATTAACGATTGTTTCGTTCATTTCACGGAAAATAACTTCCAGGAAAATGCTTTTCAGATTTTCCAGTATTCGTTTCACCGAAAATGAACAAATTTAGAAAAACGTTTTCCGCTATTGGAAAAAAACACTTTCAAAAATGAGGAAAATGTTTTCAATTTCTCAGAAATAGAAAAATTTTTCCATAACTTCTTCCACCTCACTTTCTTTCACCAAAAACATTTTCCTTTTATTCTTATTTTTTATTTTTATTATTTTTTTTAAAATTGAGATTTTAATTTTTTTTTCTTTCCTTTTTTTTTTCTTCTTCCTTGGTCGATCATTGGGCTTGGTGGCGGTCGATGGTTGGCCATAGGCTAGCTCGAGCACCATCATAGACCGACAAGCTCGAGCTCACTTGAGGCCGATTTGGCAAGGGCAAAGCTCAAGCTTGCCGGCCTCGGTGGAGCTTGAGCTTGCCTAGATCGACAGAGCTTGAGCTCGCCTGGATCAGCCTAGCCTCAAGCTCGCCGATCCGCATCTTGGTCGATTGCCAAGCAGTTAGCCATCGTCAAGGCGGGCGGTGGCGGAAGAGGAAAGAGGAAGAGGAAGGAAAAGAAAAATGAAAAAGAAAGATAAAATAAAAATAAAAATAAAAATTCAAATTTTAAAATTTATATATAAAAATTAAAATTAATTTTTTTGGTCGACTAAAAAAATAAAAATTCAATTTTTTGGTAATTTTTCTAGGAAATGAAATAAGATACCGAATAGTGGAATCTATCTCTTCATTTTCAGTTTTCAGTTGAATACCAAAAAGTATCGTCATTTTCTTGTAAAATAGCTTCCTGGAAAACATTTTCTGGAAATGTGATATTTTCCGTGAAACAAATAGAGTCTAAGATTGCCAACTTTATTGTTTTTTCCCCATTGCCTAGGTCATGGTTGATTAAGGAATTATGAAATAGAAGGATAATTACTTCTTGATAGGACCATTAAGTTTACGAACTCTGAAAAAATGTTACAATCATGGAGGTATGTCACTAAGAATAAGAAAAAAAAAGATTTATCAATATATATCATTTTAATAACACTAAAGATGAACAAAGAATTCTCAAATCATTCTTGAATCACATTTCATTTATGCACATTTTCGAGAAAAAGGTTTGATCTCAATGCATGCAACATTTATGACAATATACCGCTATATAAGAAAAGGCATACATCGTGTCGCATTCAAAAATACAATTTTAAAATTAGAAAAGCTAAGGTTTATTATAGATAGAATAAACATGTGAAAATTATCGTTTTATTAAGATCTTTTAACATCTATATGATGGAAGAACAAAACATTTTCAAATCAATCGGATAGAATTTCCAATAATTGAAAAATGAACCCCCATGGACCTTTCGCTCGTCTCGAAAGTCGAATTCTAATCTTTTAATCTATGCTCCTCATTCCAACCCCTAGCCATTGGGCCGGGCCGTGCCACAGTTCGCTCCGAGCTCGCTGCACATGGCCGCGTCGGGTGGCTTGGGTGGAGCCAAGGTCGATTGAACTTCAGATTCGTCGCGGTGCACGAAGTCTCCCTCGGTCGCTTGTCCCGTACTCTTTGACCGGCTTCGACGTTTCAGTCGACCATTCCCACGCTTTTGTGGGTCTCGCATGTCTCCTTTTCTAGTCGCTACACCCCAAATCATTCACTTCCACACGATCAGCTTTAAAGTCGGAGTTCTTTTTTTTTTTTCCCTTTCTCTCATCATCATCTCGGGAAACAGAGCAACCAAGAGTGTTCCTCCCATCCCTATCTTTCTTCCTTCTACATCTCAACACTAAACGCGAAAACTCGCTTGATTGATTCGTGCTCTTAGCCATTGCATAACCAATGCACAAAGATTGATTCGTGCTCTTAGCCATTGCATAACCAATGCACAAAGATCAGCTCCTCCTCCTCCTCCTCCTCCTCCTCCTCCTCCTCCTCCTCCTCCTCCTCCTCCCTCCTCCTCCTCCTCCTCCTCCTCCTCCCTCCTCCTCCTCCCTCCTCCTCCCTCCTCCTCCTCCTCCTCCTCCTCCTCCTCCTCCTCCTCCTCCCTCCTCCTCCTCCTCCTCCTCCTCCTCCTCCTCCTCCTCCTCCTCCTCCTCCTCCCTCCTCCTCCTCCTCCTCCATTGCTGTTTAAAATGAGTGCACTACCTTTTGTGGCAGGTCAACATAAGCCCCGTTTCAATTGAAGGGCGAAAATGGGGACCAAAACTATGAGCTGACCTGCAGTTAAAAATGAGTGCACTACCTTTTGTGGCGAGGTCAACATAAGCCCCCGTTTCAATTGAAGGGCGAAAATGGTTGCGGGGACCAAAACTATGAGCTGACCTGCAGAAATAACTGCACCATTCTGGATTTGTACTCGAGGGAGTACCATGTACAGTACATCAACTTCACGATTAGGCTCGCCTTGGGCTGCAAAAGGGCAACTGCTCGTCTCTTCCTCACCGCTCTTTGTCATGCAGTGACTTCAGCTACTACCCCGATCGGTATAGATGCGGGAAATACATGATGAAAAAGGGTCCAACGTTATCCCAGACTGTGGCGATCGTGGACTGCATGGAGGCCGTCAATTCTCGTTTTACATTGACTCTTCATCATGCCTCAATGAAATCAAGTTTTCGGATTCCTCTAGTACGAGAAGGCGAGTGTACGCCATGGTCGATGTGAATGTCTCGTACGTGGAAGCTACATGCACTATAGAGCATATGGCAATGATACCTTGGTGGGTTGATGGCAACAATGTTCGCTCTTATGCACAGATTCATGAACTTATGGTTTATGGGTTTGAGCTTTCATGGCTTCCAATTGCCTGTGGACGGAATTGTAATTGGTGCAACATCAGCGACACGTACGAAATTCACTGCGCCGACAAGAAAATTAAGGGCCTTTGAGTTTGTTCCGTTTCTTAAAAAACAAAAAAAAAGAAGAAAAATTTCGAGATATATATGTTCAAAATCAGTGAAAATTGAGCTCGCTCATCTGCATATCTTTACAGAGCCCATGTGATTTGAAAATCCCCATTAAGATAAAGTAGTTAGGTAAATGCTGTTGTGGTATTTTGTACCTATAATAATAGATAAATAATTATTTAATTCGAATTCTGCCAACAATTCTTAGTGGGTTGAACCGATATACTAATTGCTTGATGATGATCCAAATAAGTGTCCCTTAAATTCCTTCAGCCTCTATTTGTCATGCATTCAACCTCTACATCTCTTGCAGGTTACCGCTTGTTTATCGGCTGGGTAATTCAAATGCCCTGGCAACATGGCATCGGTAACATTAGTACAATCTTCTCATTGTGAAATTGATTTAAAGTTACTTAACGCAAACATTTAACACACCCACAATGTTCTTGCATTTATCCCAATGTACAGCGCCATTCGTGGTTCTGACATTCGTCTTGGGAGCCCCATGGGTGATAATCTTGCTCCTATACATATGGAGGAGAAGACACTTAGCAATGAATCTAAATGTTGAAGAAATTTAGCAATCTAACAATAACTTCTTGCTGAAAAGATACTCTTACTTGGAAATCAAGAAAATCACAAGTGGTCTTAAGGACAAACTAGGCGAGGGAGGGTATGGTTCTGTGTTCAAAGGAAGACTCCAAAGTGGCCATGAGGTGGCGGTGAAGATTCTAAAGAAGGAGGAATCGGACGGGCAAGACTTCATAAGTGAAGTGGCTACAATTGGAAGAATTCATCATGTTAACGTGGTTGAACTCATTGGTTTTTGCGTTGATGGCTCAAAACAAGCTCTTGTCTATAATTTCACGCACAATGGGTCTTTTGATAAGCACATTTTTTCACAAGGACAAGGGATGTCTCTTGATTGCAAGAAATTGTATGAGATTACTCTGGGAATAGCCAGAGGGATTGAGTATCTTCATCGAGGGTGCGACATGCAAATTTTACACTTTGATATTAAACCTCACAACATTCTTCTTGACAAGGATTTCACCCCAAAAGTTTCCGATTTTGGGCTCATGAGATTGTATCCCACAGAGTACAACACTGTGTCTCTAATTGCTGCAAGAGGGACCTTGGGATATATGGCTCCAGAGTTGGTCTATAAGAATCTTGGGGGTGTCTCTTACAAAGCTGATGTCTATAGTTTTGGCAAATTGTTGATGGAAATGGCCACTAGAAGGAAGAATGAGGACAAGGTTATGGGGTGTTTGAGTCACATTTACTTTCCTTTATGGGTTCATGACCAACTTAGTAAAGGATTGGATATTCTAGTGGAATATATTAGCGAGGAGGATAGGAGAATAGTAAAGAAGATGATAATAGTTGCTTTATGGTGCATACAATGGATTCCAAGCGAGCACCTTTCGATATGCAAAGTCTTGGAAATGTTGGAAGGAGATGTACATGATCTACAAATATCTCCCAAGCCACTCTTCTATCCACCAGAGGTAGAAATGTCAACAAGGGAGAAGGGAACTTGGACTGACCAAGGCAATAAAACTATGTCTACTTCATCAACTAGCACAATAACTTATGAAAATTCTCTTGAGTATACTAGTAGTATTGTTCCACAAGTATAGAGACGTGTCAAAACCAATTGATCCAACGACACACGTGATAGATAGAAGTTGATCGAATTATATTCCTTGGCGCATCTCCCTCATGGCCATCATCAAATTGTATATATTTATGAATATGCTTATAAATCTCAATTACGATTGTGTTGTCTTTGATATTTTCATATTAAAGGTTTTAATAATTATAATTTGGACTTTCTCCATTTCAAAATCTAGGGACGACTTTCAGCGTGATATATTGGGTGCGAGTTTGGTTTTGAAGTCTTTGCACAGATAGTGGAGATTTTATCGACTTTTTATTTTACCGAGAATTAGTTAAAATTCAAAGTACGGAGTACAAAGTGACATCAAAAGACGATCTCTCCCTTAATAGAAGAGATCAAAAAATTTATTATTTCTTTTTACTAGGTTGCTAACGTTATTTAGTGGTAAATGTGCACCTGAGAATGATGGAAGTTCCTCTTTTCAGATTAGTTATAGTTATTTTGGATCGTGTTCCATCTCGCAGCTTGTCACTTGAAATTGCCATCGGTCGCATACTTCAATCTTCTCATTATGAAATCAATCAATTTCGCCAAATGATAACATTCAGCCTTATCATTTCGTATGTTTACCAAAGAGTACAGGTGCAATAAGCTTTATTAAATTCGTCTGAGGAGCCCCATATGTGGTGATACTGTTAAGACGCAAATGGAGAAGGAGACAATTAGCGATGGACGAATACACCGACTACTGTTTAGCCATCAAGAAGATCCACCGACGGCAGTTAGCATGTACCGCCAAAAGTTAAATTTTGTTCAATTTTCTCCATTAATCTTTTCCCAGCTCTATTGTTAAATTTTGTTTCATTTTATTCCCAGGGAGAAATCTTGAATTTTATTAGAATTAAATCGGTTCAATAATTAATGGGAAATTCTATGGTGTAGTCCAACAACTTAGGGAATCAATCTTGTATGTAATCGGGACTGTCGGATCAAAAGGGAAAAAAAAGTCAACCGTAGATTATTTTGAAAAGATATTAAATTACAAATATTTAAGGAAAACTAATGACTATAAGATTGCCAACTTTCTTTTTCTCCATTGTTTATCTTATCGTTGGTTAAGGAAAATTACGACATAGGAGCATAATTACTTATTGATACGACCATTAAGTTAATAAGCTATGGAAAAATGTTACAGTTGTGGAGTTATGCCACTAACAATAGGAAAAAAAAGATTTATATATATATCATTTATTTAATAACACTAAAGATGAATGAAGAATCCTTAAATCATACTGATATCTCATTTGATTTATGCATGTCTTCAAGAAGAGGTTTGACCTCCAAGTGTGCAACGTACATGACATTATACTAGTACATGAGAGTAGGGATACATCATGTCACATCCAAAATACAATTTTAAAATTTGAAAAGTTGAGGTTTTGTTCTAGATAGAGTAAACATGGGAAAATTATTATTTTACTAAGATTTTTTAACATCTACATGATGAAAAGTAAAATATTTTCAAACCAATCTGCTCAAATTTCTAATAATTGGAAAATGAACTCACATAAACTTTTCGATCTTGTCTCAAGAGTCGAACAATGATCTTCTAGTCTACACCCCTCATCCCAATCCTTAGCCATTAAGCCGGGCCGCGCCAAGTTTTGGTCTGCGCTCGCCGTGTGGCTGTGCCGGGTGGCCCGGGCTGGGGCAAAGTTGATTGAACTTTAGATTCATGCTGCGTATGGAGTCTCCCTTGGGTGTTCGTCTGGTATGTCGACCGGCTTTGACTTTTCAGCCGACCATTCCCAAACTTTTGCTTGTCAAATACGTCTCATTTTGTGGTCGCAACACCCCAAATCATTCCCTTCCCACAATTAGTCTGTCGTCCGAGATTTTACAGAGCAACTAAAATTATTCCTCTCATCTTTCTTTCTTCTACGTCTCAACAGTAAACACTCAAGACTTGCTCGACTGTTTCGTGCTTCCTACGATTGCATAACCAATGCATAAAGATCAACTCCTTGATCTTCTTCTTCTTCTTCTTCATTGATCTTTTAGCGTTGTTATCGAGAATAATTAGAGCACTACCTCTTGCAGTGAAGTCAACATATGCTGCTTGTTTCAATTGAAAGGCAACTCGAAAGGTTGCGATGACTATAACTA